>CM063498.1:173673796-173708796 GCA_032207245.1 Pardosa pseudoannulata
AGACCATTCACAGAGAATTACTGCTAAGTATGTGCATTCATATATATTTTAAATAATTTGCACAATTATCTGCACTATATATACAGGAAATTTCATTCTATCTTACGGTGTTGAAATTTTTCTAAACTTATGTATAATTTCATACAAAGGAAGTCACAGCTTATAACAACGAATAAAAATTGTACTGTGGAATAACAAAGACTAAGCGAAAGTTATATCATAATTCCTGGACTTCATTTGTGTCGGTCAATCATGTCAATGAAAAAAAATTTGAAAATGCAGTTACTAAAGTCATTAAGTGAAACATAAGCAAACGCAACACAAGTAGTTGGTTGATTATATATATATGTAATATATCAAAATTATTACACTTTAATATAAAAAAATCCTTCTATCTTCGATTCTTATTCCTTCAAATCTATTTTCTCAGCCACAAAATATCGTAATTAAAGGAGTGTCCACGAATTAAAATTCTTTCAACCCATTTCCTAAAGTTTTCTCTGCAATAAATGTTGCCCAGTAGACCGGGCAAGTAAAAACAATAGGTGTATAATTTTATTGTAACAGGTTATTAAATTGCGCTGCTTTACATATATAACGGCGAAATTTAAAAACGGTTACACGAAAATTAAGCCCCTATTACTTTCACTTCCCCGGTTTACTGGGCAAGGAACAAGCTAAGCAACTAAACGTAAGGAGTAAACAGTCGTGGCACTACAGAAAAAAACAGGGGAGTCCGTGGTGGGACTTTTATTTAAAACCTAAGAAAACGATATGTTTCTCTGGCCAGAGCAGAGATTGGAATGATAAAAAAAAAAAAAAAAAAAAAAAAAAAAAAAAAAAAAAAAAAACACTTTGCAATTAAAAAAAGTCAGCCCCACAACGAGATATGCGGAGAATATCCCCCCCTCCCCCCCCAAAAAAAAAACGGCCGCTTAGTCAACGAATTTAATAGTCAGAAAGGAACTTAGATCCGTTTTCCTGCAACAGCTGGAAAAGGTGGCGAGTGGAGAGAAAATTTGTATTTATATCAGATTAGCTTTAGGAAATTGGCTAGAAGAATTCAAATCGCGGACACTCCTTTCGATTCCGAGATTTTGTGGCCGGAAACATATCGAAAAATAAAAATGGGAAAATGAGACTCCTCAAGGAGATATTTTAAATACAATAATTGTGCTATATTACATATATATATATATATATATATATATATATATATATATATATATATATATATATAGTAACAAAGAACTGCCTAGTATTATTTTATTTTTTCTTATTCGAATAAACACTTATGCATGCATCGCATGAAGCATAAAGTATCTATCTTATATAAGATTATACCAAAAATTCCAAATTTCTCATCGATTCGTTTGAAGTACAACGATTATTTCGAGATGACGGCTACTAAAGGCCAGAACTATTCTTCAATACAAATTCCGGACTGTTACATAAATCCAACGCATCAGGGAGATTCGAACCCTCAGACTATGATGAAGGCTGCTCGACCAAAGCCTGGCGAATATTTCATTGGTACATACACTTTAAATCCCTAGCACAAATAAAGCACCAAAAAACAAAAAGATACAAGTGATAAATGAAAATTTAGACACAATTAGTGCAACTGGTAAGAGAAACTCATATCATATTAAACTAAAAATTTAGGACAATTGTAAAATAATTTGTATATGAAACTTTCCTAGAATTTTCTATATGATCTACACTTGCCCTAGTTTTAAACTTACATTGCTGCTTTAAATGTTGGAATTAATAAGAAAATCAAGTAAAATGCTGTATGTATTCATCGAGTTTAAAATATTGTATGCGGGACACGTACTAGTACGTTTTCTGACGATTGATACTTGAGCGCGGGATACGCACGAGTACGAGTTAGTGTAACAACATTGTTTGTGGGTAGAAGAATAACGTTATATACAAATAAAAAGTAGCCGAATGTACTTGTCTACTTCATAGATTCTGGAAAAAATTTAGACAAATAAAAACTAGAACAAATTCGATAGACATGATAAAGACTGCTCGCTTTCGTATACATTACACTTAAATCCGTAATACAATGAGCACCAAAGAATAAAAAAGTGCAAGTGATAAATGAAAATTTGAATTAGTACAACTGATAAGAGAAACATATTTTATATTAAACTAAAAATATAGGACAATTGTAAAATAAATATGTATATGAAACGTTCCCAGAATTTTCTATATTATATATATTTTCTATCTGCACTTGTCCTAGTTTTAAACTTGCATTGCTGCCTGAAATGTTGGAATTAATAAGAAAATCAAACAAAATGTTATACGCATTCGTTTTTTAAAAAAAGAGCATAACTTCAAGGTGCCGCTTTCATCAGCGATACTTAAATACAAATGACGTAATCGAATTCAAATATTCAACTCATCTGAAATGCCAACACCTACAAGTGGCATTTATTCCCCCCCTCGCATTACCCGTTTTCTTACGAATGAGTCCTTTAGCAACAAATGCAACTGGGCACAGCTCTGGAATGCTCGATTCCACACTTTTATCAGTTCAGACGTCAGAAGCAGAATGGGTGGGAAATGATGGATCAAGTGCTCTGTCCATTAAAAACCGGAAGACAGCCAGATCTCGTCATCGTGAAGAGTTTCATTGTCGGTTTTATCTCAATACGGAGCTGCTTGCACACCAAGCACTGGGCACATAAACTTATTTTATTTATTCCAATTGAGATAACTTTGTTTGAGAGACACGTTTCGGGGTTTCGAAAATTTGATTACAACTGGGTAGGGAGAGAAAGCGAGAATGAAATGCTTGTTATAGCTGCAGTTATGTTCCTTATTTGTTAATACTTAACAGATACGCCACATATATTTACGTTTTCCCTTCTGAATAAGACGAGTCGCGTAAATTTAGGGTCTCCCTTGAGTTTTTATTACGCAACTTTAATTTTTCCTTTTTATGCGCATTGGTTTTTCTTCGTTTGGTTAATAGTCGTCTATTATTTTGCAACACGAGGGCTAATGAGACCGGGACCTATAGCAGAATGGGCTTAAAGCCGATTCCGAACGAGTTTTTTTTTCTTGTTAACAATGGTCGGAATACTATATCTGCAGGACCTCCATAGTATTTTTGCCCAAAATAAAAGAACTAGTTAACCACAAAAATGACATTTGAATTACGACACTACTAAAACACATTTAGGATCCATTTAAAGTCAAAATCAAAAATTCTATACAGTTACAGTTTTGCTCATAGATAGTAGATTTAAGTACGCTTTACTGTGGTCAATAACCAGAAAAACTCATCGCTCCCCACACAGCTTTGTTTGGAGCATTACAATTTCTTTTTCGGGAGGGGGGGGGGGGAAGCGTTACTACTCAAGAACTAACGAAACACGGGGACGTTTCGCTTACAACCTCTTGAGATCAAATAGAGCATTCATGTCAGCGTCGGAATTCGAACTCGCGATTTCCAAAATTTAAAAAGCAGGATTCAAATAATTCGTACTCACCGCATGAAGAAGCTGTACAACGTCGGTTTCCTTTGATTCAGAGAAAATCAAACTGATCTATGCGGCCAATTAATGCATAAAAAGTCAATTTATTAAATTGCAGGCGAGGTACATAGCAGTTTGTCCCTAAATATGAAGTGGCATAGAACATTAGTTTGTGAAGGAGTGAATAGCCCATACGTTGCAAAAAGTATTTATAAATAAAACCCAAAGGAATATAATAAATGTTTCCAAATATTTATTGCAAATAAGCACAAAGTTAATGCACTGTTATATACATGTGTATATATGTAGTTTCTCGGTTCTAAAAGACATGTTTGAAAAACATCGATCCTAGTTTCCAATAAAAACATACGCTGCAAAGAAATGCGTTGAAATTACATATCTAACCAAACTTTATAACCAATTTTAGGCATGTAAACAATTGCATGTAATAAATAGTGATTAATTTTCAACTGAAATATGTGCAAACATTTTTAATATATATAAATCAAGCCATTAAACTTCGAACGTCTGATTGTATTTGGTAAATAAATAGGATAAGATATTTACTGTTTATAATTAAATGACAACGTTACTAAATTTGCATGAAACAGCTCATTTATGCTTACATCAATTAGCTATAAGAATACTGACAATACTTAGAAAGTTGAAGCATTTAAAGAGTATGGAATGCAGTTTCAAAGCTACTGTATTTACAATAACTAGAAACAAGAGCTCGGTCTATAGTTTGCAAGTCGGAATATGAATCATTCGAATCGGTATGTCAGACATTCATTCTGTTCGCGGTAAATGACAAAAACAGTCGCGACGTGTTGACATCCCGTTACAATTTGCATACCACACTGCACCTGCCGTTTCCGATGGAATGGAGAGTTTGAATTGCAGATGGATTGGTCGGAAAAGAGAAAAAAATTGGTGAACACTATATGCCATGAATTTCACTTATTTAAGCGGAGAAACATACAAAAGGTTACTGATTTTTTTCATCTTTTCACTACACAGAACTCAAGGTTTATATCTGTATAGGTCTCCCTATTTTAACCACTTGCATCAGAAGAGATGCATTTCCTCTGAATAAGAATCCTTTTTTCCCTAATAAGCTAGATGTTTTGGGGAGAACCACTCGTATATCAAAGGAATTCCCGAAAGCAACGAGTGGCGAGGAACAATGGAGACGCAAAATAGCTAAAAATGAAGTACTCTTTACTTTCATTATAATCCAAGGACTCGAAATCAATATTTCTGTTGTCAAGTAAAAGTGACTAGAAAAATGTGATACTGCATCCAGACAAAGTCATTAGTTATTTACCCTTTTATCGTGCAATTTGCCTGCAGAATCTTGTTTTTAAAATAACACTTTTAAATATTTTAAAGAGGAAGAATTAAAACCATCTTTGATTAAATAAAGAAAAAGAACAGTATCAGTGTTTAGTACCCTTACGAACCATGCAAAAATATATGAAATTACTTTTATAAATATTTCGAAAGTGACACGTTTATGCAGGTTAGTTTTTCAATATTATATTTGATTGTATGTTTGTGAATGAATGTATGATTGTTGTCTTATGGCACAATAAATGTTACATAATTACATATGTACAACGAAACCTCAATTTATCATACCAGCATTTTTCATTTTTCCAGCATTGATAGTTTGATGAATTTGGTCTCGAATTTATTCTCATAGAATTTGTTACTTCCTCACGCATTCATTATTACCATATTACTTTCCCACATCTATCGTCAAAATTCAGCCTTTTTGCGGTCTTCCCCAAAATACTGTTTTTGTGGAATTTAGGAGAACTAGGGATAAAAGTGTTGGGTTCATAAGAATATTTTAAAGTCGTGTAGATGTGAAAACCATTTCCAGTTTTAAAAAAAAATTACTGGTAAGCTTTTATTATTATTATTTTTTTAATTGTGGTGTCTATATCGGTAGGAACGGAGATGTCGTGGCAATATTGTTTATGTAAATCATGGAATTTTTTTTTTTTGGGGGGGGGGAGGAAATGAGGAAGCCTCTGTTACTAGAATCTCGTTTCATCTATGCATGCATTTATAACTACTTTGTTTAAATCCGAATTTCCTGATCCCTAATTTTTATTTTCATCCCTGGTAGAAAAATATTATATTAGAATACATTTTATCCTAACGATTTTTAAATGTTTACGTTTAGTAAATATGTAATTCGAGTAAATTCGATACGCAAGAATGCTCAGTCTAACTCGGAATATTATTCTGTTGATTACTTGTCCTCCATCCCTAGTATTTTTTCATTTTTTAAAAGCATAAACAAGATATAGTGTCTTTGTTCTTCGCATTCATTCTATCCTGTTATGAATTCTTTATTAAGCCTTACTCTTCGTTGAAAGCATCATTTCCGTTTGTTCTAAATTTCAAATAGTTATGGGTCTAAAACTTTTTGGGATAACCAGAGAAAAAGATACAAACAGCAAATCTCTGGATATACTGACCATTGACCCATCACCAATGGCCGGTAAAACTTCTCCTACTGGCCCTATGCGTTCTGTCATCTATCTTACATCTGTCACTGTTGGAATGAAACCCTTTCTCAAGAGGAAAGTTGGGGGGAAGAGTATTCCTTTCGGAAGTCTTACTATCGTAACTTCCACGGAACCAGAACGGACATAGCTTAACTGGAGTTATATAAAACCAAATAACAATCAGATAGATTAGCTATACATATAGATTTGAAGCGCTCGAAGCTTTGTCAAATTGAAAATCATTTATGTACGTGAATAGTGACAATAATAGGATATTCACAGAGGTACATGCAATAGAAATCATACTTTGCAGTCAGGCGATCCATTTGATGCAGATATTTATCAATTAAAAATATTTTTAATGTAAATATATTAAATATATTAAGAAATCTAAAGCGCTTCCAATTAGTGTAGTAAATAACTAATTTATTCATAATTACATATTTTATATAATTTTTAGATCAATTTCCCAGATTCATCGGTTTTCATGCTCTTGAAATACGATGGATCTAGATTGCACCACTTATATAAAGATAGATTATTATCTATCGATATTAGCAAATTAATATCCTGTAGTGGTAAAAATTTTAGAGGATTATGGTGAGTATAAAGAACGGTATTAGAATGAGGGGATTAGACAGTGAGCTGCAAGTGCAGGAGATGCAGGTGTCTGTCCCTTGTTTGATACTTGGACTGATAACTTTGATGTTTATCAATATGCCTGCTTAATTTTTTTTCTTTAATGTAGATTATTTCTGCTACTTTTTATGTCTCATATCAATGACATTTTAATACCTGATTAGTAGTTGAAAAGTTTGCGGTTTCTAAATTAATCAGGGGGTTACATTAATCTCGTTTCTGTTACCTTATTGTCTTTCGGCTTAGCTTAGAAAATTTTAAAATATTTTCTTGATAAATAATGTGAAGATAGCAACACCATGAAAAACAATTTTGGTTTCAGTTTCAAAATTTAACTTTTTTTTCAAATTGTAACAAAATTAAAATTTAATTCGGCCAGTCCATAGGAAAAAATCTAACGAAAACTTTTTAAAAAATTAAACCAAAGGTTAAAAAAAAAATCTGATCAAAAAATATCTAACAACAAATCTGTAATGAATTTATGACAAGATGGGTACAATTTAGTTAAAAATGATAGCATTTCAAGAAACAAATTTGCAGTTAAACGGAATTTTCAGTGCAGAAAATATTATACATAGGCAAATGTTAAATAAGCTGTGAATATATTTTTAACTGCAAAGATCCTATATATTATTATTATTTAAGGAGGTTTCACATCATGCGGACTTGTCAAAATTAAACTGAAAATAAAGATTCAAAATTGAAACTAGTGAACACACCTCTCTGCAACAAACTTTTAGATTAAAAAAAACACCATTCACAAACCCGAAAAGGAGAAAAACTAAGAAGATAAATATTTGATTGGAAAGGAAAGTTCTAACTGTTTGGTGAGGACGTGGGAAAACGATATAAAAAGGTATTCTCTACATTTTATTTCACGAAAAATATTTGCCGAAGTCTCTGAAAGAAAAATACTTTGAAATAAATTGGGTAAATTATACGACCTGTAGAATTATGAGCTTTGTAACAATCATTTAAAACATGGCCATCTGCAGACACAAAATGTCGTTGAGGCAGGGCGTAGCGAGAAATTTTCCACTTCAACTATGTCTAAAAAATAATACAACCCATACACACATATCTAATATATCTATACCTATATATCTATCTATACCTATATCTATCTATCTATATCTCTCTCTCTATATATATATATCTATATATATATATATATATATATATGTATATTTAGTGCAGCGCATTCTCGCATATCGCGCCCTATCACAGAGTGGGGTAAGTAAGGAACAACAGAAGGACATTCGAGTCGGAGTCGTGGAGAAGGAGTGACCAGGTCGAGTCAAGGACCCGTACTTGAGCTCGCTCATATTTATTAAACACCGAGTAGGGTGTATTTTCTATGTTAAACACCGAGTTGGTGTCTATATATATATATCCTATGTCTATCTATCTAAGTATCATATCTATATAAGCCGCTATATCACTGTATCTAACTATTTATCTTTGTGTTTGTTTTCTGTGTTGTTACGTCATCTAAATGTTTGTTATTGTTAAAATAGTTTGTCATCAAATCTATCTAACGACACCCCTAGACACCGAACCCTACATATATATCTATATATCTATCTATATATCTATCTATATCTATATATATATATATATATATATATATATATCTATATATATATATATATCTATCTATATATATATATATATATATATCTATATATATATATATATATATATATATATCTATATCTACCTATCTATATCTATCTATCTATCTATCTATCTATCTATCTATCTATATATATATATATATATATATATAAACACACACACACGACATTCCTTATTTGGGGTAGGGGTGGGGTTACAACTGTCAAATCTCTTCCTCTGCCCCGCTACTGCATTGGGAATATTTCGTAAAAGCATACAATACGCAATTAAAGTATTTTTGAAGAGGAGCTGAATGAAGCAGTTTTCTATTTCATTGTAGACTTGTAATTTTCAAGCCTTTTTGAAAGATGTTTGCAAAACTGTATTCCCTTATACTATTTTCACAATAGAATATTTTTCTTAGTAAGAAAATGTAATTTTTTCACAGCCTTTGGAAACTGTTCGTAAATATGTCAAGAAACGAATTTTCTAATGATTTTTCCAGGAAAAAATATTTAAGAAGTACATTGAAATTGTTAATAGATATTAGAAAGAATGTTTGCTCACACACATGCATCGGTATAGAAAAGTATTCACAATTTTTTTTTTCCAAAATTGTAACTAAGGTAAGGTTGAGGTTGTATTAAACTACTAAAAAATAATTTAGAACAAGACAAGATTGAATGGCTGGAAGAATCTCAGATGATCGTTTAGAAAGAAATTCAGTCTGCATACTCTTAAAATTTAAACCATAAATTTTATACAGCACAGTACAAATTGCTTTTTTTTTAATAAACTTTAAAAATTTTGGTTTACATTTTGAAAAATCCAGATTTATTCACGCATAGTATAATTATAGTATTATTTAATGCTGAAAATTTTCAAAATGTTGTGGTTCTAATAATTTATTAAAAGCATAATTGCCATTCAGATCTTAGCATTATTTCTAAATTTCGGTAATTCCAGTAATAATTATGACTTGAAAATACGTCACAGTCTTCAATGAAAGCGAAATTGATGAGCATGCATATTAAGCGTCCAGTTTCTATGAATAAGTTATAAACGATAGAATAGTTAAGGTTTGAATTAAGAAAGAAAAATAAGGACAGATACAAACTTTTAAAGTTATATTTAACACTAACTTACAGTTGGTCGACATATATATCAAACAAAAATGGATTAAATTTACTAGTTTTGCCCAATCCAAATGTTTTCAGAAAAGCTAACAAAACGGAACTCAATAACTTAGTCCAGTGAAAAACTATCTAAATTTGCTTATGGAAAAAACTCCTCTTTCCAACCCCATATTTCTACCTTCCAAACCTCCAGAGACAGCTTAACAAGCACGTATTTCTACGTAAATTGCGTAAATCGCACCTTAGAATTATGTGCCTGCTTCAGCGCCCAGTTAAGTTATAGCTGCCTCCTTGGCCATAAAGCGAGTCTGCTATGGAAATGCCACCGATATATACGGCGCATATAAGGTAATAAGGCTAACAGGCGGAGAATGCGATATATATATCTCCCACCCGCTAGAAATTTATTTCTGGGGGGAAATAAACTGCTTCACGAGTATAAAGAGACGCAACACCAAGATATTTCCCAGTAGATCTAACCCAGACGCTCCCCACCACACCTCTTAAGCAATTTTTCTTATATAAAAATACAGATCGAGTTTCTGAAACATTTTTGTAATTTAATGTTCCGTTGTGAAGGCGATTACGTGCATAAAGAAGCGCAAGTAAAGACGACTTTGACAGAAATGCATATTAGGTTCTACATATTTTGGGGTACTATCACTCATTCCATAATATTTAAGAAATATACTAGACTTAGTTCCTATTGACAAAGTAGAGGGATTGTTGAAATTTTCACTTTCTTGTATACGTATTGTAGAAAAACTATTGTAATCGTACAAAATTCGACCTTCAGATTTTTATTGATCTTCAAGTTTTGGGCATCCGTGAGTACAAAAATGATATATTTAGATCATGCTTCTCTGTATGTGTGTGATAGCTTTTATGTTTTTATTTGGAGAAACCAAATTTTTAATCAAATTTTAGCCAAATTAACATTTAGGTTTCTTCTAGCAACCTGAAGTAACAGTTTACCTGCTACTCCCCTTCGTGATCCCCGAGCAATGCTCATTTTTATTAAGTTAATGACATTTTAACGTAGCTAAAAGACAGGTATTATTTACGCGATAGTGTCATGTAGTTTGTAAAAGTTAGGAGCAGTGTTTAAGTCGGTAGAGGCGGCTATCTTGTAACCGGACCGAGATCCAGGTTCGAGCCGACCAAAGATCCGCCGTATTCATTAATAACTGTTGGTGTACGTAAAATAGGTTCATGATCACAATGTTATCCAAGTTCACCTTGCCTCTGGGGAGTGGTAGATCCTGGAGATCTTCTGCTTGGTCTCTGCTTCTAAATTACAAGGACTCATTCTTGAGGTTAAGTCAGTCGTCAGCCCTCATGGTTCCTCGCTGAAAGTGAAGCTCCCTTAGTCATGGACCAGACACATATTGTAACGTGGTCTATTGGACCCAGGGCTTGACTAAGTTACTTTTGTGACCAGGGCACAATCCAATTTTTGTGCCTCCATCCCCATTTTAAATTTATAGCGACAAATTATCATAATTAGAGTCATATAAAAATTATAACATTGAATTAGCAAACACATTTAAAGAAATTAGCATTAAAGTAATATTCAAAATCAAAAACACCAAATTTTCGTTTTACGTAATCATTATTGTCTGTTTAGCCATGCTAAAAATTAAAGACTTTTAAAGACCTAAAGTGTCCCACTTTTTTTTTATTTTAACTTATCACACTCACAAGCACTGTGGTGCAGAAAATAAATGATAGAATTAAAAATAATTTAAATTGAAGAGATGATTTAGTGGTTTACAGTGGTACGTTGCTAATACTCTGTCTTATAAATTTGCAATAACCCATAGGATAAAAAGAGCACCAGGTTTGTTGAGGGAATTAATTATCAGGTAAATAACAGTAAAATTAAAGTAAATAGGAAACAATATAGTCCATGTCAAACAAAATTACCTCTTACAATAATTTATTAAAACTTAACGATGGTAGCATATGTATGCAATTTTCCCCACTTAATATGTGTTTCAAGCACTTGACTAAATTTTCGTGCCCAGGGTACGTGCCCCAAATGCCCGTGCGATAATCAGGCCCTGATTGGGCCTAGTGTAGGCTTTTTATACCAGAGAAATAAGAACAAAAACATGACTAATGAATTTTTTTCTTACTATGAGTATAGAAGAAAGTCGGAGAGGATATTCCTGATTACTTAATATTGCATTAAAGACCCTACATAAAATATTTTCTTAATATTAATCTATTTAAATAATCAAAACGATTTAATATTCTACTACTCCAAAACAAGAATGTTCGATGAAAAACAAATAAGGACTTGTTTTAATCTTTTTCGCAGTTGCTAAATCTTTTTCCCCGCGAAATTTTGATAAACATCGTTTGAAAAAATACAATCGATATGATTATACAGAAGAACGTGACTTAAACCAAACTTTGATCAAACGAAACCAATATTCCAAGTCACTCAAGTAATTTATTTCATATCCCCATACAATAATGCTTTTAAAGAAAACCAACAGCGAAAAAGATATTACATTTCAGATCAGCTTCTGAAAAAAACATCTAGGATAGATAGCGCTGTTCTTTTCCTGGCTTCAATTTACTATTCAGCTGGTACTAGAAAAACCTTACTTTCAGAAACCAAACCAGGTAGTAATAAATTGCATTCGCTTGTTGAATTTCTATTATCGGAAGAAGGAAACTTGAATGCCAAGAGTAGAATATTGTAAGAAAGGAATTTAAAATTTTCTTTCCCCTCCCCCATTTTAAGTCACTTTCGTTTACGTGGCCGTTTTTATAAAAGACTGCAGAGGAATGAGAAAGAAAAACGCCACATAACCCTCGTATTTCTTTTGTTTTACTGGACTACGATGCCACTTTCAATAGAAAGTATTTTCGGATATTGAAACGGATTTTTCATTCGCATAGGTATACCTGAAAAGAAACAATTTTTTTATATAACAAGTAAGGCCTTTATATAATTGATAAAGCCAGAATTTAACCCTTAATTTGGCTAAGTATGGTATGTACACCACACATGTATATTTATAACTACTATATAACATAATTGTCAGTGATATTTTTTTTTGTTTATTTTACAGAGATACTAATGTCTATACAGACATGGGAAAATAACAGAAATAAAAAAAAAATATTTGAAAAACCACCTTGTCAAACTTAGGGTTAAACTGTAATCAATAAGCATATGCGGAATTCAAGCGAAGTAGCTTAGTATACACATTTGATATAGACTGTGTTTTTTAAGGTTAAGTTAAAATTATGTGCGTAAATTTAAAACTTACAGGTGATTAAATAAGACCACATTTCAACTTAAAAATATCTTTTGTGATCTCAAACTAAAGTAATTGTACTATCGCAATTCTTATAGTCTGATTTGCATTGTGTGAATAATTATAATTTTTTAGTTATCAGGAACCCACACATGAAACGAATATGAATAATAGAACATTATGACAATATCAATCATGAAAATTCAATTAATACCGATATATTACTCAGAGAAGTGCGTGGAACATTATCAAAAGAACCATTTTAGGATAGTACCAAGAAATTAAAATAAACATTACATAACAGAGAACAAATTAGTTTTATGTCAGACTAAAAACAAATGCGCATGTACTCACAATGTCTAATGAATTAAAAAGGAAATTTAATAAATATTAATCATTTCAAATTACTGTAAAATCAATTTGTCTTTATTAAAAATTATGTCATTCAACTCCCTTGAAAAAACTAACTTTAAGAATAAACATTTATGAAAAAAGTCTCAGGGATTCTAGTAATATTAACTAAAATTATACCATAACTTAGAAGGTTCACAATTGCAAAACACATGAATAATTGCAGGATGTCTTTATAAAGAAAATACTCAAGCAAATAAATACCCTATCACAAAATTATTTTACCCAACGACTATAATAAATTTCAGACAGTATTCATATAAAAGTAGAATCCAATCTTTCCCTTAAAAAATATTAAAATATCGTTGAATACTAAAACGTCGAGAGAGAAAGAGCTGAATAAATGTTTTAACACTCATTTTTCTCCTTTGTCAACAAAATTTTTTTCATCGTGAGGAGATACGAAAAGCCCCAAGACTGAAGGAGCAATGAGTAGCGTCATGCAAATGAGAAAGCTTTTCCAATGAATCATATTCTGCCGCCTTCTTTATTCAGCAATCAGCAACAAATCTTCCGAAGGGCAAGCCTTTGTTAACACGGAAAGAAGAAAACGAAGTTGAGGCTCTTATTTTACTTTCTTGACCAAATTGAAGGATTATAGCTCGATATACACAAATTACTCAACTCACTCCAGTAAATTATAAATAGAAACAAAATGTATCATCCCCATAGAATCCAAAAATGAAAAAACAAATAAACTACAAGTTTTAAAGGTCAACCGACGCATACATGTAAGCAAATTTTATTTTTGTAAACTATAAGTATGCTAAACAGAATATTTTATGTGTACACACACCATACGTAGTGCTTAATAGCAAGATGATTCATTTTTTCCACACAAAGGCACGCGAAAGGGTTAAAAATCCAATTCAGTAATCCTGGGATATTATTGGATTACTCAAAAATACTTTTCATTTTCAAATCAAATCAACTATAAGGCGATTTCACGCAGTAGGGCAAATTCTCAAATTATGACAATTTTGATTTTAGTTTCAAACGGAAGGGCAATTTATTGTTTGTCTATCGGTTGTTGTAAACATGAAAATGAATGGGAAGGGCATTATAGTAGTTCGTGACGTTGCGACAAATTGCCTTATTGTCAGACATTTTATTTTACAAATGCTGAACATTTTAGCCGAACCATTAGTCCACGAGCTCTCCAGTACTTTTTAACAATATCACCACAACCAAAAAGTGCAAAACAAATGTTGCCAAAACATAGGCTGATCGATATTACATAAATCACAGTTTGGAGAATTCACATCTCAAATTCTGCAGAGTGGACTCGCAAACTGTCATGTCCAGTTAGACATCTGAAGAAAACCACTATTTATTTATTTATTTATTTTTTAAACTAGGAGCAGATACCTCCTCTCCAGATTCATCTCTAAACCGTAGCACGTTGAAACATATCTTCTTTAACCCCTTCCGGTACGATTTAATAATGAAAAACTGTGCGTGAAGTAACCATTTAATTTTTATTTAAAAAACTTGTTTTATTTTACAATTCTTACATATTCTTAATTAAAATCCACTTTTTATATAGTGTTAAGTATCAGAAACGGTAAAATTAAGATAATAGTCTTCAAGCTAGTGGTACTTTTCAAAACAAAGTGCAAAGGAATTCTGAATTGCTTACATCGCCAGGGAGTCTCACTTCTAATTTGATTCTTGCAACACACATGGCTCTTCTTAGTAGGTTTTCTTTTATTCTGACTCATCAATTTGGCAGTGACTTGTACCAAGAAACTTTAAATAACAATATGTAATAGTGACCAGGGATTTCCACGAGTAACAAAAGTGTTGCTAAATTCAGTACACTAGAAATTTAAAACTAAATTAATTATCATATTTATCAGTAACTTTAGTCGCATGAGGAGTGTAGCTCGTCATTGTGCGGTATGGAATGAAAAACCAATGACGAGCTAGACTCGTCATTTTATCGGAAGGGGTTAAGTATTTTGAGAGTTCAGATTAATAAACAGTTTAGTTGTGTGAAGAAAAAGGTACATTAATGCGTTTCTCTATCAAAGATTCTTTAGCCATTTAGTTAGCTTTTTCATTGCCCTAAATTCCACAATGAGCAGTAATCCACTGGAAGGAAATTTTATGTGGGAGTGCCTTGAGCAAAAGCCTACAATCCAAGATTTTTTTTATCAGTTGTAACATAGCAGACCTCCAAGTTATGCACCCTGGTTAAACTAAGTTTGCTGCAGATTTGCCACTCTCCCATGCTATTGTCAAATATAATTATCTTAATTTTGTTAAACATAATTAAAATTGAAACTGGAAGCTAAGTTCATATAATAAGTTAATTGAGATTTTGAAACTAGTACCAGAATTTGGAGTGAGCATTACACTGGATTTTATGCGTAAGGGGAGGGATGGGCCGGAGATAAAAGCCGGAACTCAGAACCACTTGGGTGCACTCTGCGTTGCAACGTGAACTGGGTCCACATCGTAATCAATAGGAAGAATTGTTTCCCTTCAAGACTCCATGGGGTAAAAGAAGAGAAATCAGTGTTACACGGCAGCCTTCATTAAGACTTATTCACTCGAAGATAGGACTCCTAATATATCAATGAAAAGCTTTTGCTTAGTTTTCGATTCTTATTAGAGACTTTTTGAAAGCGAGAGTTGGTTCCATAAACCTTTATGTATTTTCCTACATTCCTTTTAATTAGTTTCACCCTCTTTAACATTCATACGGCATTTTTTAGTATACAAATCAATACGATCAAAATATGCATATGAAGTAAAATAATTTAATTTTCTCCTTTTAATACCCCAGAACAAGAATATGTCCTATGCAACAAGATAAAGACTATGAAGTATTTCTGAATTAGCAGTCACTTCCCAAAAATAATTTTAGGCATATTTGTATTCTTAATTTTTGTTTACTTATTTTTAAAGAATAAAGCTTATTGGTTACTATCAATCATCCAAGCCAAGTAAAATAACCACCAAATTGTTTTAACATGTACAGCAACAATTAAACAATAAGATGAAATAAGAACCAGTATCAAATACAGAATGTCCTCCATTATTTTATATGCGATTATTATTTACATTATTTTACCTAACACATATTAGACACTATACATATTACAAAATCATATGAACTAGAGCAACTGAGAAATGGCGGGGTTTGGTTTGGAGTGCTACGGTCTACTTTTTGCAACACGAGGGCTAATGTGACCTGAAAAAGGGCGGGGATACTAAACTCTTAAATAATAACAAACAAATAAAAAGTGCACACCGAAAATTTTAATAAACCTAATTTTTTAAAATACCTCAAAGAACTGATGGGAAAAGACTTAAAAAGAAAAGGGGTAACATATTCTGAATATTATAATCTGTCTTTACACTACTTGAAAAAGTTTCAAAGACAGATAATTTGGAGTTCCGTTTAATGAAAAATAGGTCCAACATTTGGCTCAGTAGAACTTCGTAGCTGACATTAACTGATACATCGATAGGCAATTCCTACATAAAACTGTGTAATAGCAAAAATCTACTAAATTGTTGTCTAGAATTATAAAAAATGATGTATTTACAACGCTTGTTTGACTGCCTGCAGATTAATATATCTCTAGTTATTAAATGCACATATCAGCCATTTCATAATGTGCGTGACACATTGAACTACTTTTTAATAACTTTTTACAAAGAATACAATATAATATTCAAATATATAATTTTTAAGAAGCAATTACAACACCTAAGGACGAATTTTGCATAAAATTAAAGATTTTCCGTTTCTTCTTTACATGTTTAAAAAATTATAAATATACTGTTACGGATGTGAGTTATTTTACCAGGTGTTGTACATAGATTCACAATTATTAATCTTTCAGCTAATAGGTAATATCTAAGAGTCATTAAAATTTCTTTTATAATAAAGAAGGTTAGATGTTTAATACTATGTGTTATTTGTATATTTTCATAAACAAAAATAATTAAAAAAAAATGTTACTGGTGTGGGTTGGTGCCGAGCACTTCAAAAGTAATCTTACATTAAAAGTACAGTTTTCAACAGTAAATGAATGAACCAAGTCAACATGTTTGTAATAGTTAAATTTATTTGTTCCAACCTTTATCTATAAAATTATATTTTGGCTTCTGTTTATGAGAATTATGGGGCTTTACTTTAACAATGGATACCAAGCTTTCACATGTTTTTCTTCTGGCCAAATCTAGTATCTTTCAATTTTTTCAAGTACCTCAATGTTACTTCTGACCTTTCTCGAAAAAACTTCAAAAACCTCAAAAAAATGTAGCTTTTTTCTTTTTTTATCTGTCACTTGCAGAAGGAGGTGCTCGTGCGACATCACATGCAGCAATTGAGAATTCCTGATTCTCATACAGTATTCCTGACATGTTGGAATTTATGCTTACTTTCCGCTTTAACTTACCTTAATGATTTACTACAGGTCTGTTTATAATGATGAAACCCAAATGGGCTGTTTTATTGATTTGATAATAGGCTAGGATTCTTAATTTGCTTTTTTTCTCTCTCCCGACATTTTATCTGTTTTAGCATTACGCTTCCTCTTTGTACTCAATAACTACTTTCTATTACTAGTTTATGCATTCTTCATTTTTTTTATTTGTCTTCATTTTCTATCATGTCTTTCATTCATGCATTTTAATAGGATCACCTATTTGGTTCTTGCTACTATGGTTTCGCTACTATGGTTTTATATGTTTCCATTACCTGAATAACAAAATTAATGCATTAAGTCTTATATAATAATTCAAATATATTTAATAATTCAAATCTCTCATACATTTAAAAGTGCATAACAAAAACCATGTTTCCAGTAATACATGAAAATAAAATTACTGAGAACTAAGAAAGAGGTTTACGTATGTAGTGTCACAATTCTTATAGTTATTAAAATACAAAATATTTATTTATAAAATTTAACCATTGAACTATACGTCAGAAGACAAGTTTTATACAGTAAATCCAAAACAAGTTGTTATACAGGATTAATAAAATTGTTGTCACATAGACCTATGCAGTGTTACATCCGTCACACTAATTAGCATATTAAAAATATCTATTTGTGAAATATAGCTATTACGTATGCTTGAGAAATGTTTTATACAGTGAATCCAAAAGATCAAATTGCTAGGCCCATTAGGTTTTTATAAAAATAAACTTATTTATCTTTTATGTTACGGGTGTAACATCAAATTGATGAATTAAAACCATTTAATAGCAAATAATCTTACCTTGGTGTATATTTTCTACAACATCTCAAAAAACAGGATGTGTATGTATCTGAAATGACAATCACAAAAGCGTACACCTAAAAATATGACTGCAATAGTATTGTTAAATCCTCATCTGGAAGTGTGGATTAATCATCAAAAAAATTAAATCGGATTTAGTGTAAATTTTTATTTATCTTACTCATTAAAAAAACCATTTGTAACCAGTGGACTTTTAGCAACACTTTGAAAAATGACATGTGTGACTGGAACTAGTTTTCATATTTGGTCATTCAGACACTGTTGACATGGATTTGCTGATATAACTTCATAAAATCTTTAGCTAGCGAAATTTGTTACCGTTACACCGCATTACAGTATTTTTAACCACATTTTTTAAATGGTTCTACTAAGGAATTTAAAGAATAGTAGATACAGTAAATCTGTATTATAAAAGTATTAAAGAAACAAAGACTTCATAAGTGTCCACAAGTCCTTAGTACTGGTATTTATAGACGGTTACAGAAGACTAGCCGTCTATGCAAGTCTTTTGTTATGAATAACAAGCACAATTTTAGTTTGATTTTCGATACGTTACTATGTAAAAAATTCCCAACAGCTTTATCACACAACTACGTTAATTTTAGTTTTTTTCTAACAAGTGTAATAATTTTCTAAGCTGTTTTCCTAGAAATATTGTATTTCAAATAGCAATCACTCACGACCACAAATGTATAAATATACGGCACAATACAAAAATAAATCACATTCATATAAAAATTTGTAAAGATATGAAAGTCTCTCTCAATATGCAAAATATTTTTCCTCGTTCTTCCAAAATCCGTTTTTATGGCAAGATAAAATTGTGCCCAACCTCTTAAAGAGCAATCAGAGCCTTGTATGCAAATGAGCGGATTTCAGAAAGAATGATACCCGCAGTAAAATAGCATTCAGCTCTCTCAACGGCAGATCCCCTTCAACAAAAAAATTCCGGCCTCATTTACATGATGAGTGATGACTCCCAAATCATTTGTCGAAAGGGATGCTGCGTCGGAAGAGCGCGAAGTCTGGAAATCTTGGGGCAGTTGTCATCCAGTAAAATTCGCAATGAATGGCCCAAGTTACATACTGAGGAGCAAAATTGGAATTTATAGAACAAAAGGGTTTTAGTAATTTACGAAAATTCCTTAAAATTTTGCAAATATGAGAGATAAAGAAAATCAGTTCATAACAGGGTGTAAGTAAAAAGTCGCATTCGATATGACATTTACGTCTACAGATGGAACATGAAAATTCGTGCAAGAAAAACTAGTTCATATTTCTGAATCAACAACCTTTTCAGTACAACGATGATAGCCTTTTAAAACTGCATCTGAAATTGAAATTCTTTTACAAAGTGGGAAGGAATTTCAATTTAAAAACCGATTAAATTGTACCCACAGTTGAAATTTTAACCATTGAAAACATTTAATTTTAGAATTGGATAGCTAAAAGTATACCTTCTGGCGGCTTTTAATACGAGTTCTTATATGCACTCACGTTCATCGTTAAAGGATGTTTCTCTTATATTTTTATTTCTTTACTTATGCAATTGAAGTTTTTTTTTAAACTTTAGAAGCTATAGGCTAAAAAAGCAGCATTTCTACCGTGAATGTAAACTATTAATGTGATACGCTTTAAATTATAAACTACAGTCAACATTCCTATAAAACGATGTATTTGTTTATGTAAAAATATACTGATGCAAATGATATTTATCCATAACGATCTACATGGAAAACGTATACCAAGCTGTTAACAAACTTCGTTACAAGAAATAAGACTGATGATAGTTTTGTACTTTATAGAACTACATTTTTAGAGTATTACGTTTAAACGAATATGGTTGCGAAAACAAATAACTAAATATTAATGAAGTATGGATATAAACAATACACTTTGGATACATATTTATTTTACTTTTTGCTTGATGAACGTGCGCAACTATTCAACTCTTATCTTGTTTAGGTTAGTGATTGTGTGAACTTTTTTTTAAACACTCGCTTGGTTGTTAACTGTTATATTACGCTTTAGATTTAGAGTTTATTTAGCGGTTAGTTTTTTTATACTATGCTTTTTTCTGCCACACAGCTGTATATAAAAAAAGTATATGCATACATACAAAGAGCGATTTTATAGCGTGAATTTGTTATATATATATATATATATATATATATATATATATATATATATATATATATATATATATATATGTGTGTGTGTAATATATCAAAATTATTTAACTTTAATATTTCCTTAAAAACCTCCTCTCCCCCATTCTAATTTCTTAAATTCTTTTTCCCAGCCTCTAAATGTCTTAAAATAGTGACTTAAAATTCTTTCGATACTTTTCCCAAGGCTTTCTATCCTATACATGTAAATTTTCTGTCTATTCAACACGTTTTCCAGCCGTCGCTGGCAAATGGCTCCGCGTTTTTTCCTAATCTTAACACTTAATTCGCTGAGTAAGTTTCTTCTACCCTGGGAAAATTCTTTCTGTCTTCATTCTTGGGAGCACCTCTGTTCGAGCAGAGTGATTTTTGTGTTTTTCCTTTGTCTATCGTTGACTAGTAAAGATGTCCGTTTTAGCAGCTCTAAAATAAAGTTTTAATTAAAGTTGTTCTGGTCTCTTGCAATGGCCCGACTGCATTGTTATTACTGTTAGCTGATTAGGCCTTCTCTTTACCAAGTAGCCCGGGCAAGTGAAAACAATAGGGTTTACATAATTATTGTGACTAGAGGAAATCACTGTTACATATATAAGTATATATATATATATATGTAATTTCTGTACTTGAACGCTTTTAATTGCGGTGTGACGCGGAATTGTCGGAAAAACTATGTATGTGAATGAAATATATTTAAGAACAACGTCTTTGACACTCCAGGGTTGTTTTTTTTCCCTCTGAGACTGGTATTAAGCATTTTTGCTAATTTACTCCTTTCCTATTGCTACTGTTCTACCATTAGCAGTAATTAAACGGTAAGAATTAAATTGGAGTTAAACCTCCAACATAAATTACTGCATAAATTATTTTAACACAGACTTATTTTTAAGACATCAACCACGTCATCTTAAACTAGAACATTAAGTAAAATAGATATAATATTCGAAAACTTAAATGAAAATATAATAATTGTAATCATAGATTGAAACACGCTATCACTGTATATCAATACCACATGGTAGCTTAAGTAATGTTTTTCCTTTCCTATAGTCAACATTATAATCTGGTAAAGTAGGTATTATTCATAATTAGCGAACCCATTTCAAGTAAAAGAAGAAAACAAGTCGCAACATAGAGCGAAAAAGGTGAATTATAATAGTGACATATGGTAATTTCCTGCTAAAAATATAATTACGGTTTAATTTTTAAAACTTCTCTATATTTCGATTAGATATTCAAAACTAGCAATTTGTAATTTTTACATCTATATCAAGGTTGGTAAAAATGTTTTTGTTAATTGTTTAATAATTTTTTTTGTTAAATGTTTTTGTTGATTTTGTTTTACCAATCGTTTTTAATTTATCTAACGGTTTTTATTTAAATCTGCTTAGATGATTTTTTAAAGATCAATTATAAATTAATATAAATGTAAGTCTGTAAATTATAGTTAAATTTATTATGCTTAATTATCAAATTTTCACTGTCCTATTTAAAAATACATGAAGTATGATTTTTTTATCCCCATTTAACAAACTGTTTTACTGTTTACACTTTCGTCATAATTTACATATATAAAACTATTTGTATAATCAATTTTCAAAGCACTAAAATTTAAATAAACACGAAATCAAGTAGTTAAAATACATTTGTTGATTTGACAAAAAAATATCTTCAAAAATATACCCGTATTCCCTTTAACATATTTAAATGAATTTCGAAGACCATTACTAATGACAAAATTACAATTTCAAAAGTCCTAACTGATCAGTATTTAGTATTTAAAAATACTTAGATACTGCCAGTCGAAGTACAGACTAAATTAAATCAAAGATGAAAATACAAACTCTTTTGGCAGAAGCTGTTAACAAATGTGGTATTGCTCTTTTAAGCGAAATTAACAAAGTTTGATAAAAAGTATTCTTGATTTGAATGATTTTTAATCCACTGATTTAAATCTTAATTTATATCAAGTGATATAAATAAACTAACTTCGATTTAAATGAATAAAAAACTGTAGTATCAATTTGCTACGTATCATGTATTGAAAAACAGGTCATTTAATTGTTATATGTATAACAAAAAAAAATAACTTTCATAACTGCAAAAATTAAGCATCCAAATATGAATGATCTTTTAAGAGATGTTAACTTCCATGCCTTTGAAATGAACTATTTTTCCTAAAGCAAATAAAATAACCGCCAAAAAAATATGCTTTGGCACGCAAATTCTGTCCTTTATGTATTTAGAGAACTATTATATATATTTTATGCTAGAAAAAAAAAATCATTTAAATTTTTTTTAGTTTGTTTCCTTTTGATATATATTTTGTGAATGTTTATGAGAACTAAAATGTTATTCTAAGGTTTAAATCCAACTGAAAGATAAAAATGGCCACGTTTAAGAGGAATGAGAATGGAATATTTTTGGTGAAGCCATTTTTGGAACCATTAATGAAATAAGCTGTTTACAAGGACATTTTAACCACTTTCACGTAAATGTATCGCTAATGGTAAATTAAATTTTTAAGTAGATTGAAAACTATTTTATTTTGTTTTTTTACCCTTTACCATTTTAAGAAATAAATTTTATGTAGCAATCAATGTATTGCCAAAGAATATAATCAACTCAAGCTCATTTTATAATTTTAAAAGTTTTTGTTAACGCATTGTATGCGGGACACGTACTAGTACGTTTTCTGACGGATCACGTACAAGTACGGGTTCATGACGTGTACCTCTTCATAGAGGAAAATGCTTTAACGTTACCCAACTGTAAAACATTATTAGTTTTATGATTTCACTTTTCATTTTTTTTATAATGTAAAATGTTTATATATAGCATAATTCTAAAAAATATAAAACTAAATACAGGGTATCTGTCAAAAAACTTTTTTTCAAATCCATGATTTTTCATGACTTTCCCTGATTTAGCAGATCATTTTCCATGCCTTTAAAAAGCTTTCGTTAAAGTATATATAAATAAAACTTCTCATGTACATACAAAATAAAATATATGCTTTTAGAGAAATTACAGGAATTTTATCATAAAAAACTATAAACTTACTTTATAAGTGTTAATAAAGTCACATACATAAAAATAAATTGTTGTATCTACATACCTAAGTTTAATCATATAGCAATTTTTCAATCAAAATGTTTCCAATTTGAATTCAGGGTACTTTGGTATTATTCAGGTGACCATGAATAATAACCAAATATAACCCTATAATGTTTATATACAATATCCCTAGAGATAAACTTATATTTTGTGCAAAAATCTTAATTTTTATTAAAAAATAATTATTATATTAATAAAATATTAATCCACAATTTAAGAAAAATCCAGAATAATATACATTTACACACCCATTAAGCTTTCTTGCTTTGAGTTTCCTTGGTGAACAAATTTTACTTGGCAATAGGGTCAATAGGATAATACATAAATACCGAACTCAGTAACTTCAGCCAAATGACAAGTAAAAATAGAATTAAACCATTCAATGCATTTTTATTTAATTGGTAGTTTAGCGGATCCATGACTTTTACTCATTTTACTTGAAAAATCAAGACTTTCCATGTCAAAATTAATCCATTGTCTAAATCCATGATTTTCCTGACTTTCCAGGTGCGCGGAAACCATGTATATACTATTATAACTATATAAAACTATATTCTATTTGATTTTTCATATTTACGATACTATTATGAATTTATCCACTAAAAAATATATTTTTGTTTACAAAAATCTTATGGTTGTTATTTATATATTTCTATTTATATATTTGTTTATGTATTTCAATATAAAATACGAAAAGTTGGTTAGAAATATAAATAATCTTCGATCTATTGAGATTTTAATGAATAATTAAATTTAAAGGGAAAACGCCTGCTCACAGTACAATTCCGCTGCGAAATGTACCCGCACACAATGTGTTAAAACCAATGCATAAAGGCTGAAAAGTATGTCTATTGTAATTAATAAGGCTCTATTCATATACTATGAGGTACATACCTGGTATTTATAGCACCTCAGCCAACCAGCTATAATACGAAGAATACATTTAACTTAACACAATATTATTGTATGTGAAGTTAAAAGTTTATTGTCTCTAACCACGTACTAGTACGTTTTCTGACGATTAATACTTGAGCGCGAGACACGTACTAGTACGGGTTAGTGTAACAACATGGTTTGTTTGTGGGTACAAAAATAACGGTATATACAGGAAAACGAAGCCGAATGTTCTTGTCTACTACATAGATTCTGGAATGTAAAAATGCTTATATATAATGTAATTCGCAAAAATTAAAACTATATACCACTATTTCTATTTGATTTTTCATATTTACGATACTATTATAAATTTATCCACTAAAAATATATTTTTTGTTTACAAAAATTTTATGGTTGTTATTTATATATTTCTATTTATATATTTGTTTATATACTTCAATATAAAATACGAAAAGTTGGTTCAAAAATTAAATAATTTTCGATCTATTGAGATTTAACTGAATAACTAAATTTACGCGCAAAAAGCATGCTCCCGGTACAATTCAGCTGCGAAATGTACCAACACCTCCTAAAAGATCTTTAGGAGGTGTTGGATGTTTTAGGAGGTGTTGAATGTACCCGCACACAAAGTGTTAAAAGAGATAAACCGCAGGTATACGCATGTACCTCCGTTCTCAACTCCCCAACTATTGGCTTATACTATAAGCAATATATTTCGCTATTAAAAAAAATCGTAGCCGGAAGAAATACTGTTTAGCAATCAAATGGGAGAATTAGCCCATATTTTTAAAAGCAAGGGCATGCTTTGCAATTTAACTGGGAAGGAGTCTTTCTGGCCAGAAAAACGATCACACAAAACTAAAGATCATGCAAAATATTTAGCAAAAACCCTTTATTATTCTCCTTTTGACAGACACGTCTTGCATAGACAACAGACCCTGAATCTGATCTATGAAAAGGCCGTCTAGAGGTGAGGAAAATCACGTAGATGACTTCTCACAAGAAAAAGTTTAAATCAGCTCTTCTTTTGGGCCTTATTAAAAATTAACGGCGAAAATGCAAAAAAAACTTTAGATTTCAAAGAATTCTATGAATAGATGAAATATGAAGATCACTGCCATACAAAAACCGTAATTTAATAGCTCATATACGACTTTAAATTAACATCGATTCTTCACATTATCTTACGTAAAAATATAAATCTTCATAGTTCTTTATAATTTATAAATGCTTCATTTAATTAAATATTTAAAAGAGAATATATTTTCTGTACATTTAACACACAAAACTTATTACTATAAAGACATCTGTTAACGGAATTATTACAGCAAAATTTCTATTTATATGCGTTAAAAATCGTTCAGAATAACTAAATGTTGAAATACTTAAAAAAGACAAATGATGATGTTTAAACCTACAAGAACGACACGAGAATCTTTGAGTTATAGAATGCTAATTTTAGAACGTCCTTTTGCGCGTGATGATGAAATAAGTGTAAAGGGAAAAAGCCGCATTAAACTGGTGGAAACTATTTAATATGAAAGATCAATATCTAATTGTCTTCATGGTACAAAATATCCATATATAAAAAGATAAAAATGAATAAACTAATTTTCTACGTTAATAATGTCTTTCTATAGTTTTAGATAATATTTAAATTCCAATGGAAGCTAAAGAAAATACTTTGAGTTGAAATAAAAAGTAAAGAATCGGGAGTAGCCTTTTCTCGTACTCATATAAAATAAGCTAATTTCCTTAGTTTTTTCAACTCCTCTTCTTAGCCCACTCTCCTGTTTCTAATCATGTATCTTGTTGGTGCTTCAACCACATTTGGCGAAATTGGCGTGCTTGCAGCGTGGCGTTTGAAATCTGGCGAGGGGATCGTAACTCAACAAATTGATACATAAACAAAAACAACATTTTGAGGAAAAATTTTACAAAAATTTAATATTTAAAATCTAATTGAATTCACAAAGAAAACACAAAGGAAACACATAACATTCATACTAAATAGACTGAAACATTCACTTAATCACAAATTAAATAAACTGAGTGTGATTTTCATCACAAATTTGTGATTTAGTGTAAATTGTAAAATTAATTTAAAATACATAACTTACTTGACTTAATAGAAACTGTATTTTGAGTGGAGGTTGAAGAGGAGTTGTAAAATTGAAAATTTTTTTTCAAATCTCTTATTCTTTCTTTTATTACAAAACATATGAACTTTATCGCACAAATAATATCAGTCATTCATCTACGGTAACACCTTATGTTATGAACTGAAATGTGTAGTCTTGGAATCCGTGGGGAATAGCAAATAAATTGGTAAACCGGAAATAGCAAGCAGACTACTACTTCCGGTTGCCGGAAGTAACCCGAGAGTTAATAGTAAACTACAATTCTTCTATAATGTACGTATTCAAAATTTAGTTTCGGTAAATCAAAGCTTATTCGAGTTATCGTGTTCACATACACACACGCACGCACATAAATCCCAAATGGTAATTTCGGGTTCAGTGAGTTCCAAAACGTGAACAGCGATCGAGGTTAAAATTTTGGATGGTTACAGTGCTTTCCTTAAACTACATGTACGTAAGAAGTAAAAACAAAGTCAGAACAGTAAACTCCGCTTAATATGATCAGTTTGGGACACCGCGATTTTGATAACAATAACCGATTGATAACAGTAAAGAATATTCAAAATTAGATAAATTTACCCACCCTCCTTTAATTTACACGTACTAAATTTCAAAACAAAATGAAAAAACACATCTTTATGTACTGTATATTATCCTTTGAAAAATAAGAATTGTATACATAATTAAAAAAATTGATCAATTGTTGACTGTCTGCAATTTTTTCTAGGAAGCACATTGATAAATTATTCGTAATCATAATCAACCTGTCATAACGATTTAAAATTTCGATCTTTTGTTTTAACGTTAAATCATTTCGCTTTCTGGCTTCCATATCGACAAGCTGCATGTAAGCGAGCAAAACATTAAATATGAATAAGTTCCTTGTTAGTTCCGATAAGAATGTGCTGTCTTCTGCTTATCTGACAACCATCGACCACCAGCAGGGTGTGAGTATTTCTGAAAAATTTCAGGAACGTGTAATTTTCATCTTCTTTGTTCATCCCATATTTCCCTAGTTTGAAGAGGAGAATTCTCGGAAATTCAAACAGCAGCGAAGGGAATAAAAAAGAATGATAATGTTTTTTTATAAAGTCATCGGAGCAGTGTTGTACTCCACGTTTCAACCCTTTCAATGCATTTCTCATTTCAGCACTTAATGGAGGTGGCTCAGTATCAAGAGATTCTCTATCTGACTCATTAGTTCCATCAACCTGTCATAATGATTTATAAAATTTCGATCTTTTGTTTTAAATGTTAAATCATTTCGCGTTTTGGATTCCATATCGACAAGCTGCATGTAAGGGAGCAAGACATAAACTGTGAATACGCTCCTTCTCAGTTCCGATAAGAATTTGTTGCCTTCAGCTTATCTGACAACCATTGACTACCAGCAGAGTATGTGTATTTCTGAAAAATTCCAGGAACGTGTAATTTCCAACTACTTTGTTGATTCCTCATTTCCTTAGGTGGAAGAGGGAGAACTCTCGGAAATTCAAATAACAGCGAAGGGAAAGAAAATAATGGGTTCCTGAATACATTGTGAATATTCCTTTTCCAGTTAAAATGATGTTAAAAAAATGAATAACATTAACCGATCACATAAAGCCATAATTTTAACATACAAATGAATAGAGAAAATCGGGACCAATTAATTTCGATAACAACAAGCGATTGATAACATTAACCGAGATCACATTAAGCGGAGTTTACTGTAGTTTATTTTAATCGCGGTTTACAAATTGTTTTAGAACTCTTTAGGACAATTTTAATTTGATTTGTATTAATACACACGAGGTCAAAAATGATTTTTGACCTACAAAACGTTGTTTGGATGGCTTTTATCTATTTTAAAAGCATTAAAAACAAAATCACAAGGTAAAAGAGGAAAAAGATGCATTAAGAAGACCTGCAATTAAATACCCAATAAAGTGGAATTCCACAATACCTCTTAAACGAATAATGCTCTGGAATAATACTATGTCTCCGAAAGAGAAAAAAACAATGGAAAGCTTGCAGAGAACTTAAAACGCTGCCTGGGAAACAGAAATAAATGCGTTTAGAAAGACAAGAGGAAAAAACTGTGAAATTCATTAATTTTCGGAGCTTGTTCCCCTAAACCTTATACATAAATAAGAAAAAGAAGCCATTTTTTAACGTGACGCAATAAGAACGACGTTACAGAAAAACTCTAAGGAGATTTTCATTTTTTACGAGAACAAAAGCTTTAAATTTCTAAAAGGGAGAGTAGTGTTTTTGGCGAGCTGAATTAAAAGTAATTCAGATATTTTGTATCACAGTCTTTAAATGTTTATTTGGAATTAATGATTTCGGACACTTATCAGATATAAAACTTGTTTCTTAAAGAAGTATATGCTTATGAGAGAAAATTACAAAAATACACTTGAAACAAGATGCTACCTCAAAATTAATAATAGTATCTGATCTACATCTTCCTTTAAGGTGACAGTGGACCTTTAGAGCAAACTTTTTTTCTTTTAAATGAATTTCCTTGAAGATTTACTATGTTATTAGTAGTACTGATATATAAATATTTTAAAAATTTGAAGGCAAAATATTAGTTATGGAGTTATTAATTACTAATTGTTTCATAATTAGCTTAATTGAAAATGCTCCAGGTGCATCAATAAAATATAAAATTTTTAAGTATACCTTATAGACTTTACAAAAAAAAATGTTTCCATAAATAATCATAGAAAATATAAAGAGAAAAAAATTGTGATGATGATGATGATGATACCCATATTTTGCAGAATAAACAGCTATAACTGTTAATTAAAATGCATAACTAACATATTATATACTTCAAAACACACCCGTTTCAACTAGACTTTATTTTATAAACTAACATAAATAATACTGGAATTTCAGAGACAATGATCTATTTTTAATGCGCCTGGAGTACTTTAAACATTTGTAAGACATAAAAATTTTACTTCTGTGTAAACAGTATTTGAAGTTATTATTGATGTACCCAGAAGTAATGATAAGCTTATTATACCCATAAGTAATGATAAAAGGATGGGAATGAAAAAATTCCTTTTGCTCCGTATTCCTAATGATATATTCTTTAACTATTCCCTAAAATCGAAAATTCGAATTTTCGGTCGATTTTAGCCAATTTGAAAGTCTACCATCGCCTTAATTGTAAGAAATTAAAATAGGATTAAAACTGAAATAAAATATAGTACGACCACTTACATTTGTTTGATTGCTTGTATGATGTCAGGCATACTAAGAGAATTGTTTAACTTGATGTAATTGGAAATTCTATATGTGCATAAACATAAATTTGTTCGTATAACTATGTCACAAAATCTTATGAGTGCCGATTCTTTATTATGGAACCCTGCGCCGAACGATTACCGAAAGATTAGAGCACTGCTTTTTGGTGCCGAAGCTCGCGAATTCGAATGCCGCTGCTGCAGTAGGTCCCGGTTTCATTAGCTCTCATGTAGCAAAATAATAGAACGTAGTGCTCCAAACTGAACCAAAATTCTGGAACCCCTTTAATAATAAAAATATTGTTCATCAAGTACTTTCATTATTTTAACAGGTTAAATGCCACGACAATTTTCAGAAATCTGTCCTAAAATGACAATTTGATTTAAATCACATATTATTCTTGGAATAATATTTTTTGCTCGTATTTTAATAAATATTCTGTTCATGCAAGCCAGCATTGATTTTTTTGTTCTTTTCCTAGAAGCCATCTATCGTTATTAGTACTGATATACTACGAGTTTATTCGTAGCTGCACAAAAATAGCAAGTATACACAGTATGAGATAACGCGTAGTTGGCGTCCTAGAAAAGAACGCAATCTACGAGTTATCTCGTAGTTGGCAGTCCACGCGTTAACATGATATGGGCGTTAGTATTTAGAAAAGTAGAACCATAAACATGTTGCTGCAGGGGTATAATACAACATCTTACATATATAATATTAAATTCTAAATTACAACAAACATTGCAGTATATTCTAAAATTAAAAAAATTCTTTTCCCAACTATGATGGCAACTACAAAGTATTTTGTACAACTTAAGTCTCGTCCCTCTTATCAATACAAAACAACTTAAGGAGAAAAGAACAATACACGTTTGAATAGGGAAACTTCAAGTTAATTTGTTGATGCGTCAAAGCACAAAACGCAAAGGCTTGTGAAACTATAGAGTCACGTCCATAAATTTTGAACAACAAATTTGGATGGAAAATATCAGCTCATTATATATATAGAGAGAGCTGATATTTTAAATCCAAATTTGTTGTGTGTGTATATATATATATATATATATATATATATATATATATATATATATATATATATATATATATATATATATATATATGTTACGGCCAAAGCCCGAAGTTCAGCCAGTTCCCGAATTGGCCGGCCAAATCGCACATTGGCCGGGGCGTGTGGCCAATGTGCGATGTACTATAAAGAAATAGCGTATATGCGACTTTGGTCGGCCACTTCCCGAAGAGTCCGATACTCCCTGGCCAATGTTCGATGTGCTGAAGCAAGACTGTTCGGCGGGGTAGATTCCGGTGTGGTGACGGCGTGCACATGGTAGCAAGGACAGTGTGTTATATTTTCAGTGTATCTGGCATCCAAGTATCGAATCACGAATCTGGCAACGCGTTATTTTTTACGGGCCTGTCAACTGAATAGATTCGATTGCGGGTTAGTGTGCTTTCCCCAGACAGGTAGGACCTCAATATTCGTTTGTTTTTTGTTTTGTTTGGTTTGGTTTGGTTTGGAGCGCTACGGTCTACTGTTTTGCACACGAGGGCTAATGAGACCGGGACCTACGGTTTAAAGCCGATTCCGAACGGCTACGAACATCCATGCCAGTAGCGGGATTCGAACCCACGAACTCCGGTTCCGAAGAGCAGCGCTCTACCATTCGGCCATCGTTCGGCTTTTTTGTTATACTATGGATAAAACTCAGTTTCAAGAATTTGTACATGCTTACAAATTTATATTTTAATACTATTATTACTATATTTATAGTATTAATTATTATAGTTTTACCTAAAACTTATACATGTACATTAACTGCTATACCACGAAGGGGATAGCCGCGTGATAAGAGAGTATCGTATTGTTTTCCTCTAGATTTTTTCCCATGACTTCTCCTGAAGAAACTAGTATTCTGGGAGATTATGATGCACATACAAATGCAGAACCAACTTTTGATATGAGAACCAAGTTCTTATGTAAATTTAATATATTGCTGCAAGGAAAAGCAGATAATAGCTGGATCCTCAGCAGAGACAAGTACTGTATTTTCATAGAGGACGTTAAAAAGGCTAAGTCAAAGCATAAAAAAGAAACTTTTGACTATCGTAAACTAAGAAAATATGATGCTACTGATTTGACGGAAAAGAAAAACTTATTGTGCTAGTAACAGAAGAAAATAGCGTTATTTTGCATTATGTGCACACAGAAGAGTTTTTCGACTTGCTACATAATACTCACTTGAAAATTGATCATGGAGGTCGCACACGGATGGAGAAGGAGCTGCAAACTAAGTACAAAAATGTCACCAAGGAAATCATTACATTGTATCTCCGTTTATGCAAACAGTGTCAGACCAAATTATCTAATCCTACGAAAGGTCTAGTTTCTGTACCTTTGATATTTAAATAATTTAACTCAAGATGCCAGGTAGATCATATCGACATGCAAAGTAACCCAGACAGTGAATTCAAGCTTATACTCAATCACCAGGATCATTTAACGAAGTTCATATTTTTGCCAGCTCTGAAAAGCTCTGAAAGTTTTCCATGTTGCAAGAGAAACTACTCACATTGGCATCCGTATGCACAGTGGAAAAATCATTACGAATCCTTGCCTCTTCACAATCGCTGACCAGCGGACAAGACTACACTCGATGCAGTTGCACTACTAAGTGCTCAATAAATCGCTGCAGATGAAAATAACAAATTTGAAAGGTCATAAAAGATTATCTTGTTGCAACAAGCGATGATACTAATAATTTTCTATAATAAACTAATTCCGTAGATAATGTAATTATCTTTTTGTTTGTATGTTTTCTCCAAGGGAGAGGAAATTTTCATAAGAGACGAGGAGGTTTCTGGTACGGTGAGATCCTTACTTACTAAAACTTCTAACTTCAGACTACAGCCCACCTAGGGCCACCGTACCTCCTTGGCCTTTGTTCCGAAGGACGATCCTAGGTGCCTAAGAGGGGCGGATTCGTCTGAAATCTCCTCTGTGGCAGCTATAATGTGATTATCATTAGCATTACGGTATACAAACACCAAAAATATACTCATGACCTTGTTTTTCTGACTTTGGCCGATCGTGCCATGCCAGTTCCCGCATTGGCTGGCCAAACCCCGAAATCAAGGATAGATCGGACATTGGCCGGTCATTGTGAGGCGATATTGGCTATTTCGCGATTTGGCCGGCCAATTCGGGAACTGGCCAACTTCGGGCTTTGGCCATAACATATATATATATATATATATATATATATATATATATATATATATATATATATAATGTCAGGTTTAAAAAAAGGGGGGGGGTTAGAAAAAAATTAAGCGAGTTGTGAACAATTTAAAAGGAAAATCTTTCGTAATAACAAAACAAATGGAAAAAACCACGCTTCCGTAAGCTTTTATCCTAATCCGGTCAAGCGGAAGCATATTGGAGGAATTTGATGAGTATGCAAAGAGATAAGGGAAGTTGGCGAGAGGACATCGATCTGTCAGCAGTCTCCACGCTTAGCTCAGCCACGAATAAATAAAAATGGCGCAAGTGACACCTTAAAAAGGAAACTATACTTTGAAATAAAGAGATGATTTACTAAGAAAGACTGCTTCTTCCATTCGCCTTACCACTGGATGCAACAGAAACTTCTGTTGACAGTTTGAATGTTCAAGGATATACAATTTTTGATCAAAATTCCAGTATCCTCCATCCAAAAGTTATATAGACGAGGATTTAGGATAGGTATTTTAACATACAAGAATAAGTTATCACACCAAAACTGCTTTTAAATAACTTTGAATGCAACGAAAATGTCGAAGTGAGATTTCTCAAAAAAAAAAAAAAAAAAAACTGCATGTCTTAAACGAGTAACCAACGTAAAATCCTAATTTAAACCAATCGTTTCCCTTTCATAGAAAATACTTGCGTGATTAAATTCTGATATTTAACAGTAAAAAAACTCTTCAAAATTTATAAGAGTCCAGTTTTATTGAATTTTTTTGTAATGGCAAAGAAAAAAATGTCGATAGACAATTAAGAATATAATTATTCTCGAAGATAATTAAGAATTAACGAAAGAAAATAAAAAGCAAAATTATTTTGGTTAATGAAAAATATAATTTGGTAGAAGACTCCTAAAAACGGCATTTTTGTATAATTTCTACTGGAAAACGATCACAAAAGAATTCATTTCAGAAATTAAAGTCAATAGGATTTCCTCCTTTACAACGATATTTCTAAGAAAATCAATTTTCGCGGAGAAATGCATGTCTTTCCAATAAAAATTATAATGAATAATGTAGGCAGATATATCTTTTGTTCCTTCCTCTTTACGAATAACAAATCATTTTTTTACTAAACTGAACTATTAATAAAAGGTATAGTCCTAACCAAAGAATTTTATTAAAAGTAATAATAAATTCCATTACCCATACAAAATGTTTATTAGAGCTAATAAGCTCCAAATTTTTTTATGCGCAATAAAAATGATCTAAAATGATATTACTTAGAAAAATATCAACATCTTAAGGTAACTTACAGGATTACTTGTAACTTCAGTAAAAGAATTAAAAAGTACAAAATAGTTTTATAAAACTATGTTTAATGACCTCCATGTCTACAAGTTCATTCAACAGATTTATTCACTAGGAATTAAACTAGTACCACATAAATACATTAAGTTTACAGTTTCAAACAAATCTGTATAAAGATGTTGATTACGACAATGTCATGAAGAATAAGAATATACATACACCAAACACAACCAGATATAAGTTTAAAATAAATAAAAGTTGTCTAAATTTACGTGGGCCGAAAAAAAAAAACCCCAAATTTTATAGAATTGTAAATTTTTATAGTTTATTATACAAAAAAATTAATATGATAACTAAACACAATAAATTGATATTTCCCTCTGCAACTTGACAACTCTGTCAACATCTAGCTGGAGAAATTATGTCAAAAGTCATTTACCATAGAGTACATGAAAACTTCACTGCACAATCAGCAAGTATGCTTAGGAGACTCGAAAAACGAAGAGGACATATAGCGTCGCTAGAAA
>CM063498.1:173716296-173718796 GCA_032207245.1 Pardosa pseudoannulata
AAGATAGAGATGAAGAAATATGCGCTGACAGATTTTCGGACTTAAAAATGGTTTATTTTTGTGATTTCGTAAAAATATTATTTTTTGTTAAATAATCATACAGTATATATTAAAGCGTAAAATAAAAAAAAACTTTTGTTCATAAAAACAAAGTAGTTTTCGATTTACTGCGATATTTCTGAATAACTTTCGCGCAAATCACGAAAAAAGGCCCGCTGCACGCGTAAGTTGGCGGTGAAGTATACCCGCATGCCAAGTGTTAAGAATAATAAAACATTTGTCTTTAGTGTCCTAAAGTACAATTGTCTATGCAATTAATATTCTTTTAAATTATTATTAAATTGTAATGTATTTAAAAACTTAGAAGCTCAAATAACTCTAAAATGTGTGTGGGGGGATTAGAAATATATTGAGCCTTTACACATGTGTACCTAATCTATTATTTAAGATAAATATAAAAGAAAATTATTTAAGTCATATCTAATTTCAGTGATAAAACGTATGAAAATAATGCAGACGATATTTATATAATTTAAATAAATGAATAAATGAGTTGGTTAAAGAAATAATGTCATAATGCTAGAAAAAAGGTTATTTTTACCCTGTTTAACGCCTGCTCTTAACTGGGGAAAATAGGGATTGAAATAGAGGCATTAAATGCTGGAAAAGGGGGGCAAGGGGAGATTTCAAACGTTGCTAACCCTAACTCATCAAGAATTCAATATGGATGCCTCTATCCATTCCAGGTACAACCGCATCATAAATTCGACGACTGACGGACAGATAACTTAGGCTATTATATTATAGGGGCCTTAGTCTCATCTTAAGTCTTCTCATCTTAGTCATCAGCCTTAAGCGTCAGTCTTGATTCAGCATACCATTGGTGTGGCTATGGTCACGACGGTCATTTTTTCTTTGCCTATAACAACTACTAAAATTGGGGCTTTCTGCATAGAGCTGATTTTCAATAAATGCAATCATTTATACCAGTAGCAGCATTGGAATCCATATATTTACGTATGAAATGACTAAAAGAAACCAGGTTTTGTTGGTTTGTAGGGTTTTCAGACTTAAAAAAAAAAAACAAAAAAACATCAATTTTTTCTTAAAGAATTGTACATTTATAACTGAAGTTGTACATTCATAACTGTTACTCCAGAGACGAATTAATTCATAGGAATTACTTCGTTTACAATTGTCACTAACAGATCCTAAATTTTGATGCCATCTTCATTTTTGTACAATTTGGTATTTTTTAGATCATCTCTCGCTCACATATTTAGGAGGAAATTTTCGGACGAAAATGTTCTACATATAGATAAAATTTTATTTTATATATATATATATATATATATATATATATATATATATATATATATATATATAATAAATAAGTACAACATTTAAATAAGACAAAAGATGTCTATTTGCACTTGCTTAGATTATAGAACAATACTAGTTATAAATAACTATTAAACATCCAACTTTTACATTAGATTTGAATATGATGTATTTTTTCCCTTTGTATCACCGTGCTACATATGTGCCACATAACTCAAATTAATGCCGTTATCACAGTGAACTAGCTAGCTATAAACGACAACTTTATTGTTTGTCGCTTTCCTGCAACACTTCCCTTAACACAACCTATTCACACATTGTGTATCAAAGGGCTATATCTAATATGATTTTTGTATGTGAGTTTCATTCATTGTATGATCAGACATATGAAATGATCGCATGTGCTTATAATTGTAATAAAGTTTGTATTTGCTAAATTATAACCAAAAACTTACTTAAAATAGCTCCAAATTATCTTTATGATAGAGATAATATTGTAAATTGTTTTACTCAAAATTAATAAGAAATACGAAATTTTTTGTTAGCGGAAAACTCTTTTGGTCGATAAATTTTTATTTTTGAAACTTACTTTTACCAAACTGTAATGAACAAAGTTATAAATAAATAAACACATACTTTAAGCCTCTATAAAACTACTATGAACTATGAATTAATACAATACTAAATACAATGTTTTATTTGGTTTGCAGCGCTACGGTCTACTTTTTCTTACATGAGGGCTAATGAGACGAAGATCTACTTCTTAAAGATCATTCGAAACGGCTAAGGACATCCGTGCATGCAGTTAAATTCGTACCCACGAACTCGGTCAAACGGTGCCTAAAAACAGCATCTTACCTATTTGATGATGATTCGAAGTTTTTGGAGTATTGTCTTTTTGCTACGCGAATAATGAGGTTTGGTTTGGAGTGCTACGGTCTGCTTTTTGCAACACGAGGGCTAATGAGACCGGGACCTACAGCTTAAAGCCGATTCCGAACGGCTACGAACACCCATGCCACTGTGGGATTCGAACTCACGAAGTCCAGTTCCGAAGGTCAGCACCCTAACCAATCGGCCATCGTTCGGCACGCGAATAATGAGATCAGGACTTACTGCTCAAAGCCAATATCGAACAATTACGAACAGATAAGGATAG
>CM063498.1:173723796-173788796 GCA_032207245.1 Pardosa pseudoannulata
TACAGATTATTTGATGTTAATTTTTCAGTATACTCCAAGGGTTTCAGTATACTTTGAAGGGTACTCCAGGTTCAATGTACTCCAGGTGCAGTATACTTCCAAGGGTTACGCGGTACTACTTCTAAAACATTGTAAATACTGCTGTATATAAACCTAAAGTATGTTTTTCCTGTAATATCGACAAAAATATTTAAAAATTAAACTGCTCAAGAAACTAAACAATAAGTTAAATGAAGCAAAGATTAAACAAAACAGTACTTAAAAACTAAAGCGAGATATTTTCCAGTAACTGGCTTATTCGGGAGATAACGCAAACAAAGGGCATAGGTAAATATTAAGCAGTGGCAGTATTTTACTGTTCTAGAATTCAGATAAAACCCACCCGACAGTGGGTGTTTGTGGCGAACAAATATTGAAACATATCTGTAAGAATAACTCAATTCTTTCGAATGATAACCAATGAATAGACGGAACAAACAACCAGCAGGTGGCACCGTTCTTATCAAATGCTTATGCAACTGTAGTTTCGCTTTTATAAAGAATTTTTTTTTATTATTTCGCAATCCCACGTGCATAAGTTGGTAACCAATTTAAAGGATATATGTATCGAAAATCAAGATATTACTGCATGAAACACGATTTCTATTCTGCGTATTAATCGTTTCTTAGAAGCAAGAAATCGATAAAATTATTATTGGAACTAAACATCTAAAGATAAAATAGAAAACATTTTTAAAAAAATTAATATCTCTGGAATACTTTATGATGCAGATTTAGACATCTAAAGCAATTTCACCTTACGTTTAAGCTTTGGGCTCCATATTAATTCTTCTCATTACCAGTAGTAGTCTAGCCAAAATTGTTTGCAGAGGAACATAATTCTTAAATTCTCCACAACCCTCCAGTCATACTCGACGTTGTACTTGCTGCAAAAAGAAAGGTGTTGAGACAGACTCGACATTGGTTTGGTTTGGTTTGGAGTGCTACGGTTTACTTTTTGCAACACGAGGGCTAATGAGACCGGGACCTACAGCTTAAAGCCGATTCCGAACGGCTACGAAGATCCATGCCACTGTGGGATTCGAACCCACAAACTACGGTACCGAAGGTCAGCACCTTAACCAATCGGCCATCGTTCGGCCGACTCGACATTGGAGCGACATTGGAACTATATACTCGACCAAGAGTTAACACTAACTCGAATAGTTCGTCCTAATAATAAAAATATGCAGTTCTAAAAATTAACACATTGTATGCTGGACGTGTACTACAACGTTTTCTGACGACTGATACATGATCGAGGGACACGTACTAGTACGTTTTCTGACGATTGATACTTGGTGGGTTACGTACTATATACAGTACGGGTTAGTGTAACAAAATGGTTTGTTTGTGGGTACAAAAATAACGGTATATACAGGAAAATGAAGCCGAGTGTTCTTGTTTACTACACAGATTCTGGAAAAATTTAGACAATTAAAAACTAGTTTCTACATCAGTCGATGCGGAACCACAAAACGGGAAAAATTACAACTATATACTACTATTTCTATTAAATTTTTCATATTTACGATACTATTATAAATTTATCCACTATAAAATATGTTTTTTGTTTACAAAAATCTTATGATTGTTATTTATATATTTCTATTTATATATTTGTTTATATATTTCAATATAAAATACGAAAAGTTGGTTAAAAATTTAAATAATTTTTGATCTATTGAGATTGAACTGAATAATTAAATTTACACGCAAAACGCCCGCTCCCGGTACAATTCCGCTGTGAAATGTACCCGCACACAATGTGTTAAGTACAAGATTTAAAAAAAAAGGAAACACAGAACTAAGTTATGTTGCTTCCATTACCAAACACCTGGAAGATGACAGGTGGAGAACGTGCGGCCTCTTTGAACTTTAAGTACGGCAAGGATGTCAAGCTCCCACGTCGAATACGGCCCACTCAATATAACGGTATAAAACAAAGGTATAAACATGAATTTTTCAGCAGAGTTTTAATATTTCTCGCAATGCTGCACATTTTTACAATTCTAGGTTTGTTGCGTCTCCTACGCACACTCGCTGAGTCTATGCATGTCTTTATATACTACAGATAAAAATATGCTAATGAAGCGATAACAGTCTTCTACGATTTTCCCGATAAACATCTAATTAGTAACTAATTATTTGTAAAATATTGATTCATTGGATTACTTTAACTGTTTTCTTTCCTTTTCTATAATTTTCTGTTGAAATAAAATTTATAAAACTTCTATAAAATTTGGTTTGGTTTGGAGTGCTACAGTCTACTTTTTACAACACAAGGGCTAATGAGACCGGGACCTACAGCTTAAAGTTGATTCCAAACAGCTACGAACATCCATGCCGTAGTGGGATTCGAACCCACGAACTCCGGTACTGAATACCAGCACCCTATTATTCGGCTATAGTTCGGCTTCTATAAAATTTAAAGTTTTTATTTATTTATTTATTTATTTTTTGCTGTCCACTCAAATTTACTTTATTTGGCCCGTATTAGTATTTGACATCCTTGTTAGGCTTTCATAAAAGTTAGATCTCATAGGTATCATATTAGTTACGACACTCAAAAAATACAATTAAACAAAGGAAGGAGTGAATGTAAGTTTCGGTAACTACTGATTGTAATAGCCAATGTTTGTTTTCAAGGAAGAAAAAAATGCAAATATTCCAGTATTTTAAATTTTCCATCGAATTTTAAAATTTTATTTAAAAAAGTTAATGTGTTAACTTAATATTTTTCTATTGTAATTCTTTATATTGTGATAGATTTATTTAAAAAAAATACTTCAACTTTATTATTTTTATTTGAAGCAGTATTTTGATCTGTAGTTTATTTAAAAAATTATTAATATTATAACAAATTCAACCCTCTGTACGGCTCCCGCGATTTGAGAGGGGTATCAGTTTCGTCCCGGTTTGGTTTTGTAGTGCTACGGTCTACTTTTTGCAACACGAGGGCTAATGAGACCGGGACCTACAGCTTAAAGCTGATTCCGAACGGCTACGAACATGCATGCCACAGTGGGATTAGAACCCACGAACTCCGGTACCGAAGTCCAGCACCCTAAATAATCGGCCAGTTTCGTCCCGGAGGACGGATCACATGAAAATCGTGAGCTAGGATTTTTTTCCCTTATTTCAATACTGATCCCGCTATTACCCCTTTAGATAAAAAATTTACTTTTTTGAGTTTAATTTATTTTTTTCTCAAAATTTTTTTACATTTAAAAATACAATTAAAAAAAGAACGGTATGAATGTTTCAGTAACTACTGATGGTAATAAATTATAATTTTCAAGGAATAAATAAATTCAAATATTGCATTTTAAATTTATCGAATTTTTAAAAATTTTTTACTTAAAGCTGTGTTAAAATATTTTTCTATTGTACTTCTAAATGCGATAGATTTATTTAAATACTTCAACTTTATTATGAAGTGATTTGATCTGTAGATAAAAAAAAAATATAAAAATTAACCTTATTTAGGGCTATCAGCGTCCTGAATTACGGATCACATAAAATGAGCTAAGAATTTTTATTTCAATACTGATCCCGCTATTACCCCTTTAGATAAAAAAAAAACATTTAATGCTTATTTTCTTTAATTTTTTCCTGTTTTATTACAAAATATCTAATATTTTTCGATACAAAATGTTTAAAATGATATTAATCTGAAAATAAAAATATAGCATGAATTTTTTAACTTATAAACCGGGAGTTGCATTATATATTTTTTGGAGACGTAAAAGCTATTAAAATTTTTGCATCACTTTAAATCAACTGATAAAATTGTGAATTGAAACATATGTAGATAAAGAAAACATAAAAAAACCCTTATTTTAGGACCGAAAAGTATAAAAACTAACCCGTACGTGGAGAGTTACTACCCTTATACAAATATAAGAATATTTCACGTAACAATTTGTTAAATACGAGTTTTTTTTATTTATGTATGAAGCTATTAAACTAATACAACTAAACAAAAAAAATTTAATTTCACAAAAGTCGTATTTATAAAGGCCTACTTTATAAAAGCCTAATTTAAATGTGGTCTCAAATGCTACAAAGGTTAGTCAAAGTTAGGCAATGTTCGGACTTAGATTCTATTACGAGTTTATATAACTGGAACTTATTTTTAAAATATAGAATACAAAAACAGTTACCTTCAAAATTAAGAATATTTATAATAACTAGTATCCTTTATAAAGCACAAATTTCATTTCAGTCTAATAAAATCTAAAAAATTCATAAGATAGATATCAGATATCAGTAATTTAAAGCTGGAATTACAAAAAAAAGTAGCTATAATTATTATCTATTGCTAAATTAAAATATATCTTTATATTTTCATAGAAAGTGTTTTTGTTGTTGTTATAATGAGAATTTTCTGTTTTTTTTCTCGCGTCTTTTTAATGGTTGTAATAAAACAAGTCGCAAGAATTGATACATTCTTCAATGTTTACTATAAAGATACTCAAATTTATTTCCTTTACCGAAATTGATATGTGCACTCTCAGAAACAAGACTTAATTAATCCGGTACTAATGAATCCTCGTTCCGTTTAAATGGCATGAACATGGTATATAAGCATTGCCGAAACACCGAAGAGTCATTATCCCCTCCCAGCGTTCTGTTTGGGGTCAACTCGCAGCACGTTTCTTGAACATTTTCCAACTTCTCTGCAATTTCTTTAGAGGGAAAGCCTCAATTTTTCACATCACAGAAATACTTTTCTCTGCTCATCTTAATCGCTGGAGCAATTGATGAATTCAAACGATGTATTTGGTGAAACCACTACGACAAACCATTTCTGGGAGGACGCTTGTATGCCGGAAAACGAGCGCTACTGAATAATAATGAACTAGGAATAGAAATGTTTTTTTACTATGTTTATAATCGAATAGTATTTAAGTGCGCAGTGAACATACGCACTGTTGTCAATTTCAGGAATTTTTCATAACACAAGGATCTTTATGAATATAATAGTAAAAGGATGATTCATGCTAATCCCGGTTGTAAAATGAGTTTTATCTATGAATTCCTTCCTACTATATCAGCCGAGAATGAGTCTTCATTGGCTCTCATCCGGTCGAAAATATAATTCGCAAGCAGCCGCTAAACTTCATGGGTGTAAGGCGCTTGTGATGTCAAGCTGCAGATATCTCCCACGTTTGATAATCTTGTTGATAGGGGATTTTTGCTCTCGATTCTGAATCTTTCTCGCACCTTAAGATGAACCACGCGGATCACGTAACTTGATGAAAAGGTTCTAGATGATTAGATATTCGCGAGCGAGACAATACTATATCAGAACTCACTAGGAAGAAAAAACTCACCTAATAAATTAAAATGCAGATACAGGGTAACGACGCATACAAACAGAAATCAATTACTTAAGTATAACATTTACAAGACAAGATAAGTGGATTTTACGTTATTTACAACTGGTTTGAATCTCTTAACATTTTTAAGAAGCGTGGATGTCAGCTAATTCTTTTACTCCAACCGGCCTAAGAGTGCATTTATTTGTAGGAGAAATCTTTATGTGATATGATTTGGTTGACCCATAGTCCCTTCAGGCCTTCTAAGCCAATTTGAAGTGCCTGTCTTTTTTTTTAAGTTATTCAAATCAGTTGTAATCAGTTTCCCTGGCCACCACACATGAAATTCGGTAGTGAGCCAAAATCTACTGAGATAGACTGGGAAGGGACCATGGCCCGTCAGAATATTAATACTGCGTTCGAGATTAGTCTCTTGCAGCGGACTTTGGGAAAGAACTGGAAAGTAGTTCTTATTGGGCAATGTTCTCGGTGTCTTAACATTCATTGAATGTCTTTTAGTCTAATGTAGACGTGGAGAGAGGATGGTGTCAACCAAGTACTTTTCTGTAGCGGATTTGACCTTGTTTTTTAAAGAAACGACATAGCCCATTTGCCAGTTTAATCTATTTTTTTTTCTTTTTGGATATATAAACACCATTAAGAATTGTACGTTTCTATACTAATTATTTTTTTTTGGGGGGGGGAGGGTGCCCAAATTTTAGGATAACCTTCATACTAGCTTGGCTGTTAGAAAATTATAGCGAGGAAATATGTCTCAGTATATGTCTAACCATACTTAATACTGCTTTTATTATTACTGCCAAGAATCCTTTCTCCCAGCAAGAGGACACCCAAACCCACAGATTTAATCTGAAAGTTTTCTGGGTAGAGACATTTCGGGTGCTTGCCAGGTTCAGGTATTAGGCATTCGGAACCACAGTGTAGAGGTAACGTACAACTGATAAGAATGTTTGTAAGCAGTTTATTAAATTCCAAAAATCAATATAACACTGAAACATAATTTTATTTCAACCATCTTTTACTGTCTTACTTGTTATACTCTTGCATTACAGAAAAGTAGAAATGCTAATAAACTAATACTCCAACCGTCAGCGCCATGTACTTATAAAGGAACCGCCTTCTATTGAGTTTAACTCATCAAGCTCCGCCTGATGCACTCCTTTGCTTACTTTGGATTTGAGATTCTAATGTCTTTTTGGCCGTCTACTGGTTAAGTTTAGGCTGTTTCTGCAATATGCTTGTACGTGTACAAGTTCCTGCCTTCTTTTTTTTTCATTTTAAAATTTGTTATTTTTACTTTTTATTTTCAGAGCGTCATTGTGTTTTTCTAACCCTGAAACACCCTCACATCTGGATAGGTATGGTTTGGAGCGCTAAGGTCTACTTTTTTGTGAAACGAGGGATAACACCGGGATCTACTGCTTAAACCCGACTCCAAACGGCGACAAACATTCATGCCATTGTGGGATTCGAATCCACGAACTCTTGTACAAGATCAGAGCTCTAACCATTCGGATGTCGTTCGAACCTCACATATAGAACCTTTCTTTTAAGGTAGATGGTATCCGAGGTGCAGTTAATATATATTAGAGTAATCTTTAACATATAATTTCAACAATCGATGTCTACTAGTTTTTCAGTTATGCGGGATACGATAAGTGATGACGTCAAGTCAGAACTAATCAAAATTCATTCAGACATGGTCACAATGGATAAAGCTTTCAGCTGCACATATAAGGCCTGTCATTTTAAGTCTTAATATGTTAGTTGGAAATATAAACTGTTCTACCATCTGATATGCAAAGATAATAGTTTACCCTAAAATGAAAGTATTGCTGAAAAATGATTTTTTAATGTGTAATATCTAATTAGTTAAAAAAATATAAATTCTAATAAAAAAGAAAAATTGCATTTTTTTTACGGATAAGTACGATTAAAAAATTTATTAGCGAAGATATCAATCGATGATTCATAAATTACTAATCCTAAGGTTTTTTTTCACTAGTTTTATTCGATGTGCTAATTATCACGAAAGATAGCTATCATGAAACATTCTATTCCGAGAAATCTTCGATGAAATTTTGAGCGTGATAAAATTATTGACAAATAGATAACGCCTGAATACTTCTTTATCAATTCAATGCAGGATACCACCATAAGAGAAAAAGTGAATGGAAAGCAGGCACATTGTTTACACCGGTGACTTAAAGATAATATTGGAATTTAGCTCTAAGCTGGGGGCGATAACTTTCTTTTTTTTTCCACAGTAGCAAGAAACTGTGAATCAGTAAGATATAAATTATTTTTTTTTATATCAGAAGTTCCACGCGAAAAACAGGGGCAAATGTTACAGTTAGGCCTACATTGATATTTTTTCTTATATCTCGTTCAAACTTTTCCATATATTCATAGATCAAATATTGCTAAATAAGAAAAACTTTAATGCAGAGATTTCCAGCCTTTTCTAGACTACCGCTTCCTGTAAAAAAATATCTAACGCCCCCTCCTTTTTATAGTTAATTATACCAATATTAAAATATTGTTGCCTATGCCTATTTTATTTGTTAATCTATTAAGAATCACAAAATAGAAATTAAAACAATCATCAGATGTAGCAAAAATTGTTCAATTATTTTTTTTAAATTTAAAAGTGAGTGGAAAATCTGAAATCCAAATAATTAAAAAATGAGTTTTACCAATTTGTTAATGTCTGGTTCCAATTTCATCAACATGGTATTATCAAAGTATTTTATTAATTTACTAAACAGGTAGACATGCTACGGCTGTCCCCTCAGACTCTTTTAATTCCTCCAAATTTCTTCTAAACCTCCCCCCCCCTGAAAAGCACCAACAGATGGTGTGGCTCAGTGTGGGTGGCGGCGTACCAGTTCCCAGTGGGTACCACCCACCCACTGGAAGCAGTACCACATCCGTTGGGAAACGGTGCTTTAAATTAAAATGTAATAATGCCCCGAAAAGAACATGGAATCACCAGTCATTGCAATTTATAAAAGAAAAATGTTCTAATATATTTAGAATTTTTCTTCACTTTTTCTCCCTTATAGAGCTATTTATTTTTTTAAGATATACTAGTTCAAAAAGACGTTATATAGAACATGGATATCAAACAAGAAAGCTTAAGTTGGATCAATATACATTATAAGTAGAAAAAATAACCAAAAATATTTTAAGATAGAAATCCTCAGCATCGTCCCTATTCTTTAGTGAATTCTGAAATCTTAACTTACGAATACTGAGGTTTGTGTAGCGGAGTTCGTATTCAACTTTCGAAACAAAAATGTAGGAGAAAAATCATACTTTACTACTTTTACGAAGTTCAAAATACTATTTTATTACTATTTAAAAAAAAGAAACTCGCTACTTCCTCAATTACATATACTTTATATTTTAAATAAAATTTAAACGTAACCACTTAGATGAACAAAGTTTTAATAATCAGTTCACAAATTGCAGCTAGGGATGACACTGGTATCCGGCGACTGTCCAGTATTCAGCTGATTTATTAATATCTAGAACACCATCTGGATACCTATAAATCAAAACTCAGAATGCTGTGAACGAGAACTACCCATTCGGTTATCGCATGCCAAATGAGCTACAGTCCCGTTCTTACACCCAGTGGTCTTTTTACAGAGGAATATCTACTTCATACAGCGGAATCTAAAGGGTAACTAATATTCCTATTACCAGCGGGATCTAAACCGTAAGGTGGAACTCTAAAGTTATCGTCTTACGACCCGGGACTAAAATGAGCCCCCACCTCCCTCTTTTTTATAAAAAGCTCCGTTTTCCCCCATAAAAGCTATTTATTATAGAATATTGGTTTATTTTGTGAACTTTAATTACATTAACACAATATTTTTATTTTGTAGCCCGATAAGACAATATTCTTGAAAGTTTGCAATTTCATAACAATCTTAACCTTTGCACTCGAGGGCTCCGGAGCGAAGCCATTTATAAAATTTGTCTTCAACCTCGAGGGCTCCGCTACGGAGACAATGCAAAATAATTAGTTTTCACGATGTTTTAGTTCTTATGTTAAAAACTAAAAATTATTTGCATTGTCTCCGCAGCGAAGCCCTCGAATTGGAAGACAAATTTTAGAAGGCTCCGCCCTGGAGCCCTCGAGTTCAAAGGGTTAAAATAGTTTTTTAAATGTAAAATGCGATATAGCATTACAGCTTAAAGTTTACAGAATGAAAAAGTTATTTATCACCAATTAAACATAAAATTTGACTCAAAACTTATCTTGCGGGTAAGTCAATTTCATATTTTTCAACTTGTGTATATTTTTTTAAATGTACTTATAGAAACAACAAAACTAAATACTTTTCAAAATTACAATTTTTCATGCTATTAAGAGCATGGAATGAATTATATTTATCAAAAGGAAAATGATTCTTATGAATTAAAATTCTCGGCAAAATAAACATTCTCTGACAAAATGCTTGTATAACTCGGTTTTTGTAATCTATAAACTGAAATATACTGAATTGATAAGTTTATAATAAAAATTTAAAGTCTGAATAAAACTTAATACGGCATCAGAAAACGTGAAAAATACACCTATCTATTTAAAATTATGGGAAAAATAATGAGCTGAATTAAACTGTTCATCGACAAAAAGTTAGAGACGAGATTTGACAAAAACAAATGGCAATCCATAATTTAAATGTATTGAATTGATATTAAAACAAATTGAATAAAACTGGACAAAACATAAAACTTGAGGAATACACCTATGAATTAAAACTAAGAGTAAAAAAAAATAATTGTACTAACATAGAGTAAACTGTTCATGAACAAAAAGTTAGAAACACGAGTTTTGACAGAAAAATAACAATCCATGAATTTAAATATACCAAATCGACATGTTTATTTTAAAAAATGAAAACTTTAGCAATCCACATGAAACTCACCTCATCGAGGATGCTTTTAGAGTGTTGATGTAACAGAATAACAACCAAAATTCTGGAAATTATCCAGATACGTCCGAGACCACCTGCTGGAATTTGGAAATGTGTTCGTCTCCTCAGAATTCGAACTCACAATACACGCTGTCACTTTCAATCGGGACGCACAGAACAGTGACACAAACATGTAACACATCCACAAAGGAGAATAAAAAAAAAAACGGTACCGAAGAAAAAGAACCGTTAATTTTACCTTTTTTTCTCACTTGATCAACTTTGCTCCGAATATATTTATCTTAACATGTAAAAAAAAGTTGGGAGATAACGCACGGTGAGTGACAAATGTTATCTTGCTATTGTCTCGCTTGAAGTGTGCGGACCTTTGTATCTTTTTAATAGATTTAGAGAGGTTTAAATATATCCAACGAATTTTATGTAATTTAGTATTAACCATTCTGAAGGGTTAAAAATAATTCAACTTAATCTTAAAACCTTGTATAAGTCCTATCAAATTAAAGTGTTATCATAATTATGCTATCACAATCAGTACCGGCTGTATGGTCACCCGCTTATAATGTCACCCCGCTTATATGGTCAGTTTTCTAAAGTACCGTCTAACTTAATAGGGAACATGTGTTAAAGTGCACCGCTTATACAGTCATTGTTTTTTCTTGTTACCGGTTATATGACCAGATTCATGTTTTCGACAAGTTTCCGTTTTTTTTAAAGAAATCAATGTTAAATCTTAGAGGACCTGAATTCAAGCCTTTATTCGTCTCCCTTTCCCCCTTTCGTGTTTGTGTAGACCTCTCTCAGTTCTCTTGCCCCCTGACAAGAGGTAGACATTTGCCTGTTTATTGGCTGAAGTTATCTCTCCCTCCTTAAGTTGAAATTGAGACGAAACAAGTAAAGGAGTTTGTTGCATTTGGATTATACGTCATGAATAAGAACGTTCATTTTTTAAATTATGGCTTCGAAAAGAAAGAATTTATCATTTGCTGTAAAAAATGAATTGAAAATTTAAAAAAAAATCTAATATTTCAAAGGCTACTTTCTCCAAAGTAAATTCGATTACCCGGCCAACATTAAACAACATTTTAGCTGGCAAACTTTGGTCCTCAAGTGTTGAAATTAAAAATTCACAGTATATGCACAATAGGGTTGTACTGTTCCGCATATATATAGTTTACATCCCGCTTATATGGTCTGATTTTTCTGAGCTGACCATATAGCCGATATAGACTGTATAACATTTTTTACAAGAATCTAATGGATACCAAATTTTTTTCTAAATTTTTGAAGAATCGAATTACCATACCGTTCTCACGTAGCGGGCTGACCGATGACCGAATAGGTAGAGAGCTGATTTTCGTTACTGAGGTTCGTGGGTTAATCCCACTGCTGGCAAGGATTTTCGTAGCCGTTCGAAATCGACTTTAAACAGTAGGCCTTGATCTTATTATTATTAGCCCTTGTGTAGCAAAACAGAGTGTAGCGCTCCACACCAAACTTAACTAATAATTATGTTAGCTTCATTTAAATAAATTCAAAACTGTACAAATTGATATATTTTATCACCAGGAACTAATTACTTGTTGAAGCAAACATAAGTTAAAGAGTTTCTATATTTGTATTAATAGTTAAGATCTTTCAATAGATTTATCTTCATTCATTTATCCGATAAAACATTATGTAACAATTTTTTTGTACTTCACACTTTATGGTTTACGATATTTAAATACTCCTAATTACAGAAAAAAAATTGTTTAAATGACTGCGTAAGCAATATAACGACATAATTGTTTTCCCAGGTGGCAAAATATGATAAATAAACCCGTAGTCATGAAAACTTTCCAATAAATTTGAACAAAACTGTAAAATGAAATTTTGTCATAATGATTTTTACGCAGTAATAAAACAAATTGAAATTTTAAGAGATAGTACAATCAAATAAAGGACTTTTTAAAGAACAAACTATTGTACAATTTAAGCTAAGTTTTTGTTTCTTTGAGGTCGAACTTAATACAATTTGAAGTGAAATATTTGTTGAAAATAAACACACTGCGTTGTGTTATGATATAAGTATCATAGAAGGATGATTATGTAATTAATATATAGTACTTCCAAAATTTTAATCTTTTTGTGGGCCTTAGGAAGATTACATTTAAGCTGTATGATCTTAAGAAATACACATGCAGGAAATGCAAAACTCACTATAGACTAGCTAAAATTCGGCGAAGCATTAGCTCATCAGCTAATAGATTTTTCCCCAACTAAAATGATGTTCAGTTCAGGATGATGTACGCTCAGCAAAGTTGGTTTCTAATTAAACGATTGTAGTGCAAAAGCCCATGAAAAGAGGACTCGATTCGCGTGTGCAGTACGTGATGTATAGTTGTGCATTACACCATGCATCTCATTGTAAATAATCACCAGTAAATTAAATTTTTTCTATTAGCGTAAGGGGCTTGTATTCCGAACCGGCTCATATAAAGAGCATAAGTGGCTATCAAGTTGTTGCTGATCTACAAGAGGTCAGTCTTGGTGCGTGTTAATTTAGCCCAATCTGGTAAGCAGCAAATTTCTACAGAGGTAAGTTCACCTAGTAGAACATAGATCAGTCAGGTACCTTGGATGCGGGAAACCCGTACATACTTAAAGGAATGTACCCATGGAGTCTGTAATTGTAAATAATTCCATGGAAAACAGACTTTCCACCCCTAAAAATGTAAACAAAATTAGAAAAAAAAATTATGTTCCCTAAACTATACTGGTTAATTGATAATAAAACACAAATTGAGAGGAATTTCAAAGGGTAACATGTGACAAGTTTAAACAGAAGCGGAACCACACGATCAAACGTATGTATACCAATCTTCAAACTTATGCCATTATTTTTTTAATAGAAAATAGTTAGCCGTACTTAAAAATGCCGGCTAAGTTTTCCTGGTTTTGAGTTTGTGCATGTACGTTTGACATTTTTCATATAAGTGAGCGAGAGAATTAAAGTTTTAAAAAAATTGCAAATTGATTTCAGAGCGGGTATTGTACAGAGCGTGTATGCATGTAGGCGGCGAAATTTCTAGATAGTATACAAACTACTAAAAAATCCCACGTCATGGTATGACGAGTGTCTCTTCATTCAAGAGACTGCCCACAATTCCACGCGTTTATAAATAGATATATGCGAGTAAAAAAGTTTAACATTGATTGAAAACAAATAAGAAATACAGTCACAATAAAAATATGTAATAAGCTAATTCATAAATGTTAAGTAAACTATAAATTATATTAATAAATATATACAAAAATCTAGGTCTAAACTCCAATTGCACATGTGTTTAAGAAGTGGACAAACCATTGGAACAAATTGCGTCTCGCTGCGATTACTCAGAAAAAAAAGCTTATATATTAAGGATTAAAGAAAACCTAATTTTTGTATAAATACAATCATATTACTTATTGAACAGCTCCTGGATTTCAAAAAGGCCTCTGTAACAAAAAGTTACATCAGTAAACGACCTCGCTACTATCAGTGGGCTACTAGAGAGGCTTTCCAGCGTTCTATCTTCCTCCAACCCTGGTTGGAGAAGTTGGACAAACCCCATATCCCCCTAAGTGTTGGTTCCCTCATTTCATTTAACAGGATATCAAGGAAAGAAGGACAAATGAATCAGCATACGTAGAGGCTGATTGCATCATTTTTTTAGCGGTTCATGGCGCCATCTTCTCTGACCCCATGACACCAGCCTTGCAGTGCCTAATCAAAAACTAACATTACGTAGACTGGCCAAGGCTACAAAATATTACAAATAAATGAGTAATTTAAGACATTTAAGTTATATTTAAAAATAAATTGTCGCCAACGATAAGTCTTCTCTCGTTTGTATCTTTTTGTGTCCATTTTATTTGAGTTACATTTTCTCAACAAACTTTGTTCATAATTTCACATGCATTGTTTTGTGTGACAGATTTTATTTTTTTATTAACCATTCCCTCAACATAGAATAATAGCATTGCAAGAAGAAACAGTCGACCGTACTGATGACTTTTCCAAATAATCAATTTACCTTTTAGTTACAAATTTTGTTACCAATATAAATAAATTACAGTTTATAAACAAACTTTGAAAGATACAACATAAAGATAGTAAAAAATTTAATTCAGGAAAATATTCATATAAGTCATCGATAAGAATTTAGTCCAATAATGAAACCGTGCTTAGTAATTTTAGTCTTACAATACAAACGGAATAAAAAGATCCATAAGAAAGAAATTATTTAAATTTTAGCGTGAGTTATTAATCAACTTTCGAAAAAGAAAGTTGGGGAAAAAAAAAGATGACGGACACTTGAATATTACTGTCGAGCCCAAACGTTTAATGGAAGGATGAAAGTGGATGTAAAAGGAATTTATTCAGAGGTTTATTCACGTCAGGTCAGATGATTTATGACACATTTTTAATTTGGAACTCTTTTTCTAATAGATGCTGCTTGGGCACTTTAATGCAGCTACGATATAAATCATTCACTTACAAATGAATAGTTAAATACAAATACGAAAAGGTCATTGCTCAAACTGGCAGAACTTTGCTCTGATAAACATGAGGATAATAGCCGGGTATCACCCACTTTCTTTAAGGATGAAAATTTTAGAAAAAAAGGGACGGAGGGAATTCAATATTACATCTACTGGACACATGGTGATTAAAGATACCTTTTGTGATACTTGTGAAGTATTGACAAATTTATAATAAATTAAGACACTGTTTGGATTTAAATTGTACAAATTTTCAAAAGAAATAAGTAAAATAACATTAAAAGCAGAAAAATGTAACGAGAAATAAGACTTTTGGGTAAATTTAAAAAACATAAATAAAGATTTAAACAGAAACTAATTTCCTTTCAAATAAAAAGTATTATTGCAAATAAATATGCATCAGATCAGGATATATTCAATAGAAAGGAAGAAATTACTTCCACTGAACTTTATAATACAGTGTAATATAAACAGTACTGCAGCATCACATATGCCCTTGAAATAGTGTTCAATTTTACTAAGTATTTGTTCTTAATGTGCGAATTTTAAATTATTTTTAAATCAATGTTAATATTTTTGGAGAGGGGGAATATTATGTAATTACTCTGAATGACCACACAGGCGGAACACAGATTTATTTTATTGCTTTGGTCACAGTCACTAAGTGCTGTTTTATGAGTGCCTGGCTGTTATTCCTGTGTAGCCAGGGATCCCCCCCCCCATGTCAGTCCTTTGTTGTAATATTCTTACTTGTAAAGTTCGAGGTGGAGAGTAGAAATTGTGTTGACTACAAGGTGGTCAGATATTCTTGAAGAGAAAGAGCCTCACATGGTTTACTCTGCATTTATACATATTGATCATTCATCATAAATTTCGTTTTTAAACTCCTATATATCCCTGATGGTAAGATGTCAAATGGTACTTAAACTAATGTATTGGCCACTGATATGTAACTAATCGACTGAAGCAAACTCGTATATATATAGGGAAGATGTGCACAAATTCATTTAAGAATGCCCCACTACAAATATACAATAACAGTATTTAAGAATTTCTCAGGAAAGAGCACACTTCTCTCAGAGGGAAAATTCTTTCCTGACGACAATGTTTCTTTCCTTAAAACGAGAATTTCTCGTTTCCTCATGAAAACGTAAGTAGACAATCTAACGAGATAACTAACGAATTGTAGTTTCTGGATGTCATGAACTTTTGGGATATCCAAGTTAATTGCAGAAGTTACTGGAAAATAAGTTATTAGAACTTCTCTACAAGTGTTTGATGCCATTAAGTTGTATCTTTTAGGATTCAAAATTGTGAGAATTATGCAAATATATTGAGGGATTTACATGAAATACGATTTCTTTCTTTTTACCATATGCAGAATGTCTTCAGTGTTATTAGATATCTTTAAAGTTTAAGACACCAGAATTTGAGGCACAATGAAGAATTTGCACATGTGGGGGATTCGAAAAACTTAGTATTTTTCTGATAATTCCTTGACTCGTAATTTCCAAAAATGTTCTCAAAAATGTAAAAAACTGGGTCCATCATTTTAAAAATTAATTTTAAAGTTAAGCGAGAATCACATGACATCAAAACGTTCCGTAATTGGTTGTGACGTCATCGTTCACGTTATCCAATATTTTCTTATTGCTTGTAAGCGTGCACTATTTTCCGATTTTGTTTTTGCAAGTTTTTGGAAATTTCTAGCTATCATAATTTATGTTTATTTAAACCTGAAGGTTTATTTTATCGATCTCGATAGCTTAATTGTTATAAATGTATCTTCTACCTGGATTTACCAAAGGACAGTCGCACAACATCCCGAAATTGACATGATGTCGATGTTTTCATTCTTGGGAAAAAACCCAGATTTTATGGGAACAGAAATACGGGGAATTAAAACTCAAAGGTATGTAAAATCATTTATATATTTATCCAATTTTACTTAACATGTATTAATATTTTATTCAATCTAATCACATTTGAAATTAGAAAACGTGAAAACGTCCTCATTGTCTTTCATTTATATATCTCAGAATAACGCACACAACCATTAGTAAAAAATTGAAGACAATTAACTGGCATAAAATAATTTTGCTGTATAAATATTCAGGTATATTCAGAACACAAATATATAAATCTTCTCCAAATAAGTCAAAGTAAAATAACTCAGATTTTCAAGGTTAAAATGAATAGAAAAAGCACTAAAATTTTTGCTCCATAAAACATTTATTAACGTTTATTCAGTTGAAAAAAATAACTAAAAAATCTTAGTATTAACTTCGCATAATACCTTCTCGTCAGATTAAGCTTGAATACGGAAAGACACGAATACTGTACACGCACTCAGAATTTTTTTCCTTCACATTGATGCTATCGAAAACTAAAAAAAAGAGATAGTGAACATTCCATTCATTCCGTTCGATTAAATATTTTCAGCGATAACAGTGAATAAGAGAACAAGAGCTTTCCTATATTGATCTAGTATTAGAAATGAAAACGAAGGGAGATGGGGTCTACAGATGGGAAGATTTTAAATACGAATTAATTAGAAAATCGGATGTACTTTTTTTCAGCTATTAAATTTTAAAACTGCAGGTAGAATCCCACACGCAAGGATAAAAGAAGTACTTTTGTCTTCATCTCTTGAATTAGCGACTTGTTCTTATGATGGGTACGGATAACGTACTCTTCATATTCGCCATTTCTTACTTTCGTATTAGCACCAGCAGAAATTTAAGAACAAATTTATGCGCAGTAATAAAAGGATTATGTTTTCATTTTAAAACTGATTTGGATTAAACAGACTTACCACATTTTCAAAGAAGAAAAGGCTGAAAGGCTTTACCGGCACTTATAAATAACAGTGTATAACTGTCATCAGATTTTAGCATACAAACAAAACTATTCAGCGATTGTAGGTGATGACCCAACACCCAGATCCAAACTGAAGAAGTTTGTGGATGCAAAAGCCTAAGTGGGTGGGAGAACCTTTCGACATTCATAATGTTATACACTGAAATTAGCTTAAAAAAACACTTTTTTATTACTATCTCTATTTTTACAAGTATTTTCCCTCATTTTAAAATTTAAATTTATTTTGTATATAAATGTTTGAATTTAAATATTATAAATTTCCTTAACTTTTTAATATGATTACGATTATTATCTATTTTTTTTTTTAAATATTCGATCTGTGTTCGTTTCGTATTTTTTAGTAAACATACGAGATTACATCTTATTGCATGTAATGCTGAGGGTTGTCTTGATTCCACATTTACAGTTTGGTGAATCTAGTTTTCCAATTCTGTACAAGTAAGTTGGGAAACTTCCATGACCGGTTATTAAATAATTTAATATGTTATTTTCGAATTTTAACTTAGGGTCTACATTTAGACATAGTATATTTTGCTCTTCCTTTTTCACTATTGTACCAATAATCTTGCCAATCTTTATGTTTTCTTTCATAAATTTTTTAAAAAGTATTGATACCGGAAGCTGTATTGGTTTGTAATTTATTGATTTCGTCGTTCTTTGCTAAAATATCTGCATATTCATTAGTATTCCCCAGCTTTGATTCAAATTAATTGTTCGGTTATTCATGTTTTTACATTCTTTTTGTATCTTGGTAATTAATTTGGATTTCGGTACTAATTGTTCTAGGCTCTTGATTACTGAAAGACTGTCAGAATAAATAATATTGTCTTCACTCAATTCATCTTTCTCAGGGAATCAAGTATTGCACATCAGTAAATACAGTATTCTGAAATGCAATTTTGTTTTACAGGTATATACTATTTATTTTATTATTATTACATAACCGTAATTTGTTTCCCTTTTACTTCACATCTGTAAAGATTTTCAATCCTTCATTTAAAAATATCTTATCTTATCGTAATATAATTTTAGATTTATAATATCTATTGGATTATTGTTCTTTTTCAAATTTTTCAATTCTATATTTTTTGCTTGTAATAAATGATAAGTTTCTTTTGGTCCTCTGTATTTAATTCATAAATTCACTATTCAGTGACTGTACACCTATGCTCCCAAATTTTTGCACCCAGATCAATCCGTAACTAGGGCGTGGCAATGGTGGCATTTAAGGCGCATCAGACTCAGGAGCGTCGCACCGAGAGGAAAATGGGTCCAAAAGAAACGATTCGCCTGGGAAATAAGAAATTGAAAATAATTTTTTTAATATTAAAATCCAATGTATAAAAAACCATATTTTTTGTTTATGAATTTTCTAATATTTTTAAAAACAGAACTAAACTTGTTATAGATTCTTACAAAATGCTTACTAATCACCACTAATATGCTTTAATATAATTTTCGGTATTCGTTTTAAGTTTTGAATTTATTAAAGTTATTAAAACTAAATTTAAATTTAGAAATTCGCCAATTTTTTACGAAAATTCAACATTCAAATAAAAAATATTTCCCCCAAATAATTCAGCTTATCAGTAAAAAAAATATCTCCAAACTGCTCAAATATCTTTAATTAGGTAAAAATAGAAGAAAAAGTAAAAAATAATACACTGGGAACATTTTAAGAATTAAGAAATTATTTTGAGTTCATCTGAATATATATGGTATAAAAAACCATATTTATATATTTTCTCACTGTATTTGGTGGTAGGGACGTAAACCAAATTTTTGCCACGGCGCTAAAGGACTTAGTTACGGTCTTGCAGATCACCAGCAGATGCAATCGTGTTCCGAGTCCTATTCACGATTTTGTTCTTCGGTAATGAACGATAAAATGCGCGACGCTGTGTTAGATTAATAGATTGTGTTTAAAGAAATACATTACTTCCTGTAAAATACTTTTAAAGCCTGTATGTTTTACATCTTCAAATATTTTTAACAAAAAACAAAGTAACAAATTGGTAGGAACAAAAAAAAAAAAATCTACAGCTTTAAACTAGAGCAATCATGGACAAACAATGTTTCGCAAGCCTAGTTATGAAATAAGAAGCATGAAATGGTAGGTAAATCTTATTTTAACAGACGCGCTTCTATTTCTCTCCTAAAAATCCAGCTAGCACGAAAACATTGGATTCCGTTGGCTATAAAATGGTATTTTGGTTGAGTTTACGCTGAAACATAAAAATGCAGTGGTGACATTTTGTTAACAAAATGTTTTATTGTTGAACTGAAGTATTTAAATAATGGTCTTCCGTTCTTCCAAAGTAGAAATATTCGTTTGCGCCTCGTGCACACATCTCGGTATACCTTTGTCTAAGGAATTCAAAAGTAATCCCCCCCCACCATAGTTAAGTATATGTCAAGAATCGTGACAAACGAGAAAGTTGTGTGTCGAACGTCATCTTACCACAAGACTACTACAATATTTCAAGATTAATGTTCGACTGGAAATGCAAGGGAGTAAATTCTTGTGCTCCCAGTAAGCTGTACAACTGCATCACACTTTTCTCTAAGTTTGGAGAATAAAATGCAGTTTCTTTCCAAAGTAAATATTTTTATAGTTCTTATACATGCTTGTGGGCTCACTGTAGGGCTACATAAAATCTTTGAGTTACTTCAGAAACTGCATTTTTATCTCGAAACTCTGAGGAGGAAAGTGAAATATAGCTGTACAATTTAATGTGAACAAGAATTTTTAATTAGGAGAATTAAGATGGATCATTCAAACAGTATGTTGGCATTTAGTTTGTCCATCCTATTATTAGGATGGCATTCAAATCGGCCATCGTACCATATTGGGTTTAGCCAATCGAATTCATTATTACATTGGACCATTTAAAAATTACTAGAGGGGAAGAGATTAATTTAAAAGAAAACTTCAATAAATTTATTATCGAGAAAGCACAACAGCCGGTACACATAAAACAGGTCGGCGGGTTCTATCGTGACAGTGAGGATTGGGTACTTCGCCCAAAAGTGTAGTGCCGTTCTAAGATATTAAACGTCCGCAGGTTAACAATGAGCTTTTCTTCATAAGAATACATTTTCTGTCATACTTTCAAAAATAAGGATGTTTTAAAGAAGAGTGCAGTTAGCACTTGAAGTCTACTGCTAATACCACATAGGTATCTTCAGGTTAGGTTTGGCTTAGCTTGGAGCGCTACGGTCTACTGTTTTGCTCACAGGGATCTACTGCTAAAAGTAAACTCCGAACGGCTACGAACATCCATGCCATTAGTGGAATTTGAACGCGCGAACTCCAGTGACGAAGAGCAGCGTTCTACTCTACCATTCAGCCATTGTTCGGCTGGTACATTCGGAAACGATGTTTCGAATCTTTAATATTAGAATGTCAGTTGGAGTCATTTTAACTCAAGCCTTCTTTTATAAAATCTAGCATAATTTTATAAGCATATAAAAAATTATACGCTTATTGATAGTAGTTATCATAAGTAAATTGTAATAGATAAGACTACTGATCCTTATCTATCTACATGTTCATGTATATGTGTATGTATCTATATGTATCTCTCTCACTTATACATACACACGCACACTCATATACTATAGTAAGAAATATATAGTTAATGGACTGTATAATAAGTTATACATTAATATTTTATAAATTGGAAATGACCTGATATAATACTAGATTAAATACATAACGTGTGTGTATATATATATGTATGCATACACACATAATTATGTAGTAACAAATATAAATACACTGTATATTAAGTAACATTTAATACTTTACAAGATTCTAATGACCTGATATACTAAAATATAAAAATGAAATGCATAATGTATGTGTGTGTATACACAGCCATCGACATTCTTTACAATAGCAAGTAAGAAGGTTGTAAGTGTTCTATTGTAAAAAATTGTGCAAATAATTTTGTGGACTCATTATACAATCAAAATAATTTTTTAAAAATGTCTGTAATTTAATTGGCGTTCAAGAAAATGTTGGAGTACCCACTGGTTTTTTCTTCTTGAATTTAAAGTTTGAAATTATTTAAGGAAAAGTTTTTAAAATATAATTTTAATTTAGAAAATAAAAACTACGCAAAATACCCTTTTAGTTCATTGGAAAACTAATACATCTTTCCAGATGAAAATGAAACCATTTAGAGGAATAACCAGATCTTTCCAAACCGCAAAAGGAGAAGATTGACGTCAATGGCATTACACATGGCCGTTACCTCCAGCGCCAATGCTCGCGCGGAATCCAAACACCTCATAACTAGACTGCTCGAGACCCCCACCACAGAAGAAAAAAAAAAAGATTCGAACTTTTCTCGTTTTGTGCTCCTCTCTCGGGCGTGCGGCTAACTAATGTCACTTAGTGTCTGACATGGTAAGCCATCGAGGCTTAAAGGTTACTATGGTAACTTATTTCTCCCCCTGACGTTTACATCGTTGCCTCCTGCCATCTTCATCGAAACTGAAGCCACGGGATACCCCACTAGGTTTTTATTGAGCTTCTCTCCCCCTCCCGCCGATCGGCAGTTCAAGCTTTATACATTTATTGATCGATAATAAAAGCAAAAAAGAGGGATGATTTAATTTTTTTTTTCATGCTGGCAATTCTCTCTGGTGACCCCCTCGGGGATTCCAATTTTCAGAGCACGAGATGGAAAGTGCTGAAGTTTCACTTTTCTTAGTCTCATATTTATTATTCACGACGTCTGTATTTTATTATACTTTGATTCGTAAATCCTGTATCGGATGTTCATAAAATATTGCTTGGCGGTTTATGTGACTGAAGAAAGTTGCGCAAAGATGGGGAAGAGAAGGTTCCCTATTAATAGGGAAGACTATACATACAGACTATACATACTAAACTATAGATAGATATACATACTATACATACTAAAACCTTAAGACGCAGACAAAAATACTTTAAAAGTTCAATCTTTGGCCAAACTCTGGCATATATATCTTTCAAATGATTTTGCTTAGTGGTGGATTGGAAGCATTATGATCAATGCTTTACAACTGTGTGGATAATTAGACAGGGAGCTACTATTTAACTCATTAAAACGAGTCGTCTACTCCCTGAAAGGTTTCGGGAAGCGGCACTGAGCCCTTTCGGAATATCTGCTTTAATGCAAGGTGTAAATGCCAAAAAAGACAAAGCAGTAAGCAAACATAGAAATATCATTAGGCCTTAAGTTATAAATGAAAAATATATAAAAGTATTAAGAAATTTGTTCCACCTCTTTTTCCTCTCTTATAATACTATTTTTTTTTCACGATAGGCGAGTTTTAAAAAGACGTTATGATAGAACATAAAGATAAACAGGAAATTCTAAGTTAGATGAGTAAACATTATATATGAAAAAATTTCTAAAAATATTCTTTTGAAATAAAAATCTTTTAGGGGCTTTTTGTTTTTAATTCTGGAGACCTTGATAAATTTAAGAGTACTAAGATTTGCGTAACAAGGTTCATACTCAACTTGAGAAATGAGAATACAAGAGTTTAGTAGTAGTTTTGCAGGAGAAAAAATGACACTTTTCAGGATTACTGACGTAAAGTCCAAAATGATCTGTTGCTATTATGAAGTTTTTTGACAAAGCTACTTTTCCAATTGTTTAAACAACTTTACAAATTGTTTACGCAATTCAAATAAAATCTAAAATTAAGCAGTTAAATAAGCCAGTTTTTAATAATAATTTCGTAAATTACAACTAAGTAAGCACTTAAAAAACAACTATTCAGCATAAGAAACGAATGTAAACATCGTATGAAAGTATCGGGAGGTATGAAACGAATATCCGCCGACTATCCAGTATTCGGCTAACTTTTAAGTATCCGGAACTACATCTAGATTTCAATAAATCAAAATTCAGTTCTGAAGAGTCCTACAAAAAAATCTTAATGAAGAGTTATTCAGGAACGAACGAATCTTGTACATGTGATAAATATCTTAAATATAAGTTATTATAGGCTGCAAAAAGTAACACAAATATGAAATTTAAACAAATTTAACTATTATAATTACTTCATTAATGATCAGTCATTTTAAGTCTGTCATTTTAAGCCTTTTATAAAAAAAACTTTGCTATAAGAAATATTTTTAGTATCACATGTAAACTCAGTACATCGAAACGAAATTTAACTGTACATAAAGTTAATTTTCATGTGCGAGGTTTAAAAAAGGAAAAAACATAAAAAAGTTGATCTAACTGACAGAATGATATATAATAAATGATACTCGAAAACTTCGTAATTATTTATAGGATTGCCATCTACCTCCGCTGAAAAGAAAAATTCGTTCCGATAACACAAACCTACACACTATTTTTCACATGTCCCTAAAATGGACGCTAGGCATTAATGGGTTAATTAAAATTTCGAGCTTTATAAATTTTAGGAAGAATTGAACCCACAAACTATACTAGAACGCCCTGGAGAAAGTGACGGGGCTACACAGAATGTTATAAATTTTAATATAAAAATAGATTTTACAGAGTAAAATATTTTTAGATCAAATCTTATATGATCCGTTCTATATACTTTTTGTTAAGTTTAAAAAAAGTAGACCTCGTAAAAATTCGGCGCATAAAATAAACCTTTTAATCGTAGCATTTATTTCAGAAAAATGCATCAAAAAAGAAATTTTTCTCTTCGTAACTTGTAGAAATATCAATAAAAAGATATAGAAACGTGTATTTTGACAAACAAAATTATAAATGAATGAAATAGTTTTTAATTATGATATACATTTAAAAAAATGGAATTTTTTTAAATTAAGAGTTTGGCTTCACGGAATGTAAACTTTAATTTTTCTTCCGGGCATTGCAGATTTTGCACATATAACCCTTAATGCACAGGTTTTTTGAAAAAGGCCGGCCCAAAAATTAATTTTTTTTTAATGTAAAAAACACAATTCAGAACGTTGTCTTGTCAAAAAAATTACAAAAATACAAAAATAATCAAAACTTTTATTGCAATTTTGTATTTTGATAACATTACAGAAAGTCGAATATTGTGATATTACACACACATAGACTTTTTTTTTTATCTTTCTTTTCGAATTCCAGAATTTCAGAATAAACATTATCAGTAAAAATACTTATTTATACTTTTAAAACAAATAATAAAAATACTCGTATTTATAAAATTAATCAAAATTTTCTTTTGCGAGACATTTCGAAACAAGGTGCAGCACATAGCCCAACATTGCAATTATTACACATGTAACGCCTCTTTTCTTTTCCGTTTTCCTTTGCTATCTCTTTTAGCACAACACAAAGCGCAATATTTACAAACGTACAACGCCGCTCAAATTATCTCGAGTGTGCACAGTTTGGCCAGTTTAGCGCGCTCGAGTTAACTCGATCGTGCACGTTAAGGGGTTAAGCTATCCGAACTGGACTCAGGCAGCAGTGCCAAAGGGTTGAACTCATTAAAGTAGATAGGAAAAATACACGATTGATCATATTATTTATAAGTATTTTACTCAAGATTTGTCTTACTGTTAAGAGTTCATAATCATTATCAGAAATCTTAGCAAAAACATTTTTATATTTATGTAAGAAAATAATCCCTACAAAATTGCCAGATTAGGAGAAAATTTTCTTTCCTTGTCACGCGAATGAGATAAAGACTTAGAAATATCCCTTTTTCCGAACATTTTATTTACTTGTACACGAGAACTGAGTTACCGAGAAGCTAAAAACTTTTAGCATAACACGAAAACAGAAGAAATAAAACAATCCGTCCTCCATGAAATGCAGTGGCGTTCTGCAAGACTAGTCTGTGGGGAAAAACTGCATGTCGTCTGCCGTGTATTGGCAGCTTTTCCTTCTCTACACTCGAGTACCCATCTCCGAAAGAGAGAGTGAAATTTTTGCCAAGGTCGTCTCTCTCTGCGAGCATGAAGTGGGTGTCTTGTCCGTATATCTGACATAACAATGACAGCGAAAGTGGGAATGTTCCAAGGTCAAATTGCGAAGGATTCCCGATTTATAAAAGATATTCTGAATGAAATTACGAGATTGCGTTACAAGTTAGATGAAGGCACACTGTCTTTTTGGGAAGAAAACTTTCCGGGTTTTTGTTTTCGTCGCACGGTAAATAAGACGCTGAAAATTGCGTCGCTTTCCTTGGAGAGCATCAAGCAGCAATAATAAAAGATGTTAGCATGCAAAACAGAGATATGATTGATTTCAAGGAAGCTTTTTTTTTTTAGAAGAGATGCGCAAAGCAGTTTTGAAATAAGTATTACACAACGACGTTAGTCTAAAGGTATATTTCAAGCGTAAATACTGGGCATAAAAAACACAAGCTTTCTCTACCTTCTTTGCTCATTAACCCCTTGACATCCAAGTAAAACAGAATCTGATGTGTCCGAAAACTATATTTAGTTCTGGCTCATTTGAACAATCTTCTGCAATTTGAAAAAGAGAACGTTTTATTTTGAAATTTGCATTGCTATGTAACATTTAATGATGCTAATATATGATGCTAATGTACAATATTTAAGTAACAGTATAAAATTACGATTTAATATAATGCTGTACGATGTCTGTAAGACACAGCTACTGAAGTCTCGGAGACGTCAATATCTACTTTGGAACATGAGATGCCTAACGTCTCCCAGACATCATTGTATGTCAAGGGGTTAAGTATTCCTAATACCCAATTTTAAAAGTTGTTTTCTCCTACGGAAATCATTTAATTCTATCATCAAAATTTAACATTGGATTCCAATGACATTTTACTATCTAATGCAGCTTGAACGATTTTAAAGACATCTTCCAATGTCTACAATAGTATAACTACAATGACAAAATATAGCGTTATATTTCATATTAATTTAACCTCTTGCTTTTTTTAATCGAGTGACGATTGTGTGTGTGCCACTTTCGATGAAAGCTTTTCTCATGCGTCGTGACCAGAAGCAGTTTCATCACTGGCTAAATTTTGCATATGTTTTTTTACAGGACAAACTACAATGCTATCTTCAGATTTATCCAAATCGGTATCTGTTTCAGTTTCTAAGGTTTAATCAGGACACTTTTCAGCACCGTTATTAGTATCAATTTTCCTTTTTGCTATTAGGTTAAATTTTTAGATTTTTATAAGAATTTTTTAAGCACCAACAGTTTATTATTTATTGCATATAATACTCTATTGCATTAAGCCTAAGAATAATCGACCAACTTTTATATTGCAACTGTAACAAACAATAACGCAAAAACAAAAACTATCGCCTAAAAACAATAACATGTCTGAAACAAGCTTTTCACTTCTGGCCAGACAGAATCATCATGTGTGTGATACGAGGTTCTCATTTTAGGCACAGCAGTACGATTACGTCTCCCATACGTTGTTTTAAGGCAAAGGATTAATCTTCAGACAGAAGCAACTAAACTTTATTTCCCTGTTAGTTTGAAAACTTGTATACTATCGCTTAGCTATTTGATAAGATCAATAAAATCCAGTTTAAATATACAACTGATTCTCCCAAATAAATCTCAGTTTTAAAAATTACAAATTTACCATTAAACTTCCTTCCGGGATATCGAAAATGCCTCTAATTTCAGCGCTGATTATTTAGCTTCAAAATGCAATTGAGGCAGAAAAATTTTAACGACTGAATTAGCAGCTAGTATTGCGTTTTGTTTTGTCATCCTCGGTAACAGGAAAAAACTAGCCATTTTGTACTTTTGAACATTTAATATTTGAACTGCAGCAAAATTTAAAACATTTTTTATTCAAATATGTGTTCCTTGTATAGCATGCAGACTAACGTGCATCCTACAAGAAAATAAATGAAAATAAAGCTTTACCTGATTTTTTTTTTAATTATGTTGGTAACATGACATTGCATTCAAGGCCGACAATTTGCAAAAATTTTCACAAATTTAAAACTCACTAAACATTTTTCGAGTTGTTGCATTAGGTTTTCTGAAATTCATTTCCTTTAGCAATTTTTTTACCACATTATGAGCGGGTACATTTCGCAGCAGAATTGTACCGGGAGCGGGCGTTTTGTGCGTAAATTTAGTTATTCCGTTAAATTTCAATAGATCGAAAATTGATTTTTTAACCAACTTTTCGTATTTTATATTGAAATATATAAACAAATATACTAATAGACAAATAAATAAATAAATATATGTATGTATGTATGTATATATGTATGTATATATATATATATATATATATATATATATACATTTTCGCAAGGATAAATAGAAAGTTAATTTTAAATCTAAATTGATTTTTTTTAATCAACCTTCCCGTTCTGTGGTTCCACATCGACTGATGTAAAAAACTAGTTTTTGTCTAAATTTTTCCAGAATCTTTGTAGTAGACAAGAACACTCGGCTTTGTTTACCTGTATATATCGTTATTTTTGTACCCACAGCCAAACCATGTTGTTACACTAACCCGTACTAGTACGTGACCCGCGCTCAAGTATCAATCGTCAGAAAACGTACTAGTACGTGTCCCGCATAAAATGTGTTAAAATTACGCTTTAAAGCCATCTATTAAATGTTACTTCCAATATGCAATATTTTTTGGAATGATTTAAAAGTATAACATTAAAGAACTGGTATTAAAATATTAGATAAGATTTACATAAATGAAAATATATACCAGCATATTACCCCTAATTTAAAGAAAAGCCTGCAAAACACAGTTATAAATATTAACAAAATAGAACAGGAGCTCTTTCAACTGTATAAAACCAGAATTTTCCGAATGTCGGCAAAATATGGCGTAGTCACTAACAGGGGATTTAGCTATTAAATCTTCCTAAAAGAAACAAAAGCGCATTAATTATGTACTATATAAAAATATAACTCATGTAAATTTGCTTCAATGAATTTTATGTATACTTGATTACACGGAAATTATGTTGGTTTTTTGTTTTAAAACATCAAAAATATTACTAGCTGGTCCACTAAAATGGTATTCTACCCGAATATTGGAATTCAAACTGATGTTTACCGAAAGGCTCTACCCATTGTGCCATAGTCGAGCGGATAATATTCAGTTACAAAAGGAAGATCCCCTTTTCCTTGAATTAATATTTTTCAGTAAAGTAATTAGGAAACATTAAAATTTCTACTGAACGAGGTGACAGTTAATACCGGGAAAATATAAGGCAGAAAAAACCTTGTTTCTCTGCTACCCTCAAAATGTAGCTTATGTTTAAGCTACATTTTTATTTTTATGTTTGCAAAAGCTATGATCCAAATTTTAAAAAAAATTCTCTAATTTAAATCTAAAAAAAATCTTTCAATACACATCTAGATATTATCTCCCGATGATGACTACGATTCTAGAGACGAAATTGCTTGTAACGCGTCACATATTTTAACTCTCCCGTGTATCGTTTGAACTGTTCTTTGTCGTCGTATAATACTAGTGTCATAATTTATATAAAATTCGTGCTATTAGGTGTCATATGTATTCCTAAATAGTTATTCGTGTTAAGACTAAATTCCTTATGAATAAAATTTATTCAAAGCATCGAAATGAATGATTTCTTCATTCATGACAGTAAATATTTGATTTAGAATTCGTGTGACGAATGTACATGGCGATCAGCTGACACCCCAAGGACAAAGGATTAAATGTGATGATCCTCACGAAAGAAGCATAATCCAAATTCACGTTTTAGAGATTTTCAACTGAATATTTTTTTCTGATTTCTAAGTCAGTGCGGCGGAGTTACTTTTTTTTAAGGTTATGTGCAAATCAGTAGTGCAGTGGTTTTTCAAACTTTAAATTTAGCAGATTATTTAGTCAAGATGTAAGCAGGACAGCGTACTTTGAACACAAGAGGTGCCCGTGTGTAACAAAATAGTTTCACTTACAACAAATTATTTTCTCAGGGAGAAAATGTAAACTTTATTAATTTCCATGCGAAAAAGGTTCTAAAATAATAGAGTTAAACTGCGTTTATGAGTTAAAACAACTAAAGCTTTTTATTCCTATTAAATAATAGCAGATTTAATTGTGAGCAGTTATATTGGTCTGGTGCGTTACGGTCTGACAATACAATGTTCAAAAATTTCACGGCTACATAAGATATTTATGTACAAATAATTGTAAATGATAAATGTTTCTCTTACTACTTGAAAAGAACATTTTAAAAGTGAATATAATTTCGAGAGTCTACAAAACGAGGATGGTCTTTTAAAAGTTAAAAGGTTCGGAAAACTTCCTCGACAGTATTTTCTTACCTTAATTTTCTACCGAGATCTAGAATGAAAAGTGACAAGCTAACATTTAATAATGAGAGAAAAAGAAAAAAAAATTCCAAGAACATTTAGAGGAAATTCTGCGGTTTTGGAAATAGCCTAATATATCACAAAACAATTGTCTTCGTAAATTTAAAACTAATTTTGTACTTCATCATAAAATCACTTATACTTCTTCATAAAATTACTAACCCCTCGTATGATATTATAAAATAATTTTACAGTACCTTGTTACTGATACCAGATTTGTTACATGAAAATCGTATATATTATTTCTATAATATAGATTCTTTTAAAAGGTTTCCTGTAAAAAAACAATTCAGGTTTAAAGAAAATTCCCGAACCAGTGACGTACTGCACTTCTAGTGTATAAATATTAACGGTTACAAAATTCTTATAAAACAATATATCATTGTTATCCCCCTCTTTAATTTCTTTACATTAGTAATTTGTTTTAAGATAGAGAAAAGTTGAGGTTCTCAAACTTTTTATCCCATGAATCCCATTTCTTGGCACATACACAGCAATGGAGCCCCTGAATAAATATCGCTTAGGGCCTAATATGTATTTATCACTGCTTAAATATAAACAAAAATACTAAACAATATAAATCAACATAAAAAGGTATATAGTCTTTAAAAAAGGTGACGCATTAACAAAATATTATGAAATGATGCAAGTAAAGTGGTACATTAATGAATGTTTCATACCTTTGTTTAAATGACTCACTGTCACGTCCCTTTTCTGTTTCCTATTTTCTACTTATGGCGTATTAGTTGTAATTATATGTAAGTGATTACGGAAAAATTAGATTACATTTATAGATTTTCACTAAAATTTCGATGGCGTCTAAAAGTTCTCCATAAACCCCTAGAGGGTCGTTGCGGAACCCTAGGGTTCCATGGAACACACTTTGAGAACCCCTAAAGATAGGCATTTTTCACAATGTCGGTATTGTTTCGGTTTTAAGCAGAAGAATTTTTTCGTCATTTAAAGGGAGTTATACTTTGTACATATAAAGTATTTAAATAAAGTAAATTAATCGTATGAAATGTTTTCGTAAAATCAAGTAATATTGTTAAAATATTCTTTATTAAAGTTGCAACTTTTTCAAAAGTTTTCTTGCTACTTAATTTTTTATACATCCCTCCAAAATGTTTACCTAATATTCCTAATATACATTACAACAGATATGTGCATACGTTTTATATTTACACTTGAATTCTATTGCTAAATTAAATGTAAATTAAATGTAATGTAATTTGGCACAAACATTCAACGTACAGACATAAAATATTTTCTATAGATTAACTTTCTAAGCTATCGAAAAAATAACCCATAATGTAAAAAAAAAAATTATAAAAAATGTATGAAATAAAATCAGAAAATAAACAAGGAATATTTAAAAAAATTAATATATCTAAAACAACCGAATGTTTTAAAAACGTTATTTGATGTTTTAAACTTTTTATAATTTGATTTATTTAATTATGCTTCAACGTATATGTGTACAAATTTTTATAACCATGATGTTAATAAGTTACAAAAAAGCTTTGCAACTTCGACTTTCCCCTTAAAAACCTATATGTTATGATGAAAAGATAATAAAATTTGATATGATTATGATTGATTGATTACATTTTATAAAGAGCATATTTTACATTTATATATGTAATGTTTTAATTGTGTAAAAACATCTGGTGTATTAATAAATATTGCCGATTTGTTCAAAACTTTAAATTTATAGAAATCCTAAAGTTCTTATCCTTAACCTTTTGGCTATCCATAATGAGAGATATAATATCTCGTACTTAGATATAAAGCTTTAAATTTCATACGTCTAAGTGAAAAATACAATTAAATTTAAAACGCTACATCAGATTTTTCGCTTAAACTATAGTACGTGTATCACATTTGATATACAAGTGTGTAAAGCTTTAGATGTGTATATCATATATCATGTACAGCACAGGCAAAGGACTTTATGTGTGCATTGGCGATTCAGCAATAGAAAATAGCATATATTTATTATTTTTGTAGTCATAATAAATATATGATGCTATCTTCAATGTTATCAATCAACCAGGTATCCTATAAATCAATCTTAAATTAGGTGTCAAAAGAAAATATCCAAGTAAAATTTTTCCTCTAAATTATATTTGGCTTCTTGCTTATATTCTTAAAAGTTTATAAAATATGTTACACGAATATTTCGCAAAAATCTTTAACCCATTACATAAATATGGCGGAGAAGGGGGGGGGGGTAATGGGTTTCCACGTGGGAGATTTCTCCAGAATTATCTTCAGCGCACTCGTGAAAAAATTTCAGAAAAATCATCTTCTGTCATAAGTCAAGTTTCAAGTTATAAAATAAATACGGTGCAAACCGACCTTGCAGCATCAGTCCTTTCATTGTCACTCTTTACTAAGTTTACCCACCCTCCTGCATTACGTAGCCGTCCTTCAAGAAATTTTCTATTGAACTAAACCATTTATGCATGCAAAAACTGCTTCCTTTCTTTGAAATTTATTCTTTCGGAACGCAGATTTTAACAGCTGTTTTATATTACAGAACTTCAGTTGTTTTCTCGAGGCCTTTGTTAACTCGAAAGTTTTCAATGATGCCACTGGTTTATGCCTTATTGTAATCCTCGAATCTTCTTGAAAAATTTTACTTTAACTTTTCAATGCGATTGGAAATAATGCGTTTAAATGTAAATATATCTATATTATTTTCAGCAGCATGCAGGGATAATGCATTTCATAAAAATTTGGCGACCCTCAAAAAACTTCTGGCGACCCCCACAGAGGTCGCGACCCCTAGTTTGCGCACCACTGCTATAGATCAATCTCAAATGAAGTGTCAAAAGAAAATATCCCAGTAAATTTTTTCCTCTATATTAATTTTATTTGACTTCTTATTTATATTCTTAAAAGATTATAAAATATATTACACGAATATTTCGCAAAAATCTTCAACCCCATTACACAAATATAGCAGGGAAGGGGTGTAGTAGGGTTTCCACATGTGAGATTTCTCGAGAATTAGCTTCCGCGCACTCATGAAAAAATTTCAGAAAAATCATCTTCTGTCATAAGTCAAGTTTCAAGTTATAAAATAAATACGGTGCAAACCGACCTTGCAGCATCAGTCCTTTCATTGTCACTCTTTACTAAGTTTACCTACCCTCCTGCATTACGTAGCCGTCCTTCAAGAAATTTTCTATTGAACTAAACCATTTATGCATGCAAAAACTGCTTCCTTTCTTTGAAATTTATTCTTTCGGAACGCAGATTTTAACAGCTGTTTTATATTACAGAACTTCAGTTGTTTTCTCGAGGCCTTTGTTAACTCGAAAGTTTTCAATGATGCCACTGGTTTATACCTTATTGTAATATACTGTTGATTACAAATCCAAACACTTAGTCTGGTTATAGTTATTTCTAAAGTTTTATAAAAACAAAAATAAAACGATACCTTTTTTCCTTATAGAAGACATAAAATTCTCATTTTGCATTCACCATAGAAGTTCTAAAGGTGGTAAATGAAATTAGTATATCCATCAAAATCTTAATAATCCTAGTAGAAGATTACTCTTAAGATGTGGACTTAAATTGAAATTATACATTAGTATATTTTTAAAAATAATCTTATGTAAACAGTGCGTGGCTTTCTGGTACGCAGGCTTGCAACTGCTGAGGTACTTTCAAAAAGGTGAGAAAAGTGACAAATAATACAGAATAAGTGACTAAAAAGTGACTAAACACTGAAAAAAAAGCGATTTTTTCTCCTCTTGATTACAGATGATATTATTAAGATTTTTCTATTTATTTTAACTCGAAATCAAATGATTGATGCAAGACATGATTTTAGCGTCAAATACAAAAAGGTTAAAAATTTTGTTTAACACAACTAAACATTGCTTTTTATTCAAGAAAATCTATAAATTAGATTTGAATACATACAATACATTAATTTTATAATCACAATTTTCTGCATATATTAATGATGTTTTGAAATATGTACATAGCAAGATTAGAGTATCTAAACAAAAATTGTGGAAAAAAAGAAAAAAAAAAGAGAAATGTGTGCTTTGACGTAAATTACTTTAATGTATTAAATGTACATTTCAGTACAAATGTAGATTTCAGGAACTTCTTTACGACTTTTTAAAATCACTAAATTTTGAAAACCATATGACTAATTCCCTTTTAATAAGAAAAATAAAATTAGAGCATCACATTTTTGGTCTTTTATTAAAATATTTTGTTATTAATTCAGATTTTCTTTTTTCAACAACAGACTTTTGCTGTGATACACCATGAAAAAAGTGACTAATAGTGACTGTTTACTTAAAAAAGTGACTAAAAGTGATCAATTGTAAAAAAAGTGACTAAAGGTGACAGAATTGCAAGCCTGGGTACGTCATATTACATATGTATGTAAGCCGGCGAAATTAATCTGCCAGCTCCAAGAGAATATTAACCCTGATTATTTTTTTATTTTCAGATTTTTTAATTTTATTTTTAATTGCCCGGTCTTAGTGGGCAATGAGAAGCCAAATTAATACGCAGTCGTTTCTTCATTACAAGAAAGCAGCGAGTCCAACGTGGAACTTCAAGTTTATTCGAGACTGAGAAAACACATTTCTCTAAAGAGCAAAGCAATGAATGATACATGAATACACATTTTTATTAGACAGTGGGTCCCACAGTGAGAGATAAGATGAATTCTTTTTCCAAAAGAGAGGCTTAGTCAGCGTTATTTACAGTTAGAAAGGAACTTTGATCATTGGAAAAGTGAACCATTTTATTGGGACAGCTGGAAAATGTAGCGAGTGGACAAAAAATTACCATTTATTTTAGGGTTAGCTTTGGGAAATGGGTTGAAAGAATCTTATGTCATTGAACACTCTTTCAAATAAGATGTTTAGTGGCTGAGAAAATAGATATGAAAGCATAAGAATGGGAAGAGGAGAATCTTAAAGAGATATTTTAAGTGCGATAATTTTGATATATTGCATACATACAGATATATATGCTTGGGTTTTAGAATAGCAGTTTAGTGTCATAGAATAGTATTTATGTATTAGTATTTGGCCTACTAATGTTGTTTCTTAAATCTTAACTTCCTGATTTCATTTTTCCAATCCACTGATAATACTAGCGTTAACTTTACTAACTGTTATCTTGTCTATTGCATCTTTACTTAGCTTTGTAGCATAAGATGTTGCTACTTTTTTTTCTTATAAGGATTGTACATCAAGATGTGTTTATTGTATCGATCACATATTTCAGAAAAAATCGCTTAGTTTAATATTGTTTGTCGGTTTTGTTGATTAGACATAACGTCATTAAGCCTTTGTTTATAATTCTATTTTTTTATTTCTCATTATCAGGTCCCACAATATATAACTTCTTAGGACAAGTCATACAATAATCATTTTATCATTTACACACTCTTTTCAAGATTCAAAATAGGTTTTGTTTAGCAAAGTAACCGTGCTGTCTGAGTAGATCTGAAGTGCTGCCATCTGGTTTTCAGGATTAATATTCGATTATTTTAAACTTTCGTTTCATAAATATTTCGTTTTAAACCGAAATTTTTCGCGATTAAAATACTTCTTAGCAAAGCATATAGGAATTTATCGTTATGGAGAGTGCAGACTGCAAACAAAAAGTAGGTGCACAACTATGTTAAAAACCTTGGCCCTACTACGATAAATCGGTTTTGATCTTTGTAAGACACATACGTATGTACATACAAGTTAGGCAAAGCCATGAATGAGTTCATGAATGTCATACTCATACTTGTGAAAATTTGTTCAGGTGTGATCAAAATGATTACTTCCGTTAAAATCCAAGCAATGAAGTTTGAGATTTCATTACTTTTGTGCAAGGAAGTAAAAAATGGCCTTTTCAAACAACTAAGAGAAAGAATCAATTGTAGTTTAAGGAACTGTTCGATCTTATTTTAAACTACAGCCAAATTAAAAAATTTCATTTAAAGCTAAACACATAGTCGAAAAATAAATAAAATAAAATACTACCTATCCCACATTTTTGTCTCAGACTTTACTTTTAAACTGTACTGGCTTATTTATACAACCGAAACGACAATATTGTATTTCTTTTGATGAAGCTTATTTGTCATATTGGTGATTCTGTTTTTCCGATATTTGAAACTAAATAAAATTGCCCAGAGGCACTTTCGTTTTCATAGGTTTCTTTTTTTTTCCCTTTCTTTCGTCTGTCACAGCTGTCACCTTGTCCCCTGGGCTAAAATCGACAATTTCCCCAGAAGCCAGTAAAAAAAGAAATTGAGACGAACGAAATTCAGACGGTATTCGATTTTTAATATGTTGGATTATTCCTGTTAGCGGTCGAAATACAATTTACATTTAGTCACAGCAATAAAAAATTTAATGCATACTTTTGAGATTATTAATGGTTTGGTTCGAACCGCTACGGTCAATTTTCTTTAGTACTACGGGTAATTAGGCTTATTTTCTTTTGATTGCATATAAGGAGAATAAATAAACAAGAATATAGGGCATAAAAATCTACTGGAACTAACCAGCTGATTAAACAAGGCATGGGTTACATTATTTCATCTCTTTTACATTAATTTCGCTTCTTGCTATCGCCTTGCTTATTCAAAGCTCTTGAGTTTACCGGAAACATTTCATACGATGACATTCTTAATCATGATGCGATATATTTCTTTGAAAGAAACTAACAATTACAAAATAATATTTTCTCTATCAATATCCTACTTTCTAAACGATTACTTACACTCGTAAAAAAGTAATTCTTTGTTATGTAAACAATTTCCAGACAGGTAAAGATTTCGATGCAAGCATGAACGCTATTTCTGATAAATAATCATGCTGTTGCATCATAGATATTTTAAAAAGATCGCCAAATACATATAATTGACAGAAAATTAAAAAATAATAATAACTGTAGTAAACACATGAATTGATACAGTATCCGTGTATCAAGTATCATCTACGAAATTGCGTGCCGAAGATGAAATAACATTTCGATATTTTAATAATGCCTAAATGTAACCCCCCGGGAAAAAAATCCCTGAAACATAACTGCAAATTTGTTACAAAGAAAACGTAAACATGTAATCATATATATGAAGAAGATAAAATTGGTTTGCATGACAAAAATGAGATAACCTTAAATCTAAAGTAAAGCTCTAAATTTAATATATTGTCAGAATAAATTTTTTATCTATTTCGTTTGAAGCTTTCTTTCAACCAGTTAACTGAAGTTAACTAGTATACCAGTCTTGTAAAATAAAAAATACCTTTCGATATAAAAATTCAAAATTTCAGTAAGATGTCATATAAATGTCATTTAGTGTCATGTTTCTGCATAATACCAGGAAGCCTGGATATATTAAAAAATTGTTAAACTTTTCAGTGCAGGAATTATTCTCAGTACAATGTATTACTTTTTACAAAATGAGATTTTTAACCCAATCTGGTATCTTGTTTAGAAAAATCACTGAAGTGAATTTCTTAATTTTTAAAAAAATTTCCTATTTATAAATTTTATTGTGTTTTGTCACTGTTCAATTTTTTACAACAATATTCTTTTTATTAATTTATTTTTATTTATTGTTATTATTTATCTAATAAAAATCAAATTTTACTCTCGTCATTTCGATTTTTTTTCAAAATTTATTATGCGACCATTTGGATTGCGTTCTCGCATCATTGCTTGATTCACGCCATTGCTTGATTTTAATTATACACCGCGCAAATGACTGTAAAAAATAAATTCCGCAGTTAATTGGTTAAAAACTTATTCAAGCACTGAAAAATAAGTCGGATAAATTGAAAAATGTTTTTTGTTCTAACCCACCTCACATTAGGTCTATTTGTACTCTAAACAGCAGTCGGCTTTAAATGTGCACTTCGGTCAGTCCTAACAGCACAATTTAAGAATTCTAAGGAATGCGGGAAGGGATTTTTTTTATAACCAAAAATACACCGAGGTTTTTACTGTTCAAAAAGCATGCACAATAACCTTCTCCACCTCTCAACTAGAGTAAAACTTCAAAGCAAGAATGATTGTGGTAATCCGTCAAGTTGACGTGAAAAGTGGTTGAAACGCATCAGAGCGGCTTTAACTCTCTCCGCGGCAGACAGTGCATGGAAATCCAGTGACAAGAACTGCCGGAAGCTATGGTCCTTGTTATGATTCAGGTGACTACAAGCTCAAAATATCAATTTTAGACATTACCTAATCCATAAACGGTAAGCCAAAGCATAAAGTAACCTAATGAGAAAAATTTCAGATATAAACATGTAGTTCATATGTTATACCAAACTTGGAATACATTAAAAAAGTTAGAACTGAGTATCAATGCTACACAAAATTTCATAACCAAATAATTTCAACTAGTAGGTTCGACTGATTCAAGATAAAAATTCAAAGCTTTGTTACAATGTAACGATCAAATTTGACTACGAATATTTTCCTATGCTGTAGATCACGTAAAAAATTAGTTATATAGCATATCAATTAATGCAAACATATTAACAGGTGACAATTCCTGTTTAATCCCTTAACGTGCACACTCGAGTTAACTCGAGCACGCTAAACTGGCCAAACTGTGCACACTCGAAATAATTCGAGAGGCGTTCTACTTTATGTTGCTATAATTTTTCACACTCGAATGCTTTCAATTGAAAATAACAATGTGAAAGAAAAAAATCGTTTTATTGATATTTATCATTTACATGGGATTGTAAACTATAACACTTACTTATTCAAACATATGTATAGTATTTTCTAAATTAATTTTTTTGGCAGGCCTTTTCAAAAAAAAAAAATGTGCATTAAGGGGTTAAATAATATAAGGATACATAAGACCCTTCTGGTATGACCTTGATCTTACACTATCAAAATCCTCAATTAGAATAGTAATGCACTGACATTCAACTAAAAATTGTGCGAAATAACGCTCTTTTAGTTCAATTTTAAACATCGCAAATTGAGGCAAACATGAAAATAATGAACCGCGATTTCATGTTTGACTTCTCTATAAAGGATGGAAAGGAATATCTTATCGTGGAACTATTTTTTCTTTCTGAAAGCAGAGGAAATCTTACGTATCCACTCATACTTTTTCTCCAGGAAGTTTGCCTTAGGTCAAATACAAATTCTCAAAGTAAGTTGACTTTGGTAATTTCGTTATTAAAATAAATTTTCATAATAAGTATATTAAATTGATGAAAGATAAGAACCTGTTACACTTATTTACATAAATTTTCATAAATATTTAATTAGAAATGCACATTATTAGATACGGCTGCTCTTCTCTAAGACCTTATTGCACGTTAAACTGCGCGCTTTGAAAAAACAGCGGATTAAGTTAATTTCTTTTCCCGATGAAGAATACGCGATATCGTATGGGATAGAGAAAGTTTTTCAAGTCCGAATCGACAAGTGATAAAAGATCTGTAATCGGTTAAAAATATTTCACTTTCAAATAAGAAATTCGAGTAAACTTCATCGGGAAAGGGAATTGTAAACTAAAACCCTTAAGTTTTCAACTCTTATAGGTTGACATTTAATAAGGCCTTCAGACATGGAAAAAAATGCTGTTTAAAACTATCAAAAAGAAAGTTTGATACTATATCCCACAGAAACAGAAAATTAGTTCTGACACATGTTAACTATTATTTGACCTTTTGTAAAAATGATTTAAATAGATAAAATCTAAACTCCAATCCTCCTCCTACACAAAAGTAATGTATACACCGGAAATTCGTGAGATGTCCGCTCTTGACGGAACGTAAAAGGACAGCTTCTAACATGAGCTTAACTAGGAACTAAAAGGAAGTCAATGTTAGTCAATTATACTTCGTTAAGATTCTACTCGTCAAGCCATTTATAAATTTAAGATTCAACGAAGGCTTTTCGCAACCTCCGACTACTCAACAATGCATGTTTTTTCCACGCAAGAGCTTCATTCGTGTATCTTGTCTATTATCACTTTCAAGGTCAAGGTCTAGAAAATTTAACTTTTTACGTCACAATGACAGTACAATTTTTAAAATACAAATTATTGGTGAAAGCAATGGTAATTCTTGAAGATACGAGTAATATTTTGAAATATCCTTCACGCGACAAATACTTATCGGATTTGTGTCAATAAAAAGCAAACTTATTGAGACCATTTCGTCTCTAACTTTTGGGGTTTGGTTCGATTTGAGCGCTGCAGTCTAGTACTTGCTACACATGGCAAACATACCAGGGACCTACTTCTTAAAGTCAATTTTGAATGTTTACAATCATCGAAGCCGACAGCAGGTTAGCGTCGAACCTGCTTGGATATCAGTGGAAAGGTTTATATAAAAAATTTAAGAGTTTTTTGCCATCACTATACATATAAGCTTAAAAAGTAATTTAGGTAACTTCTAGGACAACCAGTCATTTAAGAAACTCTTGTTGTAAACTACTGTAACTAAAGCAATATATTCACAGATGAATTCAGAAACTAGTAAATTAGTAACAGAAATAATAATTTTGTTATATTTACTAGTTTCCTTTAAATGAGATTTAAAAATTTACAATAACGCAATATTTTTAGTTACCCAAATGATTTACAAAGAATCGCATACATCTTATTTTCTTCTTTCTTTTAAAAGAGTAGCATTTCTGATAAATGTGAGTATGTATACTCTGAACAGCAATTTTGAAAATTTTTCATACATCAATATATAAGAGCAATATTATATAAACCCACTGCAGCAAAAGTGAATAATTATCAATTTTAACAGACTGATTTATAAAATATTTAAAATAGAACGAAAAAAATTCTAAAGCTTATTTTTTGTACGTCAATTAATAGGGACATTATTCAATAATTCAATATATTTATTCAGCAGAAAATTTTTAGAAAAATAACGAAATTTTAATACTTAAAATGAGTTGTTAAACACAGGATAAGAATGTTTAAAATGCAACAAAACTTACCGCTAACTTCTAACGGATTGGCGATATTCTTTAAAATTTCCATAAAATGGTAGTTGAAACAAACTTTCATCCAAAGGAATGCATAAGTATCATGAGACGTATTGATTCAGGATTATGACGACAAAACGCTACTTTTCATAAATGTAAGTGCCTCGTATTGAACTGACCAACAAAATTTATTTAGGGATTAGATATCAGCAAGGGAGAAAAAAAAGAAAAAATTCAAAATAAATAAATTCCGACTCTTCAAAATTCCAGAGACCAAAAATATGCACTCGGATAAAAATTAAAGAATCGGACTTCCCTGCTGATTCCGATCATTTGACGAAATCAAACACTCCAAATTTCATCACTCGAAATCGACACAAACTGTTTGGGAGAGCACATGTACGGCATCCGATTCTATTTCTCACTCCACCCCCACGTCAGATGACTCTTCGATCAACCCCTCCCTCTCGAGAAAAAGAGGGGAGGTCGAGAGGCCTTTAGATATCTCCCAGACTCTGGAGGTCTGCCAAAAATCCTAATTTTTCGAGAGATCCAACATTGTTATAAAGCGACAAATTTGCACTACAGCAATGTCGAGGGGAGACGCGCTGGTCCCCCCAGTTTTTCCCCATTCGACAATTCAACTTTTTCCCTCCGTTCTTGTTTGCATCTCCAATACGAAGGCAAGGATCTGAATTTATTATGCAAAGAAACGTCAAGACAAAGACTTAAAGCTGATTTCGCCTTCTGTCCAAACACCAATGAGGGAAAAATCCCACATTAATAAAAATGGATTCGGAAGAAAGAACTCAATGGCAGAAATGTTTCAAATCGTGCACTGATTTGGAAGAAAATGAAAGTTTTATTAAACATAAAAATAAAATAGGAAACATTAAAATGCTGAGCTTAATTAGCTTTAAAAAAAAACCTTTTTAACCACAATATTTACATTAATCGCATCTTACCAATAACTTTTTACAAAAATATAAAAATATGTTTTCCTAAATGTCAAAAGGTTATTTCCGTCCGTTATAGCGCCATAAATGTTAATATATCCTCCGAATATATTAAATGTATCACATCAGGAATAGATTTTGCAAGTTATGTAAGTACACAAATCTAAATGGTTGAAACATTTAGTTATTAGTATAAAAAATAACGCCTGGATGCTTTAGCGACGATAATCAAAAATAGTTCGTTTTTCAGTTTATTCATTTAATATTAATATTTCATGCATTTGAAAAGAAAGAAATTAACAGTCGCTTCTTCCAGTTTTATTTCATGCATTTATTTCCTTTAAAAAAAGTTATTCTATAAATTGTAAATAATTTTTTAAAGATGAAATATCAGTTTTTTCTTGATCAGTGAGAAGCATTCTTTGGATTTCTTTACCAAGATATTAAAATTTCCATACAGATCCAGATATCATGTATATCCTTTAAAAACGTGTAATCCAAGGCCGTAGGCAGGGGGATGGATTTGGAGGACTGGTCCCCCCTCCGAAACTTTGAAAGACCATTTTGTAGATAGACAATGTCCCACGTTTATGTGTTTATGTCCTATCTGCCTAGCTGTTCATGAACAAGGACAGTTAGAAAAAAACCACTGAGACCATAACCTCTTAGAAAAAAACCACTGAGACCATAAAAGTTTTGCTCTGCCGCTGGCCGGAAACACAACACTGTATTTCGGCACTGTATTCTGGAAATACAATGCTTTCCTTTACATCAATTGAAGTATCATTCACAAATAAAGATGTTTTTCTCCTTTGGTCCCCCTCCGAAAATAATTTCTGGCTACGGCCCTGGTTTAATCGTACCAATTAGGAAACGACACTGATGAAACTTATAAAACTATTTAGAAGCTAAAATTGACCAAAAATTGCGGTAACTCTTATAAATAAGGTGTTTTGCGAATAAAAACAAGTTAAGTTTAATGTATGATGAAGTTTAATCATTTTGGTTTTAAATTTGACGAGTAAGGATGTCTTGCCAGTGTCGTAGCAAGAATTGGTGTTTCCCTAGTTTTTATATTAATACCGAGACGTTGGTGGATAATCGTCATCGTATGAAGTATTTAGTGCATTGTAAAGATTATTCCCCAACTGGTAAGGATCCATTTAAAAAGTAATTGCCCAACAAGAAGGATAACGATTTTAAGGAATATGGTATTTTACATATGTGTGCTGAAAAAGGAGTCAATAAATTTAAAGAGGTGATTCAGTTGGCAAAGTGTGGTAAATTTGATGAGAGTGAATAACTCAAATGCCATTACAATTTAAGGGCATCACTTATTCTATGTGTTAAATTTTTGCAGTTGACATATATAGGGAATTCCTAATTCCTATTATCAGAAAAAAATTTCTAAAAAGGTTTAGGTTTAGGCGTGAAGCACTATGGCCTATTTTGCTTAAGCGGATAATGAGACCGAAACCTATTGCTTAAAGCCGATTCCAAACGGCTACAAAAATCCATGCGCAGCGGGATTCGAACCCCCAAACTCCTACACCAAAGAGCAGTGCTCTACCATTGGGCCATTGTTAGGCTTCCTATAAAGAAGCAAACAATGAACTATAAACTATGTATTATATTCAACATATCTAAATTCAAATATGTAAAATTATATTCATTGCAATTTTGATTATAAATTTTTTCAACCGTATTTCAATATATCTCAATAAGCCCGACTTATAAACGAGATCGGAGGTTATATATAACGCGGTACGAATATATTTAATTTCCATTAATTCAGCGTTTCTCGTAACGTGATTTCCATATAACATATAAATTCATATTCAATTTGTTATTTCTGTTTTTTATAACATGGTTGCAATAGCACGCTTTTTCAGATCTGAATCGATTCCGATTTTCATATAACTCTGTTCCTATCTAGCGTGGTACGAATAAATCGTTATACGAGGCTTGACTGTATCTTATGAATCTATCACAATAAATTAATCTCATCTTATGTTTAATATGACGATAAGCTTCCATGAAAACATGCTGTAGTATTGAAAGTTGTCCAAATTTCATATATTTGTTACTGTCAATAGCCCTGTATGATATAAGAGTTAGTGAATGAGACACAACCAAAGTGAGCCAAGTCCATTTGGAAAAGTCTAGAGAAACAGAGCCCTAAAGTTTGTCTCACAATTCTTAGAAATTTCAATTTATTTTTTAAAAATACTGAGCAACTAATGTGTATTATCCATCATATGTACGTGTAATGACATCCATCCTTCTCCGATGTAACCCGAGATGTGTCGCAGTCGTGTACAAAGAAGGCTGATTCTCTTTACGTGGAGTTTATTTCATATTCGATATATGTTATTCATGCCAACTAATCGCTTACGTCTAGTGAACTCTAAGGAATCTAGAAAACTGACCTTTTCACAATAGTTTCTTGCGGTTTTGACAGGTTCTCAATACAGTTAGTTGTCAGTGGAAGATTATTTTACCATTTCTTATTGGCAGGGATGTCACTGGGTTTGTTGTTATTGTCCATGAGAGGGATTAAAACCTAATTACTAGGAACTTTAAATCCTAAAGCTTTACTTTTCGCGAGGGAACCTTGTTTACAACTTTTTTTTGTGTTAACTTGATCCTACTTCAATGCTATTTACGATTTTATTGTGTTTAAAAATCTAAGATATAACCCCGGCAGGTGCCAGTCGGAATGATAGAACTTGCTTGGGGTAAGTTTACTAATTACTTATTTAAAATATGGGGTTTAGTATTATATTTATTAATTACTCTTATATGCTGGTATATTATTTTAGGCTCAGGTTTATCTGTTTACTATATTATACATTATATACATATGATACATGCGAAATAAAAAGTTATTAATGCTAGTCAACGATTTCATTTTGAAAAGGAAAAGATAAAACTGGTTCACTCGAGTTGTGAAGGCCTTATATATTCAGCATTAAAGGACTCGGACGTTTAATGGGTTAAAGACATTTTCTCTGGATGAAGTTTCATGTCTAAATTTTAAAATGATTCATAGTTAAGTGTACGCAATTTATTTTAAATTCTTAGAACACAACAAAACTGCAAAATTATGAATATCTCAAAGAATACACCGAAAAAAAAACCTAGCATCAGCGAAATTCGAGCTTTCTTCCAGCGCTCTTCCCTCTCAGGGGAAACAAGGCTTTCTCCACCCTCCAAAAATCCTATACAAAAGCCCAACCCTCAAAATAAAACCGCCATGCGACTGTGTGACATCTCATTCCACATTCATTTCCTTCCCCTTTCTTTTTTGCCCATGCTTTAACCTTATATCCCCCGGAGGAAAAGCGCTGGGCTCTCTCTGAAGAGCTTTTGCTGAAACACTGCCAGGAGAAATATTTTTAAGAGGGGGCGGAAAAAAGGGCTACTATGAAGTATCGCGAGGAGCTATGCACCTGCGAATTGGGGGGAGAGGTGCACCAAGTATGCAATTTAATAAGAGGAGCATTCAGGAGAAGCCGCTAATTTAACGTCTATTTCGAAAGGAGGAGTCTCGGAATTGGGATTTTTATGTCGTTTTGTCAAACGGAAGGAATCAAATCGAACCAGGTTAATTACAGGAAGTCTGAGTCAGCGAAAAAAAATATCGTTAGATATTCCTTAGATTTCAAAATAGCACCAGGTTCAAAATAATAGCATTTAAAACCAGCCGCTTACAGAAATATTTCTAGACCTACTTTAACGACTTAAAGGAATTTATAAAGCGTTCAATCAAAACAATTTTATATATTTCTTCATCGTAAAACTGAATTTAAATATTATTTGAAGATACTGTTGTTAAAATTTCAATCTCGTTTTACGATGAAGAATTAATAGAAATCTTTTAATTAATTGAAATATTACTTGATACTATTTTAAACAATAGTATCTTCAAATATTATTCCAATGAATAAATTAAAAGATTTGTATTAATCCTTGATCGTAAAGCGGGACTCAAACATCATTTGAATATATTGTTAAAGTTGTATATTCAAATAGATCAATCCCTTTTTACGATATTTTGTTACGCTATATAAAGAGAAAATTTGTAAAATAAAGAGCAAATTTCTTTCTACAATGAGATTGTTTTATTTTAAAATATTTATAAATTATTACACACACCATGAAAATGTGTAATATACACAAAGTATTATTTAAACGTGTAGAAAAAAATTTTAGATTCGTAGGATTTAATTTGATTGAATTGAACCCACGCATATTCTGTGTTTTCACAGCCGCTAAATAAATAATTCATAGCTGTGGTAATTTCCTCTCAATTTAACAGCCAAATAACGAAGAAAAAGAAAGGGTTAAGATTCCACTGACCTTTTATATTTACATTTTCTTTGCCCTTAACCGTATTATTTATCTCTGTTCGTAAATAGAAATCCCCTCCATACATAGATACACAAATAAAATACTAAAAATGGTATAAAAATATAAATAGAACAATTTAAATAAATGATAAAATAGAGGAAAATCTATAACATATGTGCAAAGAGTATTCATTTGTGTATGTTTTCAATACGCGATTTGTCGTCAATTGCAAAATTTTGGACACGCATTATGTTATTACCAAAAAGCCACTATCGATATTAAGACCTCTTCCAGGCATCTTAAGTGACACAGCAGTATAATGGATATTAATTTTGCTGGTCATCAACAGAAGGCAATACATTTTTTTCCATGTAAAAATTAAATTAATAATACTAAATCCTATTTCACAAAGCAGTAATATATCTGAAAATAACAGCTTGAAACTTAAAAGTTTTTATTATTTTAATAAGAAGTCTCATAAGAACTAAGTGTGCAAGAAAGTTTAACATTACAAAATATTGTCATGCTTTCACATTCATGAGTTAAACAGCAAGACTTAGAGAAGACAATCATTATAGTAATGACTGCCCTTTTAAGGCTCCCATGTATTAGAAACATTTTATATTGAAATTATGTAAGAGAAGTGTCATGTGGTATGGAACAGATGTCAATAATGCCACCAGTACACCAAATATGGCGATATAATTTCTTCCTGTCGATGTAATACATATAAAGAAATGAAAATACATATTTATACAAGATTCTATTTTTGTAGCGCACAGTGTTTTCAATCACATTTGATTAAAACCTCCTTTTCACCGAATACTATAGAAAAAAATAGCTGGGGGGTGCAGGAAGATCTACCCCTGCCCAGGACACAGACACAAACCATGGCAACAGATACGTTTTTCCTACAAGAGTTTGATTAGGCTGAGGTTTTAAAACCACCAGAAGAAGTATTTTAATCCATTCCCTCTGTTACGTTAAGATAGTGCTTATACTGGTTATGTCATCATCTGGTATTCAAATAATGGAGATGAGTTATTCATTTAATATATTTAAAGACTATTTTTAGATATTATTCTAAAACCTGTACATGTGTCTTTGCCGTCAAAGTTTAGTTATTGCGGAGAAGCAATCTTTAAATCAGGTCCTATTACTCAGCAGGAGAAAAGAAAGTATTCACCTACTGACACAACATTATAACAGTCTAGATATAGTTATATTTCATATTTTATTCTATGTAAATTTTGTGCAATGCACTACTTAAGCAGACTTTTAGAATGCATTTTAAAATTTTACTGTTTATGTATATTATTTAAACTTACAAGACATTAAAAAAGGTAAAACATATGTCCTATTAGCAAGGTTTCTACTCAATTAGCAGCGGAAAGAAGCACCTACTGACATAGCACGGAAAACAGATTTAGTTATTACAATTCAGCATTTGTTTTATTCTAAATAAGTTTTTAGCATTGCATTGGTTGATGCAGCGTTACCAAAAAAATCTTTCTGGATGTACCTTTCTGTCTTTTACAATTTTACTGTTTATATACATTACAATATTAAATGAAAATATAAAATAACAAAAAATAATAAAGATTTGCACTGTGAAGTTGCTTACCTATTAATATTACACAGAAATTAAGATTGTAATAACGATCAAATGATCAATTACATGCTATATTCGCACTCAACAGATGTTATGGAAAATAAACCAAAATCTATTATCAAAATGGTTTTGGAATTAATACAATTATAAAAATGTATGATATAGTGAGAAGATAAAAAAAGGCAACAAAAAGTATATTTACATAAATTCATATAAAAAAATTTTCACATTAAAAAAAGCAGTTTTAAAGGCTTTTTTGTACATTGAAAAGGGAGTTTTAAAGCACTTTCAAGCACAGTGCGAATCCTGTTAAAATAAAAAAAAATAAAATACGTTGTTTAACCTATCGTGTGTAGTGCTACATGCATACGAGTTTCGTATGTCGTTTATTATTATTTCGAATTTTTAATAAAGAGATGTAGTTTTTAGATGTATGTAAAATTGTTCCGTAGAAGGTAATTCACCGAATTAAGCTACTTTTTATATAGTCTGTATTTACCCAATGTCATATTACATAACCTACGTAATTTACAAAAATTTCTAGATTAGTAATTACAAAAAAAAACCTCATGATTTAAATTTTAGAATATTTAAAACACTATGAGAATTAATAGGCTTAGTTTGATACGATACGTTGTAAAATTTGGATACATGGGGCTAATGAACTGAGACCAACTTTTTAAAAACAATACCTAACAGCTAAAAACATCCATGCCAGTGAGATTTGGAACCCCAAACCCCGGTTCTAGGAGTAAAAAAAAAACACATTGGGCCATTGATTGGTTTGAATTTGTAAGCTTTATAACCAAGTTAATATTGTAATCATATCTTTAAAATATAATTTTCATTTAAAAATATATAAACCCCGTGTTATACTGTCATCTTATTTTCAAAATAAATATTCCAACCATAAAAAATTTACATTTATTACATATTCATTTATTTATACATTTCAAATAGGACAAAAACTTTCTATACTGTTACACGAAATAAACTCATAAAAAAAACTAAGCTCTGACAAAAACCCGTCCAAAATTCATAACAGAAAACGAGACCTTCGGATATAGCATTAAACATCCGATATTATAAAATTCGATGCAATCCTCATCCATCTTCTTTGAAGAAAAAAAAATATACATTCCTTCTGTAAAACCTCGAAAAATACTGAAGAATAACGGTCACAGATTACTTAAAAAAAAAAAAAAACTTTTTTAAGACAGAACGTTGCCAGAACCGAAAAACATACACAGGGGGAAAATATATCTGTCATCAGAAGCGAAATATTAAAATACGTCAGAAAAATTGGTCTGCTATCACAGCGGGATATATTTATTTTACAGCAGGCTCAATATAATTCTTCACCCTATTTTATCCAGAGAAAGTACTTTGTGAGAAAATATAGGATGGTAAACGACAGCAATGAACCAATATACGACATGTAATAAAGCACATATCTATGTGTGTGCGTGTGTATTGACACCGTTTCTAGGTAGTCATCGGCAGCTTATTTTTTTACTAGGTAGCCTCTATGAAAGACAATAGGGAAAACAGGAACGATATGGGATAGACAATAGGGACGAATTTGCTCTTTTAGGACGCTTCAATAAATTAATTTACTTTGAACGTGATATTTTAATTAGTGTTGATAAATTTATATTGCTAAGCAGAATGTAGGGGTTTGTAAAAGACCTGCGTGAGTGATGAGAATGATATTGTTTTTCTACAGTATCAGAACCAAAAAAGCAAAAAAATTCTAACATATAACCTTAACACTTGGAATGCGGGTATACTTCACCGCCAACTTACGCTTGCAGAAGGAGTTATTTTGTGAATAACGCAAAAGTTTAGTTATTTAGAAAAATCACAGTAAATCGAAAACTAGTTTGTTTTTATGAACAAAACTTTTTTTTTATTTTACACTTTAATATATACTATACTATTACGAAAAAAAAACAATATTTTTTAAGAAATCGCAAAGATAAACGATTTTTTAAATTTTACTATGTATTCAAAAATATTTTTTCGTGACAAGTACAAATATAATTATTTATTATCAATTTTGTATTCAACAATAAAAAAACCAAGGTTCAAATTGACAAAACACGAGCTGTGAATTCGATTGAAGACGAAATAAAGTAACAAAAGACCGAGTAACTAGACAATCATAACTTGCGGAAAGAAAAAATGCACACGCATATGTCACACATACATATAATTATACGTATTTAGTAGATTTGTGGTGGTTAGCGGGTATCCGCCCCAAATCTACTAAATACGTATTTTTACGTGACCCGCGCTCCAGTGACAGACTGCAAAAAACGTAAAAATACGTTCCACGCATTCGAAGTATTAAGGTAATTAGAAATGATAATCCTACAATACTAAAGAAAGTTCATTTTTAACCTTATCGAGTATGCACAAAGAAACTAGAATTGGACAGATTAAGGATTTTAACTTTTTTTTTTTAATTTTTCAAGAACCACGACAACTAATCTTCTAAATATTATAAAATTAACAGTAGTTAATTGTATTTGCGTAACTCTGCAAATTACATAATGCTTGGTATACACCCAATGTTTAGCAGATTTAACTATGATCAGTTGCATGTAAATCCACCTACCAGTAGAAAAACACTGCACATCTTTTAAAAATTTCGATAAAATTAAGCATATACCATTCGTATACCATTGTAATTATTGATGGAGCTTTAGAAAGGAACGAGAATTATGTATACTTTTGATTATAATTAATGACTAATTAACAAAATGATTGATGAAAGCTTTAAAATATGATTTACATTTTTAAATTTCATTCATAAGATCTAGATCGCTACGAATTTATGGTGACCACACTTTCCCTATCATTGCTCGATTCTGACTTTCCCCACATTTTAAAAGCTTTGAAAGAAAACTGTTGGTTTCAAATTTTAAATTTTGGAAAAGCGCCAGAACAGGCTTTAACGCTGACGTGAAGTGACAGAGGATTTGTACCTAGGACAGGCGCTAAAAAACGGGAGGCTCAGGTTTTTAGAACGTGGTACATCACTCCTTGAAACTAGGGTTGCTCGCATTACTTATGGAAATCACCTCATTTCCTATGCATGGCAAGAGACAAATGGCGTCGCTTTCAAGAGGAGAAAATTGTGTTTTGATAACTTCATCACGATACTGGGGAAAAGTGCAGTTTTTAGGTGTTAAAGGTTTTTAAAAGGAAAAAATATGTTTAGCGATATTAGCTGTAAAGGACGAATAATAATGTATTACGCAGTAAGTAAAAACAAGTATTAATAAAAACATTTTTTAATTATCTAAAGCAAAATACTGAACAGCATATTAGCCGGCACATACTGTTTAATGCCGACTCCCAAAGTCATATTTGAATCCATGACAGTAACGGAATTCAAACCCATGGAATAAAGTATCGATAATCATCAGGTTACAGATTCAGACATCGTTCGAAATTTTAAGTGAAATAATAGATCGTATAATATTTGTTATAAATCAAATATGATTTCCTCCTACCCACAGCCGAACAGTGGCCGGGAAAAGTAAAGTGTCCATTTCGATAACAGAATCCGTACACCGCAGATAGTATTAAAGTTCGGAATCTGTTTTAAGCAGTACAGAATTCCCACTCTTTTTCCAGAACAAAAATTAAGGGCTTTTTAAGGACTTTCTAAGGACCAAAGTAACTTTTTATAAGGACCTACTTGAAATACACGACATAAAGACATAAACCCTATTTCCTGAGGAACATATTTTAATGATTATGAACCAGACAATGCATGTTCAATAAATGCCCTACAATATTTCAGAAGTTTTTTAAAATGCCTAAAAATTAATATAAGATAAATCTATTTGACAACACCTAATTTTGGAAATATGTGCATCTAAATTTTTTTGAGTGATCAAACTAAAAATAAATTGTGAATAAAATATATTATAAACAGAACTTTCTAAGGGTTTAAAAATGACTGATTGTGTGTGTGTGTGTGTATATATACTAGCTGAATACACCCGAAGTTCCCTGGGAAAGAAGAAAGTTTTAAACTTTTCTATGACATTCAATGCAAGGAAAATTAAACTTCCATAAGTAACTGAAATATCTACAAACCAACCCCCACCCTCCATGCCTCGATTAATTAAAATCTGCTTGACTGTTAGCTATTAGGAAAGGGCAGCTGACTTCATACTTTAAACCTTTTCAGTATGCGAAAGATTATGTGTCAAATAAGTTTTCTAGCTCGTGACCATAAAAAGTACTAATAAACTAAAAGTATTTTCATAATATTTTAAGGATATCAAAGAAAGGAATTTTGAATTACTACAGTAATACACTGAAAACATATGTATTTGAGGATTTTTTTATTATTAATACTGCACTTTTGGCTAGAAAATTTAAAAGAATGTTATGACCATTATATATTCTTTTATATATTATATTCTTTGACCAGTACTTATCACCTGTACTGGCTTTCTTAGAACCGGTTTGCGATAAGTTTAACTTCGAACTTACAAAACCAGAAAGTTCGGAGAGTATGACGAAAACTGATAACAAATCACGTGACAACGGAGAAATTGATCAAGTTCCAATTTAAAAATTAAGGAGTTTTTAAGGACCTTTCATAAAAATTTAGTTTTAAGGACCCTTAAAAATGAAAGCTAAAATTAAGGAGTTCTTAAGGACTTTTAAGGACCGTGGGAACCCTGCAGTAGATCCAAGTCTATAATGAGTACTCAATTGATAGAATGGAAGGCGAGAAGAGTGTGATTCAAACAAATTCCCCCTGTAGATAATAACCCAATGATAAAAAATTTAAACTAAACGTTGAGGATTTTTTTTAAAATTTTTGTGAATAAAAAGCATCTTAAGGTGACCAACTACGTTGAAAACACTGATTTTTGACTTCTTGGCCGATTTTCTTATTAGCGTTTCTTACAGCTTGAACTTTTCTCTTTCCAAAACAGTTTTTCTTTCCTTTTACGTGAATTAGAAAAAAGTTATAGCCATTATAAAATATGATGTCTCCAACAAAATGAAACCGGAAGTAGTTGATTCAAAGTGAAAGTTTTGAAATTGCAGTACTTTACTCATTTTCAGCCCAAAAGCAATTTTTTTGTAATTTAAAATTATTATAATGTTTTTACAAAATCCCGAAATGTTTTTACCAATTATATTGTTTGTTTATTAATGGAAATCTGGCAACAAATTAGTTCACGTGTTCGTTTGTTTACATCAACACCTCGATATTTCTCTTTTTGCTTTTGCATTTTTTAATATAAAATACTGTTTTTTGTTCGAAGATCCTCTTCAGTTTTACGAAATACATAATAAATGAGTCATGAATGGACAATGGTCTGAATTTTTAAAAAAAAGTTGTCTAAATTAATTTAGGAATTTAATAGGATTTAATAGAGGAAGACCTACCGTATGTTTAAACCCATACGGCTGTTGAGGATTTGATTTAGCTTGTGGCGTACGGTCTAATTTTATACAACTCAAGAGGTAAGAAAACTGGGACTTAATGTTAAAGCCGATTTGGAACGGCTACGAATTTTCATGCCAAAAGTGGGATTAAAACCCACGATTTCTGGTAGCGAATAGCAGCGTCATACCCTTTCGGCCTTCGTTTGGATCAGCTGCAAGGATTTCGTAATGCGACGCATAATAAAGAATTCCCTTATACGTGGTCAACGTTTGGAGAGGGGAGAGAGAATTCTTCCGATTATGTATCTGTCCAGGAAGAGAGTCTTCTCCCTTTTAAGTTCCCCACCATATAACTATGCAACGATAAAACCTATTTCATAGTTTATCACTGCCAACTCTTTTCGAAAATAATTTGACTTTTTCTTGCGTAAACGTATTTTTCCGACACATTCATAAATTCCTTAAGATATTTCTATGAACGATTCGTAAAGTATCTGACACGTGCGTGTAGATATCATACATTAGTGATTGGAGAGAAGCATGTCTTACTTTTGAACAAGTATCGGGAAAAGTGTTTTCCTGGGTAATATTGAATTATAAAATAGAAACTGTAATTCAAAGATTTAATTCATTTATATACCTCAACCGTAGTCATTCGGAATTTAATATCAACATAAATTATTCCGAGATCAAAGATTAAAATAATTGTAAGTGCATAAAACATAAGAATCGTAGTTATTCAATAGTAAAAGTATGATTTTTTCCCCTTCGTTTCCTTATTCAAATTCTTCAAAAGTATAAAAAGACATACCTTTAAACCCGTAACTTAATTTTTAATTTACGTAGTAATCTGACAAAACTGGAAATAAAACAAAACAAAAAAAAAAAAACTTTTACAGCAATTTGATACAGCTGAATCAAAGTGCGCAGAAAATCCTTTAGTTGATTACATTCAAACCGAAAGCTTTTACTAACAAACACAACGTCAAAATTAAAGTATAATCGAGTGTTATGCTTTTACAAATCATCTGTGGATATAGATTCTAATTTGACAGACATTCTGCTTGTAATTTTAAGACCAAAATATGGAAATATATGACGTGCTATTCAGCAAAAGGGCAGCACTGTAGAAGTACGCTTCAGTGCAGCCATTTTGTTTCGAAGATGGATTCAAATAAATCATGGAAACGTTTAGCTCGGAAGACAATCCCACGATTTCTTAAACAGAAATGTTATTTAATTATTTTTCGTATTAAATTTCATCAGAAATAAAAGATAATTGTTTTAATATTTATCCACTGACAAAAAGTCAGAAAATTTTATTTTTAAGTCTTTTAAAAACTAATGAGAGGATTAGTTTATGGTATAAGTTATTAAGTCATTTAATACTATTCGTAACCAACTATAGAAACTAGTATTAACCCATTTCTAAGACACTGCTAAGTATATTTACCACTAATTGCTACTAAATAAAATTGGTACTAATTGGTAGAAAATCAAACTTAACTATTTTACATTTATACTGGCGTCTGTTAGTGACATAAAATCCAATATACAAATAATAAAAACCTTGTCCACGTAATATCTTCTAGCGTAATCACAACTAGAAATAAATAGCCTTTAAAGGGTTAATACTACAACGCTCGTTGAAATAACTCAAGCATATTAGCCACCAAGCATGCATTGATTTATAAAACACAGAAATATGCATGTGTTTGTGTGTGTATGCATGTTTAGATAATATATACATATACACAAAATAGTAATAAATATATACTGACTATGTTCTAATAAATTATGCATTAATACTATTTTGAGATTCTAATAATCTGGATATAACACTAAATTATGTAAAATAAATGTGTGTGTGTATATATACACACATATAAACGTGTATAAAGTCGACATTCTTCGAAGTAACGAATAAGAGGCTTCAGGGCGTTTTTACTATTATATTCCCGAAAGCACAAGTTAAAACAAAAATCTAGTCTCAAAATTAATCTTGTTAATTAATAAAAAGTTAAAATAAAGATAAATTTCTATATGGAATTTGAGATATTAATTTAAACTACATTTAAAAATATTTAAATTATTTTTATTTTCACAGCACATTACAAATTAATGACGAAAAACTTAACATATTGTATAAAATATTTAAGATATATATATATATATATATATATTTATATCCCTACACTGCAAGATTTTTCTTTTATACAATATTTTTCCAATAAATTTTATATATATTTAGATCCAATAAACGTCTCAAATATTAATAAGAATTTTTTGTTCTTTTTTAATGAAAAATTGCGTTGAATGCACACATGAATTCAATATGCATAATAAATAGCTTTGATAAATATGAAATATATTGATATGAAGCTAAAGCTAAATACCTCTATCAAATATGGAAAAAATTTCTTGGATTAAAAATACAAACAGAATGTATACTGTAAATTAATAGCAAAATGATGAACATGTGAAATATTGAATAAATTTTTTTTGTTTTTTAATATAAAAATCCATTAGAGATAACGTGATATAAAAATTTTTGTGTTATATTCTGATATGTGCTTATACAAATATAACTTGCTGGATGTTTTGCTTTGTTAAAAATACATCAACGTGGAAATATGCATTGTATGTAAATTATACAGGATTTTTTGGAATGTATAATTAAATTGTTTGGCTTTTCTTTCATTGAATTAGTCTTTTTTATCGTTCAAACATCATCTCTTTGATAAAAACCAGGGTGAAATGGATAAAAGGATCGAGTAATATACAAATTGAAGCTAAAAAAATGCCAATTCTTTTTTCGTAGATAAAGTATGGAGTAAAACTTTAATTCATGTAAGTATAACTGTATAAGTGTGCAGTGTAAGGCTATACACTTATACACACACAATACGGTCCGAATGAATATAATGCATTTCCTATTAAGCCTTAATTTTGGGTGGCAAAAGCCCGAGTTGTGAAAGAAAACACAAGACAGCGGACTGTCCTGTCCGTATTTAATCTTACGTAAAAACTTATTTAAAAATTAGACACTTTTGTAGAGTACAATTACAAAAACTAAGGGCAGAAACTAGTTTTAGTACGAAAACGCCAAATTTCTGGTGAGAACCAAAATGGACAACCTTTCCTCCCTGCTTGGGATGCCTGTCATGATTTGATAAATTCTCCCAGCCGAAGATGGGAAATATTGAACAATCATTTTTATTTGAAGGGCGTGCTCAGATTTAAACCCTGCCAGAGCCCTGAAGAAGTGGGCATTTGTTTTATTATAAAATGATAATTTACATCTATACTTCAAAGGGTGCCTACCATTAACAAATTACTTGCAGTGCAACTTGCTGCGGCAGAATAGAGACTAACGTCCACAACAGAGTAGCATTATGATATTAAATTAGCAAATAAAGAATATTTGTAAAGTTTTATTTCTTTTCATGGATTTGTGGACTGCATGTGATCGTTTTATCAAAATATATTATGTAGTTGTCAGATCGATTTCTTTAAGATTGAAAGATTTGCACTCATAAACAAATACTACATAAAAGTCCCATTTTAATATTTTATTTAAAGAAAATTTTTATCAACAAGGAGTTAATAGGCGCGAAAAAGTATTTCAATCCAGTCTTCTTAATTTGACTTACGAGTAGGTTTTAAGGAAATTCTCGATCAGTAATAACAAAATTTCAGTTCAGAAATTTTTCCTACAAGTTAACACGACTATTTTCTTTCTAATTCGAAAAGGGGATATGTTTTTGAAAAATTTACAAATTCTTACATGTACACATGTTTTAGCGTAGTCACCTTTCTTAATAAACTTTATTAGTCGAAGGATAAACTTATGCCCTTTGTCAAAAAATTCTCCAGTCACATCCTGACCCACTACAAACTTAGTTATATCGATGTTGGATAAAGAAGTCGACAAGCTATAAAAGTAAACAGCAAAATTTGAATATATAACATAGAATTTATTGAGAAGCACTCTGTTGCTCAAACTGTGTACATTTGCGTTTATAGTACCATGAGAGCACAAGCGAGCCAGTCAATAACACGTGTTAAGTGTTATATCACGTGGAGGTAGGTAACAACGGAAACTAAGTTACGTAAAGTAGCTACATAAGACTACATATAGCCCGTCATATGACGGGATCAGTAAAATATTTAATTTTCCAGAATTGAAAAGCATTCTATGAGGCAGATAAAAAAAAACGGTTTGTTTTTCGGCTGAGAATTGTCTGGTACACGCTCAATAATTTGTTTATCTTCATACTCCTCTAAAGTCCCGCAATACTGTGAATGCAGTTTAGAATCACATTGAATTCATTTAGGAAGATAATTCAAAGTTTTCTTAGCTACGTCGAAATTATCGTTAAGTTCTTCCGAATTTTTTGGCCTTAGTAATTAATGGAAATAAAGGAATGAAACTATCATTTCCACTACACGCTGGAGGTAGATAGAATTTGTTGTTAATACCAATGATAACATTTTCATTGCAACAAAAAGTAATCGATGATTAAATTTAAAATGATCACATATGTACCTAACCTATAATTTAAGCCAAATATAAAAGAAAATTATTGACGTAATATCTAAGATCGGTGATAAAATGTATGAAAATAATGCAGACGATATTTAATTTGAAATAAGAAATGACTAAATGAGATGGTTAAAGGAATGACGTCATAATGCTAGAAAAAAATAATTTTACCTATTTATTATGTGACAAATTGATAAATTTAATCGCCTGCTCTTAACCAGATAAAATAGAACTTAAAATAATGACATTAAATGCTAGAAAAGGGGGGGGGGATTTCGATCGTTACTAACCCTAAGTCGTCAAGAATCCTATATAGAAGCCTCTATCCATTCAAGGTACAACCGCTTCATTAATTCGAGGACAGACGGACAGATGACAGATGACTTAAGCTATTATTATATAGTGGATTAGTTGAACCAAGTGGAAATAAAGTTGTACATTGTTAGTCTCCAAACGTTACCAGAATTAAAGAGTAACAAATGTTTTCACTAAAAAGAATGTCATTTTAAATATAGTACCGCCTAAAATTTATTTTAGAATATAATTAAGATTGTTAGTTTTGTTAAAACATCATTACCCCTTTCCCATACCAAATACACTCGTACCGAAAGTCCGAGATACATTTTAACCAATAGATTTACATTCTTTAATGCACTTCTTTTGAAAACAAATTTATCCTTTTAATATATTTTTGAAAGTAAGAAATAAACAACTACTTAAGAGAAGTGAACTGAAATAAATATACCTTAAATTTTAATCTTATTTCAAAATTCTTGACTCGATTATTCCAGATATATCGATCTAATACGCAATCTAACAATATTAATAAATACTTTAAATATAGGAATTTAAATATAATATAGGGATATAAATAATATAGGAAATATATAGGGATAATATAGGGAATAGGGATATTTATGAATCACTGCAAAATTAAAGCCATGGATGAGCTTGTTCCCGAAATACAATTCCATTTGGTTTTTATTTATTTATTTATTTATTTTGGTTCACGGAAGGAAGAGGTATTGAACCTATTCACACCCCGAACTACTAGTAAACGGTATCTTTATAGATAAAGTTAAAAAAATTTAATTACTAAACGATTAAGTTTTGCTAATCTCACTGTAATACAGAAAATAGGTCGTAATATTAATAGTAACTGGGACTTCATTCGAATTAATTTTAAAATAACTGAATACCTCAAGCACTCCGGAATTCTACGAAACATGCTTTATATTAATTATGAATTCTCTTAGAGTGTCACATTCTTTAATAAAAAAAAGCAAATGTAAGTAAAAAATTCTTATATCTGTAATTCATATAACATCCTATTATAAGGTTGAATTTAGAATTCTCACACTTCTCTATTCAAATAAAAAGAAAAAAATCCCCGTTATATAAAACGAAAATAAAACCATTTCTTTTAAAGACTTCTCTTAAATACTTCTCTTTAGCCCTAAATCAGTTAAATCTTTGTTTCCTAACATCGTCTCAATTGAGAAATACGGGAAATTCTAAACCTTTTCGGGCTCGTGATCTTAAATTTTTCTTGGTTTCTAAAATAATTGAGCAAACTCTTCCAGCTAACATTCGACGGGAATAGGATATACGAGATGGGTTTCCGTTTGCTTCCTCATTCCAAAAGCCATCTGTGTCTCGAGCGCCCTGTTTGGAAAAGACAAAGGAATTCTTTTAAATTTCAGAGTAGGGTTTAAACGCTTTTTGATTCTTTTGTCTATTTGGACAAGCACCTCTACCAAACAGTCTTTTTTTCTCCCTCTAGCTTTGAGACTCATTCACAAACTGTATAATAGGTAGAAAAATACAATACTTTGGTTGAATAAGAACCAAATGCTTTTCTAAAAGTGTCAGACTTTGATATGGCTTGTTTGGAGGACACATTTAAAAACTTTTTTGTAAACTAGAATTTATAAGAAAACGAAAAGTAGAGTTTTAAATGTTTTTTACTGTTTTAAGGATAAACATTTCACTTTCACATATGGCAGGTTTACCATAATATTAAGGAACAATTTTCATCTTTATTCCGTCTTACATTTTCAAATTTAATACAGACACTTATCCCCACTTCTAAATTCAACTATCTGGCTCGATTGAATGGTTCCAATGGATTGGAGTGTTATGGTCAATATTTTGCAAATCATTTTGGTTGGTTTGAAAGGTTATGGTCTACTGTTTAAATGCAACGATAATAGCTGAAAACATGAGTAATACTTTAAAATATTCAAGCGACATTTACCACTTGAATGCCTCGGTAAAGGGCAGTTTTACTAAGACTCTCGTTTGCAACTTTTGGTTGGTTTGGAGAGTAACGGTCAACTGCTTTGCTGCACAGGCAAGGTCTGAGAACAGTACCTACTGTTTAAAACCCAAATCCAAATAGCTACAAACATCTATTCCACCAGCGAGATTTTAACCCCCGGAATGCCTGTACCAAAGAGCAGCTTCCTACTCATTGACATTGTTCACTTTGTGCTTGACACTTCAGATAATTTGTAAAGAAACAAGGTTTGTAAGACCAAGTTGAGAACTTAAATCTGTATATTTTTAAACAGTGTTTCTAATCATAAAGCGAAATAAAGAATTTCTTTAACAAGAAATGATATTTTTACATACATATTTAGACACATTTGTTGATATTGAGGAAACAAATTATAGAACGGTAAACTTTTGTACTAATGATGAAACCGAAATTGTTTGACCTGAGACAATATTTCATCATGCAAATCCTATAGTTTAATAATTTCCACCATTAACGTTGTTTATAAAAATCATTAGTAATATTAACCCACGGTTGGTATTTAATGTATAGCGCCATCAAAGACTATATTACTGTATCTCTAAAGCAAAAACACGACAACACGCTGCATTCCAGACTTGATAAATTACGATAATGAAAATTACATCACATAAGGTCATTATTTAAAACTTTGATGGAATAAGACGTCTCGGGTCGCCCTCATTTGACTTGTGGTTGCCATAGTTCATACCAACCACCTACAGTAATGCCATATCAGTTTAAATATCCCACTTAAAAGGTTCTAAATATATTTTTTTACTTTATTAAACTTCTGTCTTGTAGAAGGTTAGGCATTCTGTAAAGTTTTTATCACACGAGGTGAAGATACTCATTGACAACTGGTGATGAAGTCGGGTACAAATGCTCAACCACAAGGAGATTTTCACTCGTCTGTAGCAGAAAACAGTCGAACAAAACAGTTGTGAGAGCGTATCTTCTACTTTTGTAATGCGGCCTAAATACATGCAAATCTATAAATATGCATATTAGCTTTAAAACGAGAGTTACAAAAATTTTTAATTACACGTGTAGCATCCACTTTAAGATCATGAATTACTTTAATAATCATGAATACTTTTAGGCATTTTCTTAAAATATCCACAACATATTTACAGCATTTAGTTCATTAATATGTGAAATACAAAATATATCAACAAATAGACATAACAATATTTTTACTTCATATGCATTTGCATGTCGAGATCAAACTCCAGACTTCTACGTGATTTTTTTTTCTTTAAAAAGAACCGAGTTATAAATATCTCACCCCTTCTTACGCGAAATCTTCCGAGAAAGTTTATAACTATTTTCGCGAAGCCCAAGAAGTTGTCAAACAGATTCTACCCCATCGGACACAAACTGGATTAAGGATTTCTTCCCCCCACTATCACGTTCGATCATCGGAGAAGAGCAGTTCTTCGAACTTCTCCAGCCTCTAATGGATTCTTTGACCTTTTATCCCTCCCCTATATGCAAAAGCAAATTCAAATACTCTAAGGAGATCTTAAAACTTCACGGGTGGCCCTTGCGTGGTTCGCTTTCGAAGTACATCATTTTAAAGTCATGTTTTATTAGATACAGGAGTTTGTTACGCATATGCATGTCACACGTCTCATCTTATCCCAGATTCTCAAATTTCTAAGTTAAGATTGAAGAGCTTTTATTTTTCTTCCGGAACTCAGTTGCGGCTTTAAGTATAATGCTACTGTCAGGGCCGGGGATAAGTAGGTATACAGAGTGTGTATATGCGCCAAATTTCTAGGACGGCTGATAGAATAAATAACATGAAAATATACCAACTTTAAAAAAATAAATAAAAAGAGGATTTTCCTAAAAATATTTTTTTTAAATAAGGAAATATTTCTTTTTCTCTCTGCCTTTTCACGTCTGGGAAGACTTGTCAAAAACCTAAGTTAATTTTAAATCTGAGTGCATAATATTTCTTCACTTATTTTGTTAGTTAAAAAGAGATTGATATGCGACAGTCATTTTTAAAGAAATTCTTACTTAAATTTTCAGAAATGCCAACTAAAAAAAATTCTAACAGGTTTCTTATACAAGATAAAACGTAATTTATAACGTATAATTGGTATAGCAATTAAGATATCCGTCTACGTTAAAAACGTCATTTTTTGCCAAAAATCATAATTTTTTTAAATTTTTTTATTGTAAAATTTAACTTTTAGGCTTCTAAATCTGTTTTTGTTTTGTTTCTAAGGCATTTTAAAGAACAGTTACAGTTGTTAAACATCAGTGACAGCTGTCAAAACAAAACGGAAGTAGCGACTTTAAACCGAAGTTGTGAATTTAAAGCCTTTTAAAGAGCATTTTTCGGACAAAACTTTTTGAATTTTCATGAAGATTAGTTGTGTGCGATTTCTCACAAAGTTCTTAAAATGTTTTGTTGAAAATTATTGTGAATGCTTTTGATAGTATTTACTAGTGAATGACCTAAAAGTTTTAAATTTGGATAATTTTTAGTGATGGTACATTCATAATTAGATATAAAGGTAATGAAAATTCGTTAAAAATTTAATGTGTAGGATTTTGAAGGACCAAAATTTTTTACCAAATTAAGCAAAGATTTTGGGTAATTCAATAGTCCAGTGTATAAGAAATGTGTTGCATCAAAAAATATTGAAATAATTTAATTTATTAAAAAATTAGACCTTTTGAAAAAACCCGATTTTTTTTACTAAATTTTCTTCATTTATTAGAATATTTATAAAAACTTCTCCAGGAATAAATTTTTTAAGTGCAATTCTCTATGATAATATAAAAAATAAACCTAAAAATGTAAAAACATGAACTAGTTTCTACGTTTAAAGAAAAAAGTTCTCCAAACGTAGACGGATGCCTTAAAAAGAAATCATGGAAAAATTTAGAATTATCGAATGTTGTTGATGAACTGGAAAACAAGAAAGAAAAAAGACTGCAGTTTATAGGTTTCGGGCGGGCCCACTTGAAAAAAACCATTATTTTGTAAAGTGGGTTTTTTCACAATTTAAATAATATAATAAATTGTAAATAATTATTATGTAAGATTATAATAATTACTGTTATTACCAGACCCGGGACTGTATTTTCATGACATTGTGCTTTTAGTGCAATTTTGCACTTTTAGATAATTTCTTAAATGGGTGTTTAGTGTGTTCCTATTCCTATTCTGTTTAAACTGCTAAATTAAGAAAGCCTCTTTTCATTCAGCAATATCTGATATTTTTTATTTTTTTAAGTAATAAAATACATGAAGTTGTACTTAGAGGATTTAATTTTTCAAACAAAAACGTTTTATATATAGATAGTTATTACATACATTATTAAATATAACTTAAGTATAACAGTTTTTAATAAATTTAAAAAAGTTTAACTGTAGTTGCATAGTATTAGAATATGCAATACTAGTGATAAATATCTATGAATCACTGGACTTTTAAATTAGATTTAAGGTTTTTTTGTCTGTTCACGTTTAAAACTAACCAATTTAGGTACAACGTTTAAAACGAAACCAAGTTAAAAGTTTCCCGAAAAAATCCCATAGTGGGCCCAGGTGGGCTGGACTTAAAAAAAAAAGTTTTTTTTTTTTTTCAAACCTTGTTTAAAGTCAATGCATCTGCGAAAGAAATGTCAAATTAGATGACATTTTCCAATCCTATTTGGATAAAGTTTCCTTTCGAGGACAATGGAAATTTCAAGCACTAATAAAAATACATACATACATATTTAAAAAAATAGAACTATACATTTTCATAGAAAAAATGCTTTAAATGAACTATCAATACAATTAAAGAACAAAAGGCAAACACTATGAATGCTACAGAATGTTTAATCATATGATAATAACATTGCATTTTTGAAAGTGTAAATGATGGTACTAAAGAACATTAGTTATGTAAAGTGAAGAAAATTCAGTTGCTGAAAGTTCAAATAAATTTTATTACAATTATTTCCGTATATGCAAACTGGCATAAATGAACACTAAATTGTTAACACAAAGTAAAACTCAGGGTTGTATCGATTTTAACCATGGGGGTTTAAACCAGTGATTTTAACCGTCCTGTTTAATATCAATTTTGACTAGTATTGACCACTGAAATTCACTTTTCAATATATTTAATACTAATCGAGCATAGTTTACTAGCACATGATAAAGGCAAGTTACATTTGTTAAAGATGTCATAATATAACACCAGCAAAAAAAACTAACACCAAGATTCAAAAAAATTGTTTTACTTATTTTTTTATACAAAAGATGTTTTATATGTAATTTATGTTGAATTCAAAAAATGGTTACAAGTAACAAGTTTTGTAGTCGTCTCTAAATTTAAGCGATTTCGCAATTTATTTTGAATTACTCCAAACTTTAAAAATAATCTTTCTATAGATGAAGAGCTGGCACAACAGTTCATTAGATGTATTGTAAAATCAACTAATTTTATGTTAATGGCTTTAACCTTGTTTTTAACTAACTCATATTTTGTTTTTTTACTGCAACTGGATTGCATTTTTACAACTGAATGTGGATGGTTCATTTTTAAAATTCAAACATTCTTATACTCTATAAGCATGTTAAATCTCATGAACTTGTTAGTATAACACTTTGTTTAACTGCACTACTATTTTTATTGCTCATTAAAAGTCAGTTCTAATTACAAAAAATATATATATTAAAATTAAGACCATTTAAAACTATTTTTAACAATTTTGAACACTTCTGACCATTTTTGAACGGTTAAAACCAATTTTATCCAGTGTTCTAGTCAAAATTAGTTT
>CM063498.1:173791296-173831296 GCA_032207245.1 Pardosa pseudoannulata
TAGTAATAAATGAATAGGTATGTTTAAGTGTTAGTATGTTTAGTGTTAATGAGGGTTTTCGGTTATACATTTACGTTCTCATGTTTGAAGTCTCAGATTACAGGAAAATTCATCCAAGTATAATCCTTAACACATTGAATACGGGAATTGGGAATTCCCGTCTTTTATCTTTCAACAGTTGGCGACGGATGACGAAAATTCACGTTTTTTGGAATCGTTTCTTGTTATCACTTTAAAAAATGTGCGGGAACTGAGGCTAGACACTTTTCAGCGCATACCGTCTTCAATGTGTTAAGAAGCCATATTCGGGGTTTAATACAAAATCCCTACAATAGTTTACTGATTTAGTTCACTTTCTCTTATATATATAAATCCTCACATAGTATTGTATTTGTAAGAATTGCTCTATTAACTTTTGAGATACGAATTGAAAGGGAAGCAGCCAATTCAATGGAAAAATTTTCGCTTCTACCTGCTACATAATTTTTCAGTGACATGGTCACTTTCATTGTCTGTCATAGCTTATCGAAGCTAAGAGAATTTTATAATTTTACTAAAATTCATACCCTCAGTCATTAGTCACTAACCTATCCATAGCAACTAATAATGACACACCATGCAAGACCAACACAGCCTAAATATTGTGGTTTAGTTTAAGCTCTGCAGCCTACTTTTTTGGCCACACAAAAAGACCGGTAGCATATGCTCACAATCCATTTTGAAGGGCTACGAACTCCAAGTCAGCTGTGGGATTCGTTCGCAGATTTGTAGTAGCAGACTGCCAAGCTTTTAATCAGTTTATAATAAGTATTTAACCCCTTCCCTGTTTTGCCCGTATGCCGTACGGGCACAGCTTTCGGGCCTTTACTGATTTGCCCGTACGGAGTACGGGCTATCTGATTTCTATTTCGCTTGCACTATTTCGGCCGTACTTTTTCCAATTTTAGTAAAAGCATTATAATTTAGTAAAAGCATTTTAATATTACTGGAATTAAATTATTCCAGTAAATGATAGTTTGCAGCTTATTGTATTTTTACTCTGATTGGTTCAAAAGCGCGGGTTTTTTCCCCATATTTTGTATCAGAAGACGGCCGAACGATGGCCGGTTGGTTAGGATGCTGGCCTTCGGTACCGGAGTTCGTGGGTTCGAATCCCGTAATGGCATGGATGTTCGTAGCCGTTCGGAATCGGCTTTAAGCTGTAGGTCCCGGTCTCATTAGCCCTCGTGTTGCAAAAAGTAGACCGTAGCACTCCAAACCCAACCAACCGTATCAGAAGACGAATTATCTTTCAGTGTATAGCTTTCTGGTTATATTTTACTCACCGCCTGATAATTTTATTGGTGTAAGAGTTGAATAATATATTTTTACTTTTAAATAATGGATAATTCAGAGCGTATGGAGCTAATTTCTTGTGATTCGAACTCTGACTCGGAATCAGAAACTGAATAATCTGTAAATGATAGTAGCGAAAAGTTTACTAGATGACTTGGATAGTAGTGACTCTGGTAGTAGGACAGATGGAATCAGTCAAGCAAGACAATTTTTTGAAATTAATTGTGATAATCATTCGGATCCGCCTCCTAGATTTGCTTTCACTGGAATTCCAAAAATTAACTTGGATATCGATGAGACTAAAGATAAACTTCAGTTCTATGATGCTTTCATAGAAAGAAAAAAAAAGTTGTAATAAATGCTTAAAAATATTAGAAATGTTAATTTTAATAACGTATCTTTACTTAAAAATGTAAAATGAAGAAAAAAAAATGCAATAAAAAATGTGACATTTTTTGACCGAATTCTGGAAAAAAAATGAAAGTGTCAAGGGTTAAGTATTTTAAAATTTTATAATCTACGAAAATTTTTAATTATGTCATTCTTTTATTATTTAGTACATTTTAGAGAAATCTACGTGTGCGTTTACCATGTGCTTAGATTTGTTGCTGTTATACAGAACTATTACTGTGAATACAAGTTTAATCTTATATTATGTCCGCGAGACTATTATAAGCTGAATAATTTTACTAATTATGAAATCCTTTTAATATATACACGCACTTTAAATTAGGTGTTAAATTAACAATTAAATTTCATGTTAATTCTACTTTAAAAAGCTTAAATAAAAATTACACTTATGATCGCAAAAAATCATAATTAATAGTGTTAATTCCTTTAAGCAGACTGCAAAAAAAAAAATGATTTAGTATTTAGTTTTACAGATTTAATTTAACATCGAAATATTCGGTAAGGGAAAAAACGTTTAACCCAAAAGTAATATTTACATTTTTTTCCCTCCGAATAACGAAAAAATTGGATATGTTCCAATGCTGCTTTTTTATGAACTATAAAAAATGCAGTAGCCAGAATTAAACGCTTTTAATCTAATTTATTTTAGAGATTTTACAGTTAAAATTATAAAGATACTGACATTTTATAGCAAAATACGACGACTTTTGGAAGTTAGATTATTATTTTGTTTTAAAATATAAACATTTTCATTATAAACTAATATACGATACAACACTATAAATGTAACAAATATTAACTTTAGTTTAAAAAATGTAGCCTACAAGAAATTAATTTTTTTACAAAAATTTTAAATCAGTAAATCGAGAAATCTATCAGTACTTAATGAAACTTTCTTACTTATTGAAAATAATTCTTACTTATTGAAAATAATATTCAATAAGTAATACTTATTGAAAAATATAGTATATAGCAAGGGTGACCAAGCTTCTTGATAGTCCGAGCCCTTTTTCAAAATTTGAAATTTTTACGAGTCTCAATAAAACACGCATTTAAAAAGTATGCAAAAAAGGTATTAAATTTTTTTTACAGAAATTATATTTATTGGATGTCATTTGGAAGTTATTCGTCCTTTAATTTTTCAAGGAAATTTTTGAATTGCCGATGATTTTTTGCTTCGGTGCGTATGTAATTTACAATGTGTTACACTGTTTTCATGACATAAGGATATTATAAATGTTTTGTAACACGATGTTCTCTGTGAATTATGCAGTGAATCGTTATGAATTGCGTAATTCGAGAGTTATGTCTTAAAAGCCCAATAAGACTGATTTTTTTTTCCAGCATTGCCGGAGCTCCATCAGTTGTAATATTTTTTAATATATAACATAAAAATGAAAAGGGAACTCGGGTACATTTATCGAGAGCTACAAATAATTCTTCAAATAGCCGCATGTAGCATAGTATATAGCAGGCACAGTTTGTGGCATAGTATATAGCAGGGGTGTCCAAGCTCCTTGATAATCAAGAGCCATTTTTCAAAATTTAAAATTTTTTACAAGCCGGAATTAAATACGCATTTAAAAAGTATGCAAAAAAGGTATCACATTTTTTTTACAGAATTTATATTTATTGAATGTCATTTAGAGGTTCTTCGTCCTTTAATTTTTCAAAGAGATTTTTTAATTGTCTATGATTTTTGCATTGGTGTGAATGTAACAGTTTTCATAACATCAGGATATTTTAAATATTTTGTAACGAGATGTTCTCGTTGAATTATACCGTAAATCTGTATTAATTGTGGAATTTAATAATCATCTCTTAAAAGACCACTAAGACCGATTTTTTTACTCAGCATTGTCAGAGCTCCATCAGTTGTAATAATTTTTTAACACTTTGACTGCCATGGCTATCATATGTGATATCCAGTGATATTTCCGTTGAGACACTGGCTATCCGATATGATAGCGATGGTGTTTTAACACTTCAGGCCATGGCTATCAAAGATGTTATCAGTTACATGAAAATCGTATTGGAGTTTGATTGTTGGGCTCCCTACGATGTGTTAGGTATACGTGGTTTGCGCAAATTGGTATATGTGACGATTTTATGAGCTAAGTTTTATGAAAAATTAAATATTTGGAACATGCAACAAAAAAGGGAATATATATAAATAGAGAGAGTTTGTTTTAAAATATTGTTTTTATATATAGTTTTATGTTGAAAAAATACAAATTGCACAGAAAAAAAGTTTGGCCCCGTTGTGAACATTTGCAATTTTGGCTTGGCAGTCAAAGTGTTAAAATATAATAACGCAAAAATGAAAAGGGAACTCTGATACATTTATCGAGAGCCACAATTGGCTCGCGAGCCGCAGGTTGGCCACCCCTGATATATAGAAAACTTTTCCATAGCGTTGAATAGTAAAATTCACGAACTTTTCTCAACGAAATTAAGTATCTAAAACCTTAATTTACAATATAAAACTATTTATGTTCTGATAGTTATCGATTATGTAATCCAGATCCATGAATTACCAAAATAAATCATAATGTATTAGAAGAAAGATACGAGAAATTAACAATAAAAAAATCTTACCCCAAAGCTAAGTAGAATTCATACAGAAACAAAAATGTTGAGTTTATTCACTTACCTAAAATAAAAGATAAAAAATATAAACAAAGCATACAAAACACATAAGTAAAAACGATCACATGACAAAATTTCCATTAAAAAAATAAAAAATCCTTTCTTAATACGAGTTATTTACGATCGCATTTCCTAGAATTTCACTACGCACAAAAAATACATTGCGTTTCCTCATAGACAGTTGTGCATACAAAGGACTGTAAAATGTTTAGAATAAACTTTTCATGAAGTTAGTAACAATTGAAGAAGCGTATTATACTACACAATTGCTGTTTTTCTAAAAAAAGAAGAAAAAAATCGTATTATGTAATGGTAGTTTGGCAACTCAAGGTCGAATAATTTTCTTAACACTTTAAAAGAACTCTCTGTACACCTATTTATGTTTTAGAAATTACAGTTTGTACTCCATTTTTCCAAAATGCCAAAGCGCGGAGAGCATTCAAGCTCTGTGTTTAAAAATACATTTGGTTAAAAACTTTTAGAAGGAAGGTTTTGTTTTGTTTTTTTAACAGAGTAGTGTTGTGTAAAGTTTAAATCAGTAATTGGCGACATATTTAACAACATATACAAAGTAAAGCTTAATTAAAAGTTGAATGGTTTGGTTCGCAGCGCGACGTTCTACATTTTGATACACCAGGGTTAATCAGACCGAGACCTACTGCTTAAAGCCGATTCCGAACGGCTACGTACATCCAGCGGCGGGATTAAAATGTTGAATGAGAAATATCGCATATTAAGTTTGATTTTCAATGGTAAAGCTAGCAAAATTTTACTATCATTTACGAAATGTTAGTAATCTTACGTTTTGACAGCCCAAATTTTTTTTATCATTTAAGACTTTTAGTAGAAATAATCGTTTGGAAATAAAAATAAAGCGAATAAAAAACAAAAACAAAAAAAGTGATTTCCAATTCATACTAAATTCACGTTACTTTCTGAAATGCTTTAAATTATGGGAACCATTTTTTCCCCACAAGGTTTGATTTGAAGCGGTACCTTTGATAAACGACGACTAATCAGACAGGGGCGTACTTCTTAAGGTGGGTCTGGTTAGTTTGTTTCGAACGTTAAGGTCTACTGTTTTGTTACACGAGGAATCATGAGACCGCGACCTTTTGCTTAAATCCAACTCCTAACGGCTGCGAACAACTCTACCAGGACTTGGATTCGAACCCATGAATCCCGGTACCGAAAAGCAGCACCCTAACCATTCGACTACAGTACGGCTCATTTGTGGGGTTATTTGATTTATTAGATTCCTCTCACTCAATGCTAATTTAAGAAGAAAACAAAATTCGTTCTGAATGGATCTCATTTTAAGAACTCTTTTAAAACTTATACCACTATACAGAACTGCAAATATTCTAGAGTGTAGTACTTCCCCTTCCTATATTCTTTAAATTTGCGTTTCAAAAGTAGTATTCCAAAAGTTTTCACAAATAATTGAAAATATATTTTTGTTTATGATTTTAAAAAATAGAAAGATAACTCAGAGAATTTGCTGTTCTATCAGGTTTATAAGTGCTAAAAAAAATTCTTAAAATGCCAGCTGGTCTTGGACTTATCCCCTCCTCCGTAAGTCAACATTGAGTAAGTGGAATCCAATATATGATAGATACAAACCCACCTGAAAGTATAATTCCAGACGACTACAAACATTCATACTAACCGCTTGATATGAACTTCCAGTCTCCCTACTGATATCCAGCACTGAAGTTGGAACGCACAGAGTCCTACCACCGTCCAGCCATTTTTTTAGACATGTAATATTACTAACAACAAATCTTCAAAGATATATCAATTTTATCTTAAATCCCCCGCAACCAAAATATATGACAAACATGGTGATATATCATATTGGCATTTTACTACCACCTGTGAACATCAACAGAAAACGATAATAAAGCCTTTTAAAAGAAATTTGAGGGGGAAGAAATACACATTTTTGAAAAGAAATATAACTTTTAAAATCTTCTAAAGCAATGATAAAAAATACTACCAGAGAGGGGGAAATTCTATAAGGTGAAAATATATGTGAATCCAACCAGAGAAAGGTAATCAAACCCCATCTGGGGTTTTGGAAACTGTTGGATTATTTTTCTCCGTAGAAAAACACGACGGGCCGCAGATGGTGTTTCGGCAGACGTCGAAGAATCAAATCGCTTTAACTCCCCGGGTATACCATCGAATATCAATTGGATTTGCCCAAGGAGTTCCAGGAGAAAAGATCGAACATTACGAGATGAAATTAGAAGATAATACATTAAGGATAACAGATTGAAAGTTTAGAGAAGTAATTTATTTTTCTAGCACTATTTCTCTTACTCTTGTGTAATCAACGATAGAATGACTTTTATAATAATAGTAAAATTAAGTTAAATAACTGAAAATTTAAGAGTTCTTAAAATTTTTAAACTTAAGACAGAAAATATAAAGAGTTCTATCGTTTATATTCACAGCGAAGCAATTTATTTTTGGCTCTCTGTGACATTGAAAGGTAGAGAAATTCTAATATTTTTTCTATTTATTAAGCGTATATATTATAAACAGTTTGTAAACTTATTTATAAATTACAAAAATAAAAAAAAAGAGAGAGAGAAATTTTATTTGTGACACAGAGGAGAACATAGGAAATTGCTCATTTTTTTACGATAAAGTATCAAATATACAAGTAATTGAAGCTGAAAATTTTTGTTTCAGTCCTAATATTTAAATATTCTTATCTGTTGAGAAAAAAAAGCAAAAAATTAAAGGATTTAATGGAAAATAAAGTTATTGAGGCACCACTCGAGCTTATTGCAAAATTAACTTCAAAAAACCTCAAAATTTGAAAGCACAAGGAAGATTATTCAATTTATACGAGAGCATTTAGCTTCAGAAAATTTCATACCACCACTATTTTACTATTTTTGTAAAAAACAATTTTTTACTATCTAATATCGTAACAATAAAACTCAACTTGATAGCATGCCAAATTTCCTCACCAAAATTTAGGCCGTTGAATTTATTAAACCTATTTCCAGATACAGCTTTATATAATGATATATATACATCCTATTTTATACCGACAAAATTATGTGTAGTTGAAGTATTATACAAAAATCGGTAGTTTTGTAGTTCGGTATCTTGTAAAGGACTACCTACCCTGGTTGAATGTCAGGCGTTTAAGATGCCCCAAAGTCCTTTTGTTGGGAATCTGGTAGGCGGGAAAATAGTATGGAATCAAATGAAAATTGCTCACCGGAGGATAAAAATTGAGTGGTTCTACTATGGGGCATCATAAACGCCTGACATTCAGCAACAGGGTAGGTAGTCCGTTACAAGATATCGAGCTACTAAGCTACCGATTTTTGTATGTTCCACAGAAATAACCTGTACGTTCTCAGGGTGTAAAGGGAGATGTTTAGTGCTCCTTCAAGCCTCGAAGTCTGCATCGCAGGAATCTAGCCCATCGCGTTCACCACTAGGCCATCTCGGGCGCTTTTTAATTCCCTTAACTAGTAGCTAACGTCTGTCAGTCAATGTAAACCCAGAGTACCCGATCCCCATGGCATGTCGCTTGCCGACGGTATTTTGGTGCCTGCTGCTGTAAGACTGATGAAAAATTATTTACGATTATAACAAAATATTTTGCAGAGAAATTAGATATTTAGTAATCAGGAAAATATAACTTTATATGCCTGAAAAAATATTTGCATATAATTGTATGTTTATTATTTTAACTAGAGTTACTAGACGTGCCGGTTTAACAGGAACTGTTCCAACTTGAAGGCAGTTCAAGTGTAATGAATAGTTTGTGATTTCTCACAAAATAAAAGCACAATCTCGACATACATACGATCATCTTGATTACCTTAGACTAGTAATATCATTATGATACAATGGCAAAACATTACATTCACTTTGAGAATTACATTTTTAATGGACAATTTGTATACCAACGAATTGGAAACCAAAATATTTTTAAAATCTTGTATCATTTAATAATTGTTTCCCATAAAAATACGCGGAATAATTTCTTAGATTTGAGGTTTTTTGAATAATTTTTTTTCTTATATTGTGTATTAAGTGCATCTGTTAAATCCCTCTTGAGAATCTGTAGAGGGAGCTCCTCGAACCCACTGTAGGGAGAGAGTGTTTTTGCCCAATGGGCGGAGAGGTTGGTTAATTGAAAGCGTTATGGTTTACTATACTGCTTTACTAAACGAGGTCTAATGAAACATTATCCTGCTGTCCAAGCCGATCCCGAACAACAACGAATATTCATGCTACAGGCGGAATGCGAACCCGCGAACTCCGGTACCGATATTATTTGGAGGGCTACAATTCTACTGTTTTGCTCTTGAGTTTGGTTTGGAGTGCTACGGTCTACTTTTTGCAACACGAGGGCTAATGAGACCGGGACCTACAGCTTAAAGCCCATTCCGAACGGCTACAAACATCCATGCCACTGTGGGATTCGAACCCACGAACTCCGGTACCGAAGGCCAGCACCCTAACCAATCGGCCATCGTTCGGCGTTTTGCTCATGAGACTAATGACTGGGGGCTACAGCTTAAAGCCGATTCCGAACGGCTACGAACATCCATACCAACAGCGGGATTTAAACTCGCGAACTCCCGATTCCGAAGAACAGTGCTCTACCATTAGGCTATGTTCACCTCTTAGAGTAGGGTTGAATCCGTTCATTGACATTAGGTGTAAGACGAGCCTTGCGTCTTTTATTACTTGTATGCAGCGCATTCCATTCCATTTTTGTTTTTAAGTCTTAAAATGAACCTGCTATGAATTTACTTTTGGGATCTTACCATTTTTTGACCAATCGTTATCCCTAACATCCAGTTAAACATTTCTCTGAAAAATAAACTTCATCACTATGTCACACCTGTATTCTAAATATACTATAAAGTATAAAAAGATTAGGAATTCCCAATCTAAACTTTTCATTAAACTGCAACGCGAATAACGAATCTTCTGACAGCATGCAGATTACTTTCGTGACAGTGATTCTTCTCCAATGACTGAAGTACAATCTTTAAAGATGAGAAGATCTCACGGTGTTTCGACATTTTGTTTGAGGTAACCACATTCATATCAGAATTTAACAGATTCATTGAGAACATTTAGAGCTCTCAGAAAGAAAATACTGATATTAAATTGAATGAAGGTACAAAGAAGGTACATGGTAGGTAAATGTTGGCTCATAGACAGGTAAAGAATTTAGGAGTTAAAAATAACCAGCTGAAAAACTAATACTTGCTATACCGTCATGTAAAGTCACAGTTAAAATAATTCCACGAATTTAACGAAATTTTAAATAGATATTTTTATATGTATTAAATTAAAGCATTTTAAATATATTAATTTAGAGATGACAAAATTTTAAGCTCATATATAATTCATTTTTTTTTAAATATATTTTGTAATTACTACAATTTGTAAACTGATTTGTTTTTATGATTTGGTTTGGAGTGCTACGGTTTTTTTTGTAACACGAAGGCTAATGAGACCGGGACCTACAGCTTAAAGCCGATTCCGAACGGCAACGAAAATCCATGCCCCTGTGGGATTCGAACCCACGAACTCCAGCACCGAAGACCAGCACCCTAACCAATCGGCCATAGTTCGGCGTAAAATGATTTGTACATTACATAAAAGTTTTAAAATAGCTTACGTGGGCAGTTAAAAATTTAAGAAATCAATTTTTTAAATGTCCATGGTAAGCTATTTTTATCATTTGTGTGGTATGTTTACTTACAACGGCCTTAGAAAAAACTGAGCTACTCAAAAGGAATAGATTATAATTTTCAGTCACCTGCTATAAAAAACGAATCAAATACAGCAGAAAGTTAATTTACTAAATTTTACTTGAAAGGAGTGAAAAACAAATTAATGTAGAATCTCCCCATATACGTAATTGTTAAGTCGACTTTCCTTAAGATTTTCAGGAAAAAATAGAGGGTTTTCTTTTTTTCTTTAGAAAAAAGTGATAAGTTCCGTTTACAAGGAATATACTGAGTGAAAAATTTCATTTTCTTTCGAGTATAATAAGAGATATCAAAAAATATTTTATAGTCCAGAATATTTTATCTCTGAAGCCTTTGAAGAAATTGAAAATTCTAAAGGACGTCATTTAATAACAGATAAAAGCTTTAGGCGACATTTCGTATTTTACACATAGGCCAAATTTTACTAAAATACAGATAGGACAAAATTTTGATAAAATATAGAGTGGCTGTGTGACCAACAGTTCCATGTGAACTGGGATTTATTCACATAGAAGACGTTTGAGCTGAAGACATATCGCCAAAATTTATTGAAACCAACTCCAGCGTTTATAACAATAGACAGCGCAACATTTCATAGTCATATTTCTTTCAAAGACACAGGGAGATGGCTTTGAAATTGTTTTTCATTTATCTCGTTTATTTTATTTTACTTCAGTAAGTTGATTTTTCTAATAAAGAAAAAGTAAATTTATTTACTCATTTCATAACAATATGTGAAAAAAAATATAAAACATGTAAAAAATTAGACAATTTAATTTCTTTGCGAAGTTCTTTGATTCCTAAGTCGTTTAAAATGAAACTGATTACTTTGCGGATAAATTCATGTACAAGCAGAAAATATGGAATATATTACTAATACACAACCATAAATACTGTAATCCTTTATTAAATAAATTACAGGAGTGTAAACTCCGAAAAATGGCAGTTTTTTTTCTACTCCCTATATATTATATTCGTCTATCAAATTTCATTGTGCTGTTGGTAAATAATGTACATATGCCATAAAGAAAGTTCCTACAGTTTAACATATTCCATGTTTCTAGCCGTACACCAATGTGACCTCCCCCCCAAAAAAAATTAAATAAAAATAGATACATATTATTAAAATAACCAAGGTAAACTTTTACTTTAAGCCTAAATTGGTTTGTCATTCGCAAAGACAGAATTTCGGTAACATTTTTGAAGCCTTTTAGTTATATTTAAGAAATGACCTAAACCTCAAAACTATGTTTAGGACATAAATCTTAATTCAATATATATCTGCATATACATACACACATATATAAGCTAATCTAAATTAACTAAACAATGAAACTTCAATGTGTTGTTGAAATTTGAATGTTGTCCTTTAGCGATATCGGATATCTTCGGTGCTACTTGCTTATAATTACATTTATTTTACTGCAGATTTTATATAATATGATACATGCTATGTAATTAGAAAAGTTTAATTTTTAACACACGGATTTTGTATGCATATATTCATAATATGATAGGGTACATTCAACATTGAGTGTAACACAACTTTTCTAAATACAGATATTTAACTGCAGTAACATAGCCAATGCAACAATATTAGGGATATACAGATATTAATCCTGACTTTTAAATTAGATTTGTTTTATTTCAATAAAAAATGTTAATATAACATTCGAAGCAATTTAAATATAATATTCGAACACAAATAAAGATTTGGGAACTAAAGCAAAAAAATTTTGATGAAAACTTTAGATAAGCTTATCTTTAATAATAATTGTAATAAATGTTTTCTTTCAATACCCCGATGGTTTATGCTCCTTATCTTTTACAACAAAGATTAATTTCGAATGACTAATGTAAATATCCAAATAATTTTACACTTTTTTCAAGAGTTTTAAAACATTTTATAAATGTAACTTTATAGATACGGATATAATATTATTAAAGTAAGAGGATTAAGATTATTTCCTTTAAGACTAGATTTACTGATGTTGATCATATACCTATTTTTACTGAAGTGAGCCAATTTGACTCAAACAAGACAATTGAAGTTTTTTGCAAAGAAAATAGTTCCAAATTACTTTAAAATGTTTATTATAAAAAAATTCATGAAAAACATTTTTTACTTATAAAATCTGTTTTTGAAACACATTTTTCCGCAAACATTTCTATTACATTTAGCACAATGGTTTCGACATCTGTTTCTTTTGTATGATTGTTGAACTTGACCATTCTTCCGTGCGTCAATAGCATGAATTTTTGTCATTGAAATGCAAGTGTTCGACTTCTTCTCTATATTTTACTTTATACTATATATACTTTATACTATATTTATTACTGTATTTATTTTCATATACATTCTATGAGTTAAATTGGCTCACAACCGTGAAAATAGGTATACCCCATTTGATAATGCGAAATGAAGGGGTCTGCGGGGAAGAGAAATGAAATTTTACATATATTTTATTACTTAACTAAAAATCAACATATGTTTTTGAAAAGATATACACACATACACACACATACATACATATATATATATATACATATATATATATATATATATATATATATATATATATATATATATATATATATAGTGATCAAATTTTTAATGAGTCAAATTGGTTCGGTCCGTAAATCTAGTGTTAAACATCAAAAATTGCTTTCACTGTAAAAAGACAGAAAAAGAATTTACAAAGTGTGGGCGAAAAAATATATATAAACAGAAGTGTACGCTTCTTTTCAAACAAACACAAACAGCTATATTTTACTGTTCTGGTGTGAATTATTAAAGTTCAGTCACCTCCTGTTCGCATTTCATTTAACATGAAAGGCAAAACCTTCTGATCTAATCGTGTGATATTACTACATCCATTAATAAGATACGAAAATCCCGATCTAAAGTAAGTAAATACTTTAGCGAATGAAATAATACAAAGAAAAAACCATTCTATCTGTATTCTGAATAGACATGAAGACTTGCTACATCTGTTCAATGGAAGGCCGGAAGACTTTTCTTACGGAAGATACAACTAAGTCATCACTGTGTAAAGAAATGCCAAAGAAAAGACTCCATTTAATGTTGCACCTTATGTCTGACAACTAAAGATGGTTTCCTGTTCGATAAAACGATTAATGTATAAAAGCGTATAATACGTTTGCACACCGATGTTCTTATATAAAAAAAAATTTTTTAAATTCAATTAAAGACAAAGTGTCACTACAATTTCGTTGTGAGAATTGTTGATTAAAATGTCATGCTTGATTTTGTATGCGATAATTACATTCTAGAAATTAATTTTCATAAAATAAAATAGCTTTTTGTAGAATTTTCCCATAGTGTCACTTAAAAATTTCCAGAATAAAGAAAATCAAATGCGTCTATTCCGAATCCCCAGACGGCGCAAATCTCCAGTTTTATCACACTGAGACCATAAATTTTCATGTTAATGATGGTTGATTAAAAGTGCTAAGATAGTGTTTGGTTTGGAGCGCTACGGTGTGCTTTTTGCAACACGAGGGCTAATGAGACCGGGACTTACTGCTTAAACCCGATTCCGAACGGCTACGAACATCCACGCCACATTGGGATACGAACCCACGAACTCCGGGTCCGAAGGCCAGCCCCTAACCATTCGGTCATCGTTCGACCTAAGATAGTATAATGTTATTAACATTTTGTTACACGAAGGTTATTGAGACTAGAACATACAGCTTAAAGCAGATTCCAAATATTCATGCCCGTGAACTCGGGTACCGAAGAGCAGCACCTTACCCATTCAATCATTCGGCCTTCACGTTAATGATAAAATTTATGCATAGGAATATAAATAATAATTATTTTTAAATTAAACAAATCTATGCCCAGAATTTTTTTTTTTTTTTTAAATTGGCGTATTATTTACATGCAGTTTTTTTTTTATTTAGCGTAACATTCCAATGTTGTTAAATGGATAAATATCAAAATTCCAGACTATTTGTTTTTGCAAGTTTTGTTTACAATAGTTTATCGCTTCTTAACAAAGTAATTATCATTAAAACTAATACAGAAAAATATTTTTAATAAATATTTATATAAATAATAGCTTATAAATATTCTTGAAATTCCATTATGAATTCGTATTAATACCATTTATAATATTTTGAGAAAAATTGTTTTTAAACCTATACCTGAAACTCAAAAGAAACCTTACCTCTTAAACTTGTATATAAAATTAGAACTTATAGAATTTCAAACAAATTAGGTACGCAAGTTTTAAAAAATAATTCCAATTTAGAAGGAGCTATTCAAAAGTCGGCAAACAATAAAATCGAGAGAAACCATTCAATTTTGTTTCGGTTAATACAAACAATCTATACTTTGGCGATAGTGTAACGTTCTCTAAAGTAATCCTTTGAATACTTCATCAGTGAAATAAATGAATCCGAAATATACATAAAGTTAATCAACTTATTTTTCATAATACCCGTTAGAAAGGGAAAGCCTGTTTAATTTTTGGATAAAAACATGCAGGATCTGTACAGATTAATGGCAGAACGGTGAGTTAACCGAAGTGGAAAAAACAACTTAACTGGCGCTACAGGTTAAACCCAAATCAAACAAAGGACTTATGGTTAATAACTCGAGCACCAGAAAAACTAATTCAACCACTGAGACACGTCTAATTAAAAGATTGTGCTGTAAAAAGAAAATTATTAACTTTACAGCTGTGATAGAAAATATTTTATCCCTTATTTCTTTAACTAAACTCGAGAATCAACAATCTGAATCAGTATTCAAATGAACTTTAAATAGAAGCTCGTTAAAAGAGTATAGATTTAAGAAAAATCTTTTCGCTAAACACACACCTGATTTTTTTTTCTTCTGTTACGAAAGGAGTCGTGTTCATTCAAGCTGACCGGGAGATCAATGAGTTTGTTTTGCGATTAAGAATTATTGCGAATTCCACGGATCAAAAAGAGTTTCCTTTCATTCAATAAAGACTCGTGGAAGGAAGTGAAAAACCTTCAAAACTGTTACTTTTTTTTACGCTACCTGAAAGTCAGACGAGAAAGTAAATATTGGATAAAATGATGGGTTAGTTTGGAGCACTACAGCCTATTGTTTTGCTACACTAGAGCTAATGAGACAGGAGCCTATTATTTAAAGCTTATACTGAACGGCTCCGAATGTCCATGCCAGTACTGGGATTCGAACCAATAAACTCCGATACTGACGAGCAGTATCCAACCTAACTGGCCATCGGTAAGCATACTGATACATTAACATAAATATACACTTTTAATTCTTTGATTGTCCTGTACATAGCGTAAGATACACACCTAATGCGTTTATACGCTTGTATATCACGTGATACACAATTATATAAAATATATAAAAGCTCGTACATAAAATATAGTTCATTGTATATCACATGTGATATACATGTATATAAAGTATTAGATGTGTAAATCATACGCGATGTACAGCACCGGGAAAATGTTACATGTCTATATTAATATTGTTCAGGCAAACATCCTATTCTATTAACCCATTAACGTGGCCGCTCGAGTTAACTCGAGCACACTAAACTGGCCAAACTGTGCACACTCGAGATAATTAGAGCGGCGCTGTACTTTATGTTGGTATAATTTTTCACACTCGAATGCAATCCAGAATTGAAAATAATGTGAAAGAAAAAAAAAATCGTTTTATTGATATTTATTATTTACATGGGATTGTAAGCTATAACACTTATTCAAGTATAAAATATATTTTTTTTCTACTTATCACTTACGACTTATATCTTCCTTGTGAGACGCTTTCCGATATCGTATTCAGATTCACTCATTTCTCAATTAATATTTTACTAAAACATAATGTAAAATAAAATATAATTGTTAACTATTTTATTACTAAGCTCTGGCTGTAAAGGCAACCTTGACTCGACTCGAGGCGCCACTTTATATACATTTTTCTTGAGATATGAAACATAAGGGTTTCATATTTGATGCCTACGCATCAAGGAATAACACATCATACTGTCAATTGATAGATTGCCTACCAATTAAACAATATACTCTTTCGACAATAATATTCTAAAAATTAGAAATTATACCAATTGTATAAATATCCAATGTACTCAAATTTTGATTATTTTTTTGGCAAGACAACGTTCTAAATTGTGTTTTTTACATTTAAAAAAATTAAATATCGAGGATGTTTGCAAAGTTTCATAATTTTAACTTGTCCATTAGCAAACAGTTTGTTGCTATTGGTACTTATGGATGTCTCAAAATCTCAACTACTGATGAATTAAGGGTAAAGGGAGAAAGTGCCTTCTGTCGAGATCGAAAACCCAAACACACTTCTACTTAAATCTGATTAAACCTGGAAACAACAATTTTAACTGCCTGATTTCGTACCCAACAAAACTGATTTGTCCTCAGGTTCGAATATTGACATTCTAATAACACGTTTAAGATACGATGAGATTCAAAATCCTTTTTTTCACTCTAAGGAAACAAATATGTAATAATTAAAGTTTAACGCTGCCAAACCAGTTTCAACAGCTGTACTTAAACACCATTCCTTTAGAAACAGAATATCTTAAATATTAATAAGATGTTACAAAAAGTAGCTTTCTTTCGGTGGAAATCCTCGTCAAATGATTTAGTATGACCTCCATACAACTAAACAAATCAATTCAACAGTTAACCTAAAGAACTCTTAGAGATAGAAAGGACAGGAGAGTTCTTAATGTTCACGGAAACAGAACATTAATAGCTGTATTACCCTTTATGAATTATGTGGTTTTATCGATAAGTACAACACGGAAACAGTTACATTTGATAGCATGCACAAGTAATTGAAAAACAAACAACAACAGAACGTATGTTTTCCTCCTATCAAGATAGATTACACCTTGATTCTGTCCTTTGGTAATTCTTTCCATTAGCACATGACTTTCACTTAATTTGCATATGCGAGAATTATCTAGTTTTAGCAGGAGCATATATGCCCACATTGTTTTGATCATTAAGACGAAACTAATTATTACAATAGGTGTACATTAGAAGACTTGCACTTCAACAGAAAAATTATTTTTTTAGTAATAAAGATGTTTGTCACTTTTGGTTATGATGAAAATAGATTAAACATACCGTTATGGTTAAATTCTTGAGGTTTGGATGATATCCATCTCACCACCTCACTGTCTACTCGTGTATATGTATATTGTTTGTGTGTGCGCGCATGCGCCAGTGAGGTAATACTAGCCCAAAGTTTCAGGAACCAAATGACAGCGACCTCACTTGTGCGATTAACGAATTACAGAAAATACTAAACTTCTTAATTAAAGTTATTTAAATTTAAAAATAAATTTTTATCTGAATAAAGTAGCAAATATTATTTTAAGTTTCTATTAATTTTAAGTATCTAGAACTATATAATTGTACAAATACATATTACCACTTATTTATGGTTATATTATATAAACATGTACACACATATACAACATTTTCTAAAAAATACCCTTTCCATATTGATCACAAAAGTTATTAAATTCTTACATGCTCATCAGATATCTAGATTTCACTTTGATACAGAGAAAATCTCAAAATAAAGATACACTGCAACAGACACCTGCACATAAACAATTTAAAGGCTATCAAATTGTTTGCGGAATACATTACTGGAAAGGAATGCAATAAAATGCACAGAACAAAACTTAATTTGACGTATTAAGATAGGCTAATATACTTTATCACGTGGCACGGTCAGATTCAAACAAGTACAGTAAGTACTGTTATGGGCAATACAAAGACCTACTACTTTCCAAACGGCTACTAACGTCCATTTAAGAAGCTACGGTCTACTTTTTTGCTACACGAGGGCTACTGAGACCTGGACCTACTGCTTAAAGCCAATTCCAAATGGCTATGAACATCGATGGCAGAATCAGGATACGAACCCACGGCTCCCGTTACCGAAATACAGCGAGCAACCCATGTGGCCGTAGTTCGGTAACATTCATGTCAGAAGTGGGATTCGAATACACAAAATCAAATAACAGCACCAAACCATTTCGGTTATTGTCTGGTTTATACGCTGAGGGAATAGAATCATATGAGCAATTGAATACACAAAATACTGTGGATTCTTCAACATACAATAGCGACTAGACTAAATCTTTATCATATTGTGCAATGAAAAATCAAATATCTCCAATCATCAAATCTCTCTAAATTACTGCAATATCGCAAGACAATGCCCATAGAATCGAACTGTCTCAACACCTTAGACCAGTGACACTGGTGAGAAGGCCACATCCTAAGAAGCATTTCCACTCTTTAATTTTCCTACTATCTGTGGTGAAAAAAACGTTCCGAAAGACCAACTCCTTTCCCTGGAACACTTCATTAAACGGAGAGCTTTCGGAAAACCTTCGATGGAATGTCAACCGGCGGGTTCTCTGACTGACTTCGGTTCAAGAACACATTGGACCAGTTTTCAGGGAAGCGGCATTCAGGGGATTACAAACTTTTTTTTTAATTTACAACTGAATTTTTATTCATTAGTTATAGACAGCAGAAAGGATATATTTTCCTCTTTGCAGATAGACAACAGTCGTGACTGAATTATCCAACAGATTTTTAGTTAACGCGGGCCTGACTAGCATTGCGTTTACAGTCAGGACCTGCTTTACGGCCCTGAATTCGGCGCACGTGCCCGAGCTCCCACTTTATTACCCCCCCCTTTTCGATGATTTAATTCATCATGTATCATAATCTGATATCGCTTGTTTAAAGATTAAACAAAACGTAGAAAATGAAGCTGAGCAGTTAAATCGGTAATTTAAATATAACAAAAGCACAGACGCACACATTACATCAGAAGGTACTAAAGCAAATATATTTCGCTATTTTGCACATACTTTGATTATTGGAAAACTTCCTGGCATTAACAATGTCTTTCGAATATTGTAAACAAAGATTAGACCTAAAAGTTTTACAAATTTACATTAATCTACAAAAGGTATTACTTCAATGCCGTTGCTAAAAGAACAGTGAGGTCCTCACATTTCATGTGTGTATGGGACCAACTATTATATGACTAGCACATAGCCCGTCATATGACGGGTTTTTGGTTTGGTTTGGTTTTGGAGCGCTACGGTCTGCTGTTTTGAATACGAGGGCTAATGAGACCGGGACCTACTGCTTAAAGCCGATTTCGAACGGCTACGAACATCCACGCGTAGGTGGGAAATTTTTGTATTGTATTAGTAATTTTTTAATGTTCCGGGTGCATTACTTTTATGTATTTATTAATAGATACTTTCCAGATTGTCTATCAATGTTTTTGGTCATAAAATTAAGTATGCTTTTTAAAATCGCAAAGTATTTTTTGATTTATAAGGGACTTAATACCATGAAACACAACAGATGCTTAAATATTATATAAATTAAAATAATTATGTTACATAAATATTTAACGCAAGTAAAAATTGATACCCAGTTTTGTTTCTATACAATTTCTAAAAATAACACGAAGAAAAAGCTATTTGTATTCTCTGTGCACTAGGAAAATAAGAAATAATTTAGGAAGATTCAATTTTTATCAAATAAGCTTGCATGCTAATCAGCATTTTCATCATCACATTTCAATTTTAATGTAATAGATTTTAGTGCCTTATATATTTCATATAACATCATATATTCTCATTAGAGGAATATTGTTAACTTAAAAACTGAGATTCAAAACCCTTGTACCCTTAAAAGCATTGAAACTATATGGCAACGAACTGTTTGGTCCTTGGACAATACTCTGCTTTTGAGTAGAACACCTATGAACACCACTGATTCTGCAGGCAGAGTTTGAAATGCCCATGCTGTGGAGTAATTTTGTAGCTCGGGTTGAACAAGAGGGATGGAAGGAACGAATGAAAAACTAGATTGGATTGAATTGAATTTCTGATTACTTATGCATACTGTAATACAATCTATTCCTGTTCATTCAACCGTATAAATCAGATGTGTACAATAAAAATAAAAGATTTCTTGTATATTTGTTCTATTAGAGGTTGACTGTCATTTTCGAGTTTATCCCTGAATTTATTTAGAACAAATGAGAAATCCGTTTTTATGAGTTACTAAGAATTGTATTTATAAGGCAATTTATTTTCTAAATTAAGGTATTCTTTACTAAAGAAAAGAAAGAATTTGGACTGAACAAACATTTCAGCAATCTATTTCAAAATTAAAAAAAAAATATCGAAGAACAGCATTAGTAGCACTATATTTTTTAGAGGAACACTGTTTTGCGATTATGTGAATCAAATTCAAATGCCACAGGATTATTTAAGACTTAAACAATCCTTTAAATCATCACCTCTTAACCCCTTCCGGTATGATTTAATAATGAAAAACTGTGCATTAAATAACCATTTAATTTTTATTTAAAAAACTTGTTTCATTTTACAATTCTTACATATTCTTAATTAAAATCCACTTTTTACATAGTGTTAAATAATATCAGAAATAGTAAAATTAAGAAAATATCAAAGCAAAAGATTAATAAGGTATACAGATAATAGTCTTCAAGCTAGTGGTACTTTTTAAAACAAAGTGCAAAGGAATTCTTAATTGTTTACACCACCAAGTAGTCTCACTTTTAATTTGATTCTTGTAACACACACGGCATTTCTTAGTAGGTTTTCTTTTATTCTGACTCATTAATTTGGCAATGACTTGTACCAAGAAATTCTAAGTAAACAATATGCAATAGTGACTTGTGATTTTCACAAGTGATAAAAGTGTTGCCAAATTCAGTACACTAGAAATTTTAAACTAAATTAATTATCATATTTAACAGTAACTTTAATCGCATGACGAGTGTAGCTCGTCATTGTGCGGTATGGAATGAAAAGCTAATGACGAGCTAGACTCGTCATTTTACCGGAAGGGGTTAAGAGAGGTTGTTTTGGTTTTGGAGTGCTACGGTCTACTTTCTGCAACACGAAGGCTAATGAGACCGGGATCTACTGCTTAAAGCTGATTCCGAACAGCTACGAATATCCATGCCATAGTGAGATTCGAACCCACGAACTCTGGTTCCAAAGGCCAGCACCCTAACCATTCGGCCATCTTAAGAGAGGAAAAGTATCTTTGTGCCTTTTAAACATCTTTGAGAAAAGGAACCAATTACGTAACTGTCGCAATAATTATCAAGATATTACGATTATTAGGAGTAAATCTGATAGAAAATAGAAAAGAGGAAAAGTCGAGATCTTGCTGGAAATCCCTCAAGAGCAATTGAAATTTTTAACAGCTTCGTGCCAAGTTATTCTCCCGGGGGCCCGCAATAACTATTCCTGACACTTGACTTATCACGACGAACTCAATTCTGGAGATCGGGAGTGTCGTCCCATTTTCACTTTAGAGGAGTTGGAATGAAATTCGAATGGCCAACCGTCTGCTGATATCCAGCCTAATAAAAGAGAAACCTCCGTCTCTTTTATTCCGAGATGCTTAAGACACTCGCGCACACATCTCCCTCCGGAGATCTTGTATCCAAGCGCAAGACTCGTGCCTGTTTAAATGGCTCTCCTGGCCCTTTTTCTTTAAAAGGAGAAAATAAGGAGAGGGAAAGAAAAAAAAAAAAGAGCCTTAAGAATTTCTGTTAAGGCGGATAGGCCAACCTGATTAATGGGCAGTGTCGGGGGTTTTCGAAATTTTGGAGTTGGGGTGGTGGAGGAGGGGCCCCACGGCTCGGCAGTGGGCCAAGAAGTGACTGACACGACGGTGATCTTGCAAAACAGGGACAAGGTCGAAGGCGGGGAGGGAGGGGAAATGATCCCGACCAGATTCCCCCGATTCCCTATTTACGCGATTAAGATTATGCAATGCAAGGACCTCCAAACAATCACAGGAAAGTCCAGGGTTAACGTGCCGGGGTACGAGAGATGAGACTGAAATTGTTAACTAGATCTAATTATCTGCGAACATTGACGCTTTCACGGAATAAAACTCATAATAAAATTCGACTTAAAATGTACGTGTCACATAAGTATACAAATGTTAACTTTAAAAATAGTTATATAATCAAGTTTGGTTCAGATTAGAGCGCTACTATTTTATTATACGTGGGAAAGCGCGCATCCAGAAATTATCTTCGAAAGGGCTTATCGAACTAAAGAGTGCTAAAATTTAAGAAGTACAGACTAAACTATTAAAAAAGAAGGTAAATGCCTAGAGTCGAAATTCCACTTAAATTATTTTATTATTTTTACATTGAACATTTCATTAAAAGACGAACAAGAGCACTAAAACTAAGAAATAGCAAAATAATAATAATAATAATAATATAGATAAATTATAAATGAATTTTTTTTTCTTTTTCAGTTCATAGCTTACATCATTTATGCTTACTTAAATATTTCCATGAATATTTGATAAAGGTAAGTGACGCTTTTACACGTTTCTCAGTAAGTTTTTATCCTTGGACACGTTGAACGTTTCACTTATGGTTTTTTAGAGTTCAAGACCGCCAGCCCTCCCCCGGGGCAATGGATCATGTGATATTAAGACCATGACCTACTTCTTAATGCCAGTTACGAAGATCCATGCCAGCAGTGGGATTAAAACCCACGAACTACTGGCATTGATCTTCGTAGCCGTTCGGAATCGATTTCATTAAAAGCTGGGCAGCAAAATGTAAACTGTAGTGTTCTAAACCGAACTACAACTCACTGATGCCTGATTTTAAGGCATTACTTGGGTCTGTCTATGGGTTCATTAAAGGGGTTGACTTAAGAATTGGGTTCTCCAGCCAACTTGGCAATAATGGTTTAAGTATGGTCGCCTAACATTTTCTCCTGATCTCACCGTGTCCAAACAATCTGTATCTGTATCAAAATTTATATGATATTTGCATCCAACTCTCCTTGTGCAACTCTTTTCTTATATAATAGAAGTGCGCAATGCCTAAAAAATTAGATATAACAAACCATTAATGGTTCACTATGCTGATTTCTAATAATTTGGAGCTGTTGCGCTTGTAAACTGTTAAGGGATTAATTGCCCATAAATATAAATGTCCGGTTTTCAAGTCGTTTTCTTTAATTAAATAAGAGAATACAATTCTATTACGATGGCGCACCGTGCATTATAATAAAGTCGCCAGAAAAAGCAAGAAATACAATGTTTGGATGGATTACCTTTGTGTTTTAGTAAATAATGCAAATATTTTAGCCAAATTTGCCAAAGGAAACCCAATTTTTAAGTAGACCTCATTAAAGGACTCTTCAAAATATATTTTATCGTAAAAAAGGGATTCTTTACAAAATATTATAAAAACGAACCCTTCAAAATGCTTTTATTTTTTAAAGCTACAAAATGTTTTAGATGTTTTTTTTTTCATTTTAAAATTTAACTCCTTGAATTAATATGTTTAATTATAACACTACATGTGTGTATGAATACATATATTTTGTAACAAATAGAAGGATAACACTCTAAAAGCTATCGACAAAAACATTCAGTCGCTTCTATTTATCGGAAATATATCATCGTTATTGTTTGTCTTGTTAATTGTTCTATGTAACAATTGTTTTGTACCTAACTGTTTGTTTTGTGGCTGAGTAGATTTTAACTATAATACTTTGTGAGATAGACATTTTAAATCTCTTTGTTACAACATAGTTTTTCTCATGCTCCTGCGTGTGTTTTGAATCGAAGAAATAACAAGCAAGAACTTCACTTCAGGACCTTGGTATTTTTCTGTAGTTTTATAACACCAACACAACATCAACACTACACAAAGATATACACAATATTTCAGGACCGTATTCAGAAATTGTTTTCCGGGGAAGGGGAAATCAAAGAGGAAAGACATTGTTATTTGTGAATCATACTTCAGTAGCAAAAAAATTAAGGTGTAAAGGCAGGGATAAGATATGACAATCATCCATTTTTAACTCAAATTAATTAAAAAGATTTTATGACAAACGAATAAAGGCAAATATAGCAGAATATAGAGAAAACGTTAAATTTTCGGCCGGCAAAACTTCTTATAGCCGAAGCGATTTTTAGGAAGATGGTCTTATTTATATATCTTGGCAGTTGACACCTACACACACACATGGAACATTTTCTTTTGACGAAATGGTCTTCTAGAATTTTGGGAGGGGACCAGTCCCCCAAATCCCCCCCTTGCATACGGCCTTCCAATATTTACATAACCAGCATACTTATATCTGCACCTCTCACTGTCCCTTTCTTTTGCTTTTCTACCTCCGACTGCTCTTGTCTAGGTTGTGCTCACCTCCCAGTTCTTCCTCTGGGACAAATCAAAACAAATAACTGTTGGCCGGTGACACAGAGACTTCAAAGTTTTTAAATACACTTTCTCTAAAATAAAACTAAATTAATACTGTAGCGGGTACAATTGCTGCCCTCTACTTTTATGATACGTGGTGCTACGAGAGCCATCTAGTTGTCCAATGGTGCCACTCTGTGTGTGATTGTATTATGTTGCTTTTGTGCTGTCTTGTGATGCGTTTCTTTGTACTGTGTAGTGGAACATAACCAACGAATAAAAAATTGGTTCCTGAAACTCGACTTATTATTTAACAATAGCCTTTCGCATACATAAGTCTCGTCCGTCCACAACACTAATTTGAGATTCGTAAATTTATATAGCTTCACAAATTGATAAAATAGGACCTCTGCTGAAAGAACCAGATTTAACGTTAATTTCAGTCTCACAAAATTATCAGTAGATCTTTCACAAATTCACAAAAGCAGAATTCTGTCTGAAAAGTCAGGACATACCCCTGAACTTTTATGCATAATCACACTTATTTCAAACAAAAAGCTCGTTTATTTAGACTCAAATAAGTTGCTTATCTCTGCGCCTTGAACTTCATTATATGCAAAACAAGTTTACAGTAATTGGAATTTAAAAATTAAAGAAAGATACATTTTGCTGACTAATACACAAAATGCAATGCTATTCATTCAGCACGTCTATATCACTCGCTGCCAACTAGAAGTTAATTAGAACAGCTGAATAGAAAAATTATTAATTCAAGAAATACTAAAAGAACCGTTTCTCTCACGGTGAAAGAGGTAACCTTGTCTGACAGAAGCAAGCTCAAGTTTAAATGGTTGAGAACGAACGCTGCGGGTAAATTGAGTTAGTCAAAAAAACTTGACCTGCATCTTTCTGCGTATTTAAATAAACAAAATGTAAATACGTTCTTCGCGAAAGACATCTAACGGAATTGAAGAAAAATACCTCAGATATACAGTAATTATAGTGTCAGGAAATGAGCCAATCAACTTGTTTTATTTCTAAACATGTTACCAGAGATAAAAATAATAAAAGAGCAAACGTTGATTTCCGGGGTAATCGTAAGATGATCGTACTTTTTTTTATTTTTTATTCCAGGAAAGAAAGGCGCAGGGGTAGAAAATTATAAACGACAATAAAATAAACAGAGCTGATGTCTTTAAAAATCGTTATTTCTAGTGGAACCAATATTGGAGATGAACCGAAAAGATATCTGACCAAGACTCAAGTCTGACATTTTTCAGCGAACTTGAGTTAAAATAAACCCTACGTTGAGCAGGAAAGAGATGCAAGAATTGCAGGTATTTGACTGTACAGTGAATCAATCATTAAAATTATAAAACTTAATGGGGTTTCAAAAACTACGTCTCAAACATCAGTTGAAAAGGCATTTTCTACTGAGTTGCTACTGGGTTGTTCATAACAAAACTAAAGTTGAGCGATAAAAGTACATATTGCTTATGCAGACATGTCAACATTCAAACACTTGTATTAGGAGCAACAGTGTAGTTTGAAATATTAACATGCTAATTACAGATTACACATAAGTACAGATCTTATTGGTTTCTAAATTAAAATTAAATTGAAAATATTTACACAGTAGTAAATTATAAACTGTTAATTAAAATTTATATATTTAAAAATAAATGTATGAATAGCTTTTTTAGCTTTAACAACTTATTTTTCAGAACAATGTTGCTTGTAGCAACATTGACCCTGATTAAAATATTTACATTTTTCTATCATCAGGAAATCTACAGTTTGTCTATTCATATTTGACCTAAATACAAATTGGTTTTTCCGCACAGGAACTCTCATATACAGCATTACTGTGAAGAGTAATATTCAGCAATATTTTTCGCAAAACTTTGTATTTAATCGCTGAATCTTAATCTTTTAGCTGTTCAAAAGTGTTGATATTTTCCGGAGCAATCTCAGAAGTTTCTCATTTTTCCGGAACAACTCTGGAATTTCCGGAATAGTTGGCATGTCTGCTTATGCCTTAAACCATACTTTAATAATTAATATATGTTATATATTATATAAACATCCAATACATAAGGAGTCGGACGTAACTGCCAAATTATTTTAAAACTTAATGATTTGATACTCGTATAAAACCATTGAATATATGGTAAATAACAAAAGGGGGGGAGTAACATCTATCGCCAGGAAAAAATTTAAAGTACAGTTACTGGAAAAGAGTAAAAAATACAAGAGTCCAAGCAATTTAAGATGAGTTTTAAAAAAATTTCAAATATAGTTGTTGAAAAGAAAATGCAAATAAAAAAAAGGAAGAAAAAAATTTAACTTATGCAACAGAAAAAAATAATCGTTTCTATCTCAAATTTATCTTAACCTCACATCTTCACAATCCTCGGAGAAAAAAACAAATTTTTGAACTAGATATTAGCATGAGAAAGTGAAATTCAGACTGATTTTGAAGATCATATTAATATTTGTACCAACACCTCTTCTCTCCGACTGACATATTCCGAATATGTAGGAAATATTCATACTTATGCTGCTTTCTGAACACCACCGAACTATGGCCACTCTCAAATTTTTGACATAGAATTAAAATAAAAATATTTGAAAAACATAATATATTAAAATACCGAATGAAAGGCGCTTTTTCAAAACAAAGCAATAATATTGAAGTAACATAATAAAAAAATTAAATATCTAAATAGATCATTGATTTCTAAGAACACAAAAAAGCGAAAGATTTCAATCGAACGGTCGTACAATGAACAGTAGAGGTGAGAAATATCAGCCATCATAAAAAATAGTTATTAATAAATCTTTTTAAATAGAAGGAAAAAATAAAAATTCATGCATTGCGAAAAAAAAAATTCTCTACCAGTTTAGTAACAAGCAGTGTACGGAGAATTCGTATCATTTACTGAACCGCGTGCAATTACAAGTTCTAGGAGCGACCTTCAATCGATTGGTAGGAACTGGATTCGGAAACAAGAAACACGCGCCAAATTTTTGACAACAAACCGCGGAAAAGTTGTCTCATAGAAATAACCGAAGATTTAGTGTACAGCTGTCGCCATCTGGGAGAGAAAAAGGAAGAAATGCTTGAAGGTCGCTGAACAGCCGGTAAAAGCAGGAAACCGTTACGATGGATAATGAAAAGATTTTAAATAGTCAACAGAAATAATTAAGTGTCTGGTTACGCTTCATCATTTCAATTCTGATCTCTATGAGATAATTCATGGGAATATTTATGTAACTATTCTTTGTAATAAATATGTAAAATCAATCAATAAACAAGATTTTATTAAGTAGTCTAAGCTTTGAAAGATTAATGAAAGAGTGCTCAATGATGTCTCAATGTCGATAAATCACATATGAACTATGCAATTAACATCTTATTTTATAAACATTTTAATATAAAATATAAATGTAATTTTTAAGGTATCAAACATAAATAATCAATTCAGAAAAATCAGTATTTCTATCGAATAGTCTTTTCTCCTGGAGTAATAGTCAAAAAGTAATATAGCTCTAAAATATGTGAAATAATAAGCAAAATCAAACAGAAAAAAATATGTAATTAAAATAACAATTTTTAAATATTACTTTTAGTGCCACAGAATAAGTAAATTTCGAAGGAAAATATAAAACAATCTATATTTTTCTGTTATGATCTTTTGGAGCATAATGACTAACTGTGGTCTGTTCGTACTGCTACAAATATCTAATACGCAAAGTTTGCTTTTACTATTAAAAATATCTAACAAGCAAAATTTGCAGAACTGAACTAAAAATTGATTATTTTTATGAAATTATCAGTAAATATTATAAAAATATCCCTTTTACTACATAACAGACTAACAAATTATATAATACCTAAGAACTTAAACATTTTATACAAAATCTTACTATTTTAATATTTGCTTTTCAATTAAAAACAAAGCTGGAGATTTTAATATTTAGAAGCTTAGCGTTAACTTTTAAATGCATTAAGATAACGTCAAACAAACTAAACCTAACAATCTGTTCTGTTTTCCAATTGTCTGGAATGTCTAATATTAACCTGTTAACACCAATTTATGTTTCCGGCATTGATTTCTAAATGTTAATATGAAGCCAATAAAGGAAATATGATAATTTCAAGATAATGATAATCTTCCCAATAATTATTTAAAACTCATTTTTAAATCTCCAAATACAAATTTCGCAGAAACTTCGGTGAAGTTTTTAACTCTAAGCGAAATTTTACTAATAAAGATGTCAGGACTTGGAAAACATTCAGAAATAAAGTACGATTATAATGAATGCAAAAAAAAAAAAAAAAAAAAAAAAAAAAAATCTACAAGCCTGACAATCATTAGTTCGACACTCATGCCTATTTTATGAATAATTAGTAAGGGGTTTTTAAATTCAGATAAAACATATTTCCTTTTTATCCAAATCTACATGAACTACAATAGATTATGAAATCTCATGATTCTGTGACAGTAGGGTTCAAACACCTCCGAGCAGTACCGGAAAACGATATTGACTCAATAAAATTTATTTAAAAATAAATGTGAATTTCTACAAATCTTTTTTTGAGAACATGGGAAGGTACTTGGAACATTAAAAGGTCAAATAAAGAAAATTGTTTATTTCCCAAATGAAATAAAGACAGTGATTAATTTGAATGTGTACAACAAATAAAAAATTTGATTATATTGGTGGGTTATTATTTATAATATAATAAATTTAAAAATCTTTAAAATAATAAGCTTATGATGGGAAAGAATCATAAGTACCAAAGTAAATCTTAGAATTTTAATCGACAAATAAACTAGCTTTCAGTAGTAAGCTTCTTATGAAAATAAAATTTAAATTATCAATATAAATTCACAATATAATAAACGTATACTTAATGGTGATTTAATTACGCCATACCTAACCAACGTAGTAAAACAGAATATATAATCATAATTTGTTTTATTTTTTTGGATAAGAGTGATGATTAATAAAACCGATCAATAATACGGTCAGAAATTTGAGTAAGCATAAGCATTTTAGTTTTAACCGTGTGCAGATGTTAGAGAAAATAAGTTAATAAAATTTATATCTCAATTAAAAATATTTATAAAAATACAGGAGTTCTAAAATTGTATCCAAAACAAAAATAACTATTGATGATTTTTATTGGTGAAATTAGTTTTCAGAATTTGCTCTATTTAAATATGAAAAATCATTTTAAATAATTCAGGTATTTACATAACTACCAAAAAAGCATTAAAAAACCGCAATGACTATATCTCATGTGCACTCTCACTCACACACACACACGAGAGAGGGGGGGAAGGAGAAAGAGTGCTTACTTGTGTTTCATCAGCTGTTCTAATTCGTAGCACAATGCAGTAACACTAATTCATTATCAGCAAGTAATAAATATATTTTCAAATTCATCATTTAATTACTGGGGACCCTATGCATCACTGAATTGATGCATTTAATTTTTATGAAAATGTGAATATAGTTTAGAATTATTGTTCTTAGTAAGTAATACGTCCCTTTAAACCAAGAAAGAATAAATTGATAGAAAACTATTCATAATTAATAACACCTAATACAAAAAAAAAATGATATACAGTGAAGAAATATCAATTGAAATAAATCTTTCATTTTAAATAATGTATGACATAGAGAATTTTATTAGCGGCCAAATATTAACCGGAAGTTTTAGATATACTCGAAATTAAATGTCTTTTATAATGAACATCTCTTAAAATATCAAAGTGCATTAAAGTATTTTATTATACAAAGCACTACAGCAAGTAAATTCATTTAACTGTTTCAACTTTATGTTGAGTTAATGTGAAATACATCCACAAAAATATTAAAGAATAAAAAATAAACATACCGATATCGTGTAGTATCACATGGTTTCGACTCACAAATATCTCCGTTTTCTAGCTTCATTATCAATGTATAAACAAGCCAGTAGTACTATGATTTTCCTTACTATATCATTTCATTACATAAAAGTACACAAATTCCAAATGTTAAGTAAGAATCAGCAGATGTATGGAGAATATATAACTTCAACACACTGACAGTTTATCGAATTCACAAAATGCAAAAATGTTTAAAAGTATGCTAAAACTTTGCTGCTTAAAAAATCTGTACATCCAGTGTTGCATTCATACAGGACCCACAGTACGTACGAAAACTTTGTATCCTTAATAGCTGTATTACAATTACAGTTTCAACGCGTGTTTGAGACACGAATTCTAAAACACCACAACACTAAGTCAACGTCTTTCCTTTTTTTGTACGATACGAATTTGCCAACATTCAACAGACTGCGCTACCAACTCTTGGCCAATCGGAGACTCGTATGTTTCGCCCAATCACTGCACGTATCGGTGATGAAAACTTGAAACGTCCAAGCGTGAATCGTTTTATTTTAAGGTTTTCTTTTCGGATTTTTTTTCCACATTCATGAAGAGTTCACATTAAATAAAATAAAAAGAATGCTGAAGAAATATGTATAGAGAAGAAGTGCTACTGAACTTAAAATGACCGCTGTCAAAAGCGGATCGACAACAGAAGACGACTTATTTTTTTATTTTTCAAAAATACTTATCGCTTTCTTCTGCCACAAAAAATATCAAAATTGTTAATTTTAGATGGAACAATTAAATTAATTTTGTTTGATGAAAAGTTGGGGAATAATACGAAAGTTATTAATATAAAAGAGCAGAATAGTATTTGCAAAGTGTTACGAATTTTTTATTCTTATTAAATATAAAATATTTTTTTGTTCTTTGATCTGCATTTATAAAAAAGTAGTTATTGTATACCACAGTTTTATCAACTAACAGAGAAAGTTTTTATTTTCATTTAAAATCGCGTTTACATAAAATGTGTTTAATTTTTTTTTTACTTTTAAATTTCATATTCTTGTTAACAATCGTTAAACGTACAACAAAGCAGCCGATAACAACTAAAATTTAAGTACATCTTCTAGTTATGCGGAAACTTTTCAAATTTTAACAAGTGGTGGTATTAAAATGTTCTTATAGCTCACTTCGAAGTGGGGTGAGGGTTCGTATTGCCTTCCTGGATACCAGCTGTACCCCTCTTTTCTATTGTACCTCGCACAAAAGGCAAGACCAGGTGATGATAAACAGTAAAAAAATAAAAATAACCTACGTTCTATAAAGTTAAATAGATAGAAAATATAAAAATATCAATGACACAGGAAGGGGGAATCTCAATTATTAAATATAAAAGACTTTTTTTTTATATTTCTTCCAAATTTTTATAATTCATTAATAGCCCGAAGCAAACTATTGATCTTCTTCGAAAGTAAATGTGCTTTAATAATTATGTTCTTGGAATATAAAGTATAAAATTTATAATGAAGCCATAAAAAGAAATTACACGAAAAGAGCAATTTGAGAAATTAAGCTTTGGGCGCTACTATCAAGAGAACAAATTATCTAGAAGGTAACACTTCAGAACGCCTTTGGCAATTTCATCTAAAATCTAGAACCCAACACTATCACAACAATAGTTAATACTTTACATCAAAATCACTCCTAGGCCCTTATTCTGGAACTTGCGGTTCCGTTCAAACGTTCGTTGTGACGGCATTTTGACGTCAGTTTGCAAACGATCAAGCTGACGTCAAAATGACGTCACAACGAACGTTCGAACCGACTCGCAACGTCCAGAGTAAGCCCCCTAGTAAAACACTTTCAAAGATGATAGGAAAATAGTGAAGTCTTTCATTGTGTGTATAAAATAAAGAATATTTCAAAAGAGCAAAAGTAAAAATTGCTTGAAAATTATATATTTTTCTCTACTTCTCGCAAACTTTTGGCGATAAGAACGGTGCTATTAAATGCGAATGTAGTATATATTAGCAAAGTGATCATTTATGTATATAAAAAAATGTGAAAAGGGAAGATTTTTTTTAGAAATGAACAGAAAAGTCATTTATGTTTTATTTTAGGGTGATTCTAAAAAATTTAAAAAAATTATTTTCTCCTCAATAAAACTTTAGTTGAAAAATAATATTATTAACACATTGTATGCGGGACACGTACTAGTACGTTTCCTGACGATTGATGCTTGAACGAGGGTAACGTACTAGTACGCTTTAGTGTAACAACGTGGTTTGTTTGTGGGTACAAAAATAACGGTATATACAGGAAAACGAAGCCGAATGTTCTTGTCTACTACATAGATTCTGGAAAAATTTAGACAAATAAAAACTAGTTTTTACATCAATCGGTGATGAACCAGATACTCGGGTTCTCAAGAACCCGAGGCGTATGTGAAAGTACATGTAGTTGTAAAACCTGAAAACGAATTGGGTTTGGATTCTTAGTATCGTGTTAATTATGCGTAAAAATGTTTAAAACAATGAGTGTTTATATTGTATGAGTGTGTGTATAATGTATATTTTTTATGACATTGAAAGTTCACTGTACTTTGGATAAAAACTTTAGAGCGACGTGGTGACTTGAGTAACGAGTGATTAACGTAGAACCAAAGAATAAGATACGGGTACACTACGTTTTTCTTAAGTTTCTTTGACCGAGGAATAACAGTATGAATCCCCCATCTGTTTGGGCAGTTTTCCGCTATGTACAAAGCACGGCTCAAGAGAAAACAATTCCGCTTCGTTTAAATCTCAATCACGTCTTGGGCGATTTGTGAGATATCCGTGTTTGTGAATAACAAATATTCTATTTACAACTTACCATCGGAAGACTGGTGCTTTTCCTACACATGAGTGGCTTTTTTAACAATCGTGTTTTTCTCATAATAGGCTATAAATATTAATACTGAATTTGTATAAAGAATGTAATGGAAAAAGTAAAGCAGTATAGATTTAAATTAACTACTGGATTTTTTTTCTTTTATCCTGCACTACTCAAATATTTTGATAGCAAATTGAAATGAAGGCGAAATTGATAAATATCTCACATTAAAAATTTTGCACACCTTTTGTACCACAAAAAAATGAATATGGGAAATAAGCTACTTCTAGACTTGTCTATTCTAAAGTCCATACTTATCTATGCTGCCCTAGTTTGGGGATCGGCGGTCATTCTTAAGGCGCCTCCACACTATGGTCCACTGCAAGCCATCACCACCGTCTGGAGGGGCTTTGGCTTATCGTGGCCGATGGCGGCAGACGATAAAATAGCCTTGGCGGACAATGGCTTCGGAGGCGGTTTTTCTCCAAAGATCAAAGGCAGCCAGATGCGCAACTAAAGTGCGCAGTAGACCCTATGGACGAATCAATGCGCTCAGATCATTTAGTGGCCCAGCGTGTGGATGCGACCCGTGAACCATCGTTCGAGGTCACCATCAGGAAGTGGTGAACAACTAGCCATAGTGTGGAGGCTACATTAGGTTGCAAACAGTGCACTTCAGTCAATCCGCAGATCTTCCTAGCACTATACCAAGGGTGGCAACCTGCGGCTCTTTGAAGGATTATTTGTGGCTTTCGATAAATGTACCCGAGTTCCCTTTTCCTTTTTGTGTTATTATATTTTTAAAAAATTATCATCCGTATGTGTTTTAAAATGTCTTTCAAAATAATTAACAACAGATATGAAGGACTAAGTGCAACATTGTAACAAATTTCCCTTCCGTCCAAGTTAAGAATGATATTGTCACGAAGATTCAAATGAACACACGGCTTAACTTAACAGATGAATTTATTGAAGATAAGTAGCAATTCGCAACGTTACAAGATCGGGAAGTTGCCTACAGCTAGTGGGTATCAGCTTTTGTACCCCAATAGAATATTCGAGAAATAACTAATTTACATATTAAAGAAAGATCTAGAATGTTCGAGAACATAAGACAACAATAAATAACATTTTTAAATTAAAAATCCGTACTTTTGATCAACCGCCATGGCAAGCTAATGCCATGTACTGAGTATGAAACGAAGCAACCCACAATCTTCGGATCTGGACCTCGCGCTTTCACCATTCGGCCACTGATCTCTTTGACAAAGCTTCTTTGTGCGGCAATTTGACTCACAGAAAACTGCGCAAAGGAACATAAACGGTGGCTTAATCAACCGACTCCAGACCGATTTTGAATTTGTAAACTTGAATTAAAAAAGACTGCTTGTCGAATTATTTCAATATTCGGAACAACGTACTTATGGGAATCATTTTAATCCACTTTAAAATTCTTGATATCCAAACACCGATCAGTGTTAACTAACCAGCATCTCAAAGAATTACTGAGAAGTGCTGTTACCAATTATTTAAAAATTTTTAAAGAATTATCAAGAAAAGTAAAATAATATAATGTTTAAATATAATGTGTTTAATTTTTAATATTTAAATTCAATACACATATTTTGTATTTTTATTTATATGTGTGCAATAAATATAATTTCTGTAAAAAAAAATTTTAATACCTTTTTTGAATACTTTTTAAATGTATATTTAATGGTTCGTCAAAATTTTAAAATTTTTAAAAATGGCTCAAGGAGCATGGCCACCCCTGAACTATACCAATGAATTAGTGTATCATGATATCAAAATGGGTTCAATTAGAGCAGTCATCTTGTATTGAACTTTTTCGGAAATTTGTACTAAGTATGAAACTAAGAAAGCAAATCTGCCGGGCTATGATCCAAGAAAATCAAAGGACTATGGCCCCATATACAGTATGTCCACGGAATTTTTTAAAAACACAAGATCAACAACAGTCTTATATCCCTTTATTATACCTACTCCCAATATAGTTTCACTGACGTTTATGTCTCGTTCCAACTTATACTAACCTATTTGCTTAACTTATTTGAATACTAACTTATTTGAGTTTGATTTATTTTAATTACAACTTTGCTCTTTTTTAAACTTACTTAGACAAATAACTATAATTTTATACTATAGTTTTATATGTTTTGTTTTATGTTATGAGTCATCTAAAGTCTGTACCTCAATTTGTCGAATATATCTAACAATTTACTACCTTGGATATGTAGCTGCTGATCTTTGCCACGACATTACTTATGTCCATGTTTATGTCTCACATTAATAGTTCGTATTTATTAATTTTCATTTAAATGTCTTTTTATTATACATCAGTGGCGTTCCTGGCAAGCGTGTTTTTCTCACAGCTGGCTATAAATAATAATACTGAATTCGTATAAAGAAAGTAATGAACACAAGTTAAAGCAGTATGGATTTAAATTAACTACTAGGCTTTTTTTTTCTTTTATCCTTAACATTTCACTTAAATAATTCGATTGCAAACTGTAATAAATGTAAAGTTTCAAAAATCAAATCAGTTGTTCGTATTTAATTATTTTCGTTTAAATGCCTTCTTTCTAACACTTTTTAAAAGCAATCACAGTACTTATAACTAAAGTTAATTGATATAAATTATACTAGTTATTTACGGAATACTTATTAATCAAATGATTAATAAATAACTAGTCATTACGGATAGTTTGAGACTGAATGTTATATACCTGGTATTCGATTTGAACTTGAAGTTCGTATTTAGTAATTTTCCTTTAAATACCCTTTTTCTAAACATTCATTAAAAGCCATATCAGTATTTATATCTAAAGTTTAAAAAGTTAATTGACATCTAATTAATAAATAACTATTCATTACCGTTAGTTGAGACTGAATGTTATGTACCTGGTGATTAACTTCCAAAGTTACAATAGTTCGTATTTAGTAATTTCATGTCTGATTTATAAGTAATTAGCGAGACTGAATGTAATATATTTGAAGATCAACTTAAAAATTCAACATTAGTGTAAAAATAAAAATACCGGTTTGTTTTTAAATAAGGTACGTTTTAAAATAAAAAATAAAGAAAGAAAAGGAATAGAAAAAAAACAGCTTAAATGATGAAAAATACGATGATTTCATTAGTTCAGTATATCCACTCTTAAAAAATAATTTTTAAAAAATTTTGTGTGATTTAAAGTTTCTTTAAATTTGGAAAGGGTCAAACATCCTTCTTATACGTATAGTCATCAGTCAAAGTAAAACTTCATACTGAACTTTTCTGTTGAATTTGAGATTTTAAAAGAGATAATTTGACCCAAATTTTTATCGAAAAAACAAATAAAACTATTAACTAATACTTTGAGCAACAAACATTATACAATACTTCAATAATGTAGCACATACTTATTTGGGCATGTAAAACACAGGGTCGAAGTAAAACTTGTATACTATACAAAGTTATCAATTTTAGAAAACTTAAAAACATGATATTTTCCTTTCAGATTTTCAGTATTAAAATACCAAATTGAACAGAAAAAGCACGGTATACAGATTTTACTTTGATTTACTGTATGTCAAATCATCTAGAATATAGCGCCTATTATTGAAATACTCTTTTCTCATTAGCTATTGAATTCTACTGTGATGAGAAGTAAATGCTTGTAGAATTGACAGAAGAAGAATTTGAATGAAATTTAAATAGAGATACCAAACAAAAAATACAAGAGCTTGTGAAAGCGAGAAAAAGTATATAATGGGATATCCCCAAAAAAATTATATACTGGATCACTTAATCTAAGTACATTCTAGTATCTACCCGCTTAAAAAAATCTCAAGAGAACAATGGAAATAGTTTGAATGAAATAGACGAAATGTGAAAAAATTTTCGAACAAAAAGAAGGTTTCATTGAAACTATTTTTTTTTGTTTGTGTGTGTATGTGCAGTTATTTCGTTAAAATTAATATTGTAGTGTTCAGTAAATTCCCACCGTTACCTACCGTGGAAAAAATATTTTTTTTTTATTTCATTAAATTCTGAAACCTATACAGTAAAAGTCTAAGAAATATGTCTTGGGAAAACAATATTAGAAACTACTATGTAATAAAGTTCTAATGATTTTGAAAGATTCCACTTCAACAAATATGTAACTTTTACTTCTGGAATAGCTTTCCTTATTTTTAAACTCATTTTTCTGTTCTACCACTGGATACTTCTAAGTCTTGTGTAATCCAAACGTGTCGGAGGAATAGACAGCAGGTGTAACGGATGAGAGAAAATTTAAATGTCAGCCTTGAAATTGTTTCAACCGACAGCTGCATCGGTAGGCGCTAATATTGATAAAATACGTCTAGTTTAGTTACATTGAAGTCCTAGTAGGACAACAGAGTGTGAAGAGAATCTTGAAGTTAAGGATATTCGTACTTTCTGAAAATATTTTAGGTTGTGCCAGATGTCAAATAAGAACCCTTTTTAACCTAAAAGGGATCAGAATGAAGGTGTCGTAAATGGCTGCCAAAGCAATCACAACTTTTATTCATTTTTTTTATCTAATTCTAAGATTTAGGAAAATTATTCTTTGGAACATAGATGAAAAAGCCTTACTACACGTCAACCAGTAAGCGTTAAATATGCAACTGATTCAGTTTACGATTCCTTCTTAAAGTATTTTTTGTGTTATAGCGAAATATTATCAATCGATATATTTTGATTTGGTTTGAAATCTTGATCTGCTTTCTTTTGGTAGTTTCTGAGATTAATTCCAATGGAGCGATTTCATGCAACGTCATGAATGGCTTTAATGCCCTTCCCATTCATTTTCATGTTTACGATAGCCAATGGGCAACCAATAATCTGCCCTTCCGTTTGAAATTTAAAGCCAAAATCACCATAAGTTGAGATGTGCACTGCTGCTTGAAATCGCCTTATTTAACACGTTGACTGCCAACTGCGAGATAACTCGTAGATTGCGTTCTTTTCTAGGACGCCAACTACGAGTTATCTCGTACTGTGTTTACTTGTTATTTTTGTGCAGCTACGAATAAACTCGTAGTATATCAGTACAAATATCAATAGATGGCTTCTGAGAAAAGAACAAAAAATCAATGCTGGCATAAACAGAAAATTTATTAAAAAACGAACAAAAAATATAATTATCCCTGAAGGTTTATAATCTCTACTGTCGTTACTATCCTCGTCAAAAATCCCGTCAAATCCTAAATCATTTAGATTTGCATAGTACTCAATTTCAGTTTGAGTCAGTGGTCTTTTCTTATCCATATTGGGTTCTTGATAATTTAAATATAACAATAATTATAAAACATAACACTCAAGAAAGATTTAAATGTGACGCACTCGATTACAATTTCAGAGATACTACTGACGAATATGGACGCGTATCTATGATTCAGCTTTACAGAAACGACAGGTCGAAGCGTGTCTGTATGTGTCTGCGCGCGAATTAACTCGTAGTTGGCTTCCGCGAAGAGATTTCTGTTACAGAAGCCAACTACGAAATCATTCGTAAGCCCTTTAAAAAACACACATTTTTTATGCTTTTTGATGACAACTATGCACTAGAATTAGAATTTTTAATAATATAATGTGATTAAATCAAATTGTCATTTTAGGCCAGATTTCTGAAAATTGCCGTGCAGTAAAGGTGTTAATAGAGCCGCAGCAGTTCTATGGGCAATGGCATCGCTATAATAACCGCAGGATTGTGAGATCGAGGTCCGAACCGGTTAAATATACGCCGTATTTAATAACGCTGGGACACGTAAAATAGATTTGTGGGTGCTTTGTGTCTACCAAGTTCAAACGATATCTCTGCAGGTGGCAGGCCAATCCTGGGCCAATTCTGCTTGGTCCCTGCTTCTACATAAGGAGGACCCTGCAGGGGCAATGTTACTCAAGGCCGTAGTATTCCTTAAGATTTCCGTCTAGTGCTAAATGAGTAAGAGCTTTAGCCGTGTTTCGAACAGAGGTATCTGCCTGTATATCGAAATGTGTGCCTGTATATTCTTTATTTTTAACTACAAAGATTTCTGAAATCCCCTATATAATAATAGCCCAAATTTATGTGTTCGTCTGTCCTCGAATTTGTGAAGTTGTTGGACCTGGAATGGATAGAGGAATCCATATTGGATTCTTGATGAGTTAGGGTTAACAAAATTCAAAGCGAGTAAAGTTTATCTTCTTCTAAACTATCGATCCGATTCTAAAATAAATTGTTATAAATATGCTTCATATCACAGCGAAAAATACTGTCGTCTTTAAAACGTTCGAAATCCACCCCTTCCCCCCTTTTCGAGCGTTTAATGCCATTATTTCAAGCCCTATTTTCCCCGGTTAAGAGCAGGCGATTAAATTTATCAATTTATCACATAATAAATAGGTAAAAATAACATTTTTTTCTAGCATTATGACGTCTTTCCTTTAACCATCTGATTTAATCATTTCTTATTTTAAATTATTTAAATATCGTCTGCATTATTTCCATACGTATTATCACTGAACTTAGATATTACGTAAATAATTTTCTTTTATATTTGGCTTAAATAACAGATTAGGTACATATCTAATAATTTTAAATTTAATCATTGATTATTTTTTGTTTTAATTCTCAGCTAAAAAACAAATTTTTTTTACATGTATCATAGGGCACTTTACAATTCTGGAAAATTAAAAATTTCACTGATTCCATCATATGATGGGCTATATACTAGTCAAGAAGGAAATGGGATTTTTCAAAGTA
>CM063498.1:173836730-173839230 GCA_032207245.1 Pardosa pseudoannulata
GAAGCGTGTCTGTGTGTGTCTGCGCGCGAATTAACTCGTAGTTGGCTTCCAGGAAGAGATTTCTGTTACAGAAGCCAACTACGAGATAATTCGTAAAACCATTTAAACACACACACACACACATTTTTTATGCTTTTTGATGATAACTATGCACTAGAATTAGAATTTTTAATAATATGTGATTAAATCAAATTGTCAGTTTAGACCAGATTTCTGAAAATTACCGTTGCAGTCAACGTGTTAATAGAGCCGCAGCAGTTCAGTCGGCCAAGGCGTCGCTATCACAACCGGAGGGTTTTGAGATCGACGTTCGAACTGGTTAAATATCTGCCGTATTTAATAACGCTGGGAGATGAAAAATAAATAGATTTGTGGTCTCTACGTGTTCCAAGTTCAAGCGATACCTCTGCAGGTTGGGGGTCTTTCGCTTGGTCCCTGCTTCTACATTAAGAGGATCCTGCAGGTGCAATGTTACTCGCTTCCGTGGTATTCCTTAAGGTTTCCGTGCGGGGCTAAATGTGTTACAGCATCGCAGCCGTGTTACTATAAAGGTATTTGTCTGTATATCGAGATGTATATCGAAATGTCTGCCTGTATATTTATTTTTAACTACAAAGGTTTTTGAAATCCCCTATATAATAATAGCCTAAGTTATCTGTCCGTCTGTCCTCGAGTTTATATAACTGTTGAACCTAGAATGCATAGAGGCTTGATGAGTTAGGGTTAACAAAATTCAAAGCTAGTAAAGTGTATCTTCTCCCAAAACTATAGTGTAAATTTTAAAATAAATTGTTATAAATATGCTTCATATCACAACGAAAAATACTGTCTCTTTAAAACGTTCGAAATCCACCCCTTCCCCCTTTTCGAGCGTTTAATGCCATTATTTCCAGTTCTGTTTTCCCCGGTTAAGAGTAGGCGATTAAATTTATCAATTTATCACATAATAAATAGGTAAAAATAACATTTTTCTAGCATTATGACGCCATTCCTTTAACCATCTGATTTAATCATTTCTTATTTTAAATTATTTAAATATCGTTATATTATTTCCATACGTTTTATCACTGAACTTAGATATTACGTAAATAATTTTCTTTTATATTTGGCTTAAATAACAGATTAGGTACATATGAGATAATTTTAAATTTAATCATGGATTATTTTTTGTTGCAAGGTAATTCTCAGCCAAAAAACAAACCCCCTTTTTTACCTGTCTTACCTACCTGTACTTTACAATTCTGGAAAATTAAAAATTTCACTGATTCCATCATATGATGGGCTATATACTAGTCAAGAAGGAAATGGGATTTTTCAAAGTAGTTAGCAATTTCTTAAACTAAAGTTATTTTCTTTAAACTTTTTACGTTCTAAACATTTCCATCCGTTTTATAAACAATCATATTCATATCCTGGTGAATACGTTCCGTATATTTGTTTATTTGTACACAGACTGATGAGCACATTAACCCGTTTTTTTATTAACTATTTTTTTATAAACAATTCGAAGAGTATTATTTTCTTTATGGCTATTCAATTGTTCATCTTTTGCAATGGCTGGCTGGGGTCGCACTTACCGACTGGCTGACTTGCTTTCGAAACTTCCCCTTTCTTGTTGGTAAGAAGATACCGAAACAAAAGGTTAGCGGGAAATTCGACGCTAAAGGCAGTAAAAAAAAATAAAGAAGGCTCACGTCACATTCATTAACCCGTTTGACTTCCGGCAAAGAGTTTATAGAAAATTACATTTCCGTAGGTTGAGGGATGCTTTGTAATTGCATGTCTACATATCCGATACAGTTAATTGATTTTTTTTTTCGGTTTTTAGCTTCGGTATTTCTAGGATTTATAACACTGACCAGTGATTGGATGACTGCTTGAGCGAAACGGTATCCATCTTACATAGGAGAGTGTTGATGAACTTTAAATATCACTCACTAGTGTTTGTTTGGGATATGTATAAATCACTCACAAAAAGTATTATTGGTTAGAAGTAAAAATTAAAACAGGATTCCTCGACATGTTGAATTATCCCTTGCGCGTACCAAACAATTTTTATTTCCAATGCAGCTGATAATACAGACAGGTACAGTCGAACTCGTTTATAACGAGCACAAAGGTACCACAACATTTACTCTTTAAATCCGAGTACTCGTAATAAACGGGTCCTCAAGGCAGGCGTGCAACCAGAAGGGGGGGGGAGGCTTGAGAGGTCAAATGATTGAGTTTACTTAAAATTTAATTCATACTTACTTTAATTACATTAATTAATTTAAATAAATACTTTTCTTAATTTAATGACAACTAACCTCCCCCAACCAGCGAAAAATTTATCGTCAGCTACAGTATCTTTGGTGCTCAGTACATCTGAGGTCATCAGTTCGTCGTCGAGGGATGCATAGTTTGGAAATTCTTCTTTGGTCATTTACAAATTTGCAGTTTGTATGAAATTGTCAACCTCTTCTTCCCCAGTGGATTGACCATCTTGTAACTCTCCAAT
>CM063498.1:173846730-173871730 GCA_032207245.1 Pardosa pseudoannulata
TTAAACGTTTATTAACTATAATCATTTGCAAATAAAAAAAACTGGTTTGTAAAATATGCATGAAAGGACAATGCTTATTTTTAAAACCAAAGGCCGAACAATAACCGAAGGGGAGGACACAGTTCTTCGGTACCACAGCTCATAAGGTCGAATTTCACTGCTGACATGGATGTTCGTAGGTGTACGGTAAAACGACTTTAAGAAGTAGGTCCCAATCTTATTTGTCCTCGTGCAGCAGAAAAGCATACTGTAAGCACTAAACAAAGCCAAATTCAAAGATTTTTAAAATCTTTGATTCAGGAAGTAAAAGCTCAAATAGGTAAAAAATTTACTTACGCAAAGCTATTGATTAAATGAAAACTTTTAAAAATTACTTTTATGATTAAAGTTATAGTTTTTAAGTAGAAATATATTTCTACATATTTTTTTCATTCATAAATAAATAAAAATAAGAGGGATAAATCGAGGCCACGCAGAAGAATTTTTATCTCGCGTGGCCCCAGGTAAACTTGAAGTACTGCAAAATATAATTTTCTTTATACAACATAACATTTTGAAATAATTGATAAAAATGTCTAACTTTTAGATTTAAAAAAGACGGGTTATTTTTATGGGATTTTTTTATTCTTCATCAGTAAGTTGTAAGTGTTCTAACATTTTATTTTGAACAAAACTGCCAAATTTAATGAATAAGCTGATTTTTTTAAACCAAGAATGATCCTAACTGTGCTTCATAATTCATTTAAGAACTCTAAAATAAAAAGAAGTCAGCAGTTACTTCTTCAGCGATTATGGGCTTAAAACAAAATAGGATTTTTGACTTGTCTGAAAGAAAAGAATTCTTTTAAGCACTAATCTAAAATCCACCCTAAATTTAGAATTCGCTGACTTCACCTGAAGGATAATGTTTTTCATAGTATCCCTGAATGGTACGGAATGAAAGCGCCAAATTTACATGCAGAATGCATAATTAAGCCGTCGACTATGTAAGATTTCATCTCGGCGATGTCGGCTGAATGACGTATACGACCCAGTTCATCCCTGCTTTTTTCTCTCTCTGGAATGGCACCCATCTGTGGAAGAATGACCTAACGCGTATCAGACCTTGTCTGTTTTAACGACGATCCAGTTCCGTTAATTTCTGCATTTCTGCTTTGCATTGGCATACTGTATGCAAACAAGATGCCAGTTTCTTTTTCAAAGGCAGACTATTTTTGTCAACTCGTTCGTCTAAGTGTGTGAAGCGGTCATCGAAGCGATTAGAGCCCGGAAAATAGCCATAAGTGAAAAAAAAAAGTTGGATAATTTTGTGAAACGTTAGCGATACTGGTCGTCACGCGTGTTCGCTGAGATAATTATTTTTTTTTCAGTGACCTTCGTAATGGAAAGGACACAAAGCAATTACAGATTTATATTGTGCAACAGTTAATATTCGTCTCTAAACCTTTAAAATTCATAGTACATTTTAACCCTCCCCCCCAATCCCATCCAGAGAGAAATAAAAACAACAACAAAAAGTGAAGTATGATAACAGTAAACATGCCGCTCAGATTTTATAGGGCTTAGCATATTACGCTTCCGATAAACTTGGGTCCTATTCTTTATTAAGGCTTTAATATACACTCATGTCCATAAATTAAGGATAATTCAGAATCACACAGAAATTGAGCTCTAAAATAAAAATTTCACCTGTAGAATTATCACACACATCTTGAAGAAGAATATGCAAATTGCAGGAAACCACCAGATGGCGCGGATAGTACGTCACAATGACGAGAGTGTATGAAAGGGGTATATAAGGAATGGTAGCAAAGAAGTAAAATTGTTCACAAGCGCTTTAAACGCCTTTCAGTGCAATAACCGCATAGTTATGGCACAAAGGAAGCATTTGGATGATTTTTTACGTGGTAGAATTATCGGACGACTGGAATGTGGACGTACCCAGCTGGAAGTATCCGAGGAACTTGGAATCGCCCAGAGTGTCATCTCCAGGCTTTGGCAACGATTCAAACATGATGGTAATGTGAGTAGATGTTACAGCACAGGTCGCCCCCGAGTTACTACACCGAATGATGACCGGTATTTGGCAGTTACTGCCAAAAGAAACAGACGGAGCACAGCATCAGACCTGTCTCGTCAGCTCTCTTCAGCTACCGGTACGACAGTTTCAAGGCAGACCGTGTACAGACGCTTAGGGAACATTGGTCTATATGCTCGTAGGCCTGTCAGATGTGTTCCCCTTACCGCAACTCACTGTCGCCTGCGATTATGCTGGGCTAGAGAGCATGCATTGTGGACACCGCAACAGTGGTCTTGTGTGATGTTTTCCGACGAGTCCAGGTTCAGTTTACATTCTGATTCTCGCCGGACTTTCATATGGAGAGCGCCAGGTACCCGTTACCACCAAGAGAACACCATTGAACGACACCGTTACGGTGGTGCAGGATGGCTCGTTTGGGGAGGAATTATTCTTGGTTCCAGAACTGACTTGCATGTTCAGAGTGTAACGATGACAGGCCACATCTATCGGGATGTCATTCTGGAACAACATGTACGTTTGTTTCGGGGCGCCATGGGTCCTGAATTTCTGTATATGGATGACAACGCCCGACCTCACCGTGCAAACATTGTAGACGAATGCCTTCAATCGGAGGATATCACCCGTATGGATTGGCCAGCATACTAACCGGACTTGAATCCAATAGAGCATGTGTGGGACATGCTTGGCCGACGAATTGCAGCCCGTCAACCCCCTCCCAACTGTCTATCGGAACTTCGGAGGGCATTGCTTGATGAGTGGTGTAATTTTCCCCAAGATCAGATTGATAATCTGATACTCAGCATGCGTAGGCGTTGTAACGCTTGTATTGCATCGTCCGGGAGACATACTCCGTATTAACCATCATACTAACCATGTTATACTGTTTTCTGTAAATAGGTTCTTTTTTGAAATTTGCTCCAGGGAGTAAAAATCGCAATTTTTATTAATTATGTCAAACATATAGCATATTTTTTTGCTCTTTACCCTTTGTTTAATAAATAGACTTTACAAATAAGTCAAATTTGTTTTGCTTTTGTCTCTTTCATTGCCTGAACTTCATTATCCTTAATTTATGGACATGAGTGTAGGTGCTGCACCACGTAGCGTGTTCAAAAGCAAACAAACATAAGAAATTTTTATGTGTACGCACTGCGCACTAATGGAAAATCATGCTTTATATGTACGGGCTCCTGGAGAAGCACAGCATATTATAGCAGCTATTTTTCCTGCACTTAGCATTCAGAATCTTCAGAAGGTACGGTTTATTAAGCGTTGTATTAGAGCGGGGACTTACGTGCCGAAGCGCTTTTGGTTTTTTAACTGATTAACTGGCCATACGATTTTGCAGACGGTTCATGTTTAAATTTATATATTGTAAAATATTGTTTTCATGGAAATATAAAAGAAGTATTTCATCAATATAAAGGAAAATGTTTTAGTGTGGTAAAGTAATTTCGGTAATGTATTATATTTATAGAAATAATTCGCTGAAAAATAATTTTGTTTTGTTAGACAAAAAAGAAACGAATTCTAACAGAACAGTCCAAATTTTACCATTCATTGTGTTTTACAGACAGTATATAAGTTAAATCTGCAACACCATATCACTGGTTTTGTTTTTAAAAATTCTGACGATGTTTTTCGCAGAGTATATGATTTTCAAATGTTAAAAACAATTAATAAATAAAATTTAATCCACTGACCGAACGGGAAACAGTTCGTTCTATTGCGCCAGCGTGCAGCGAAATCCTCTGCACGTGGACTGGACTTTCGGTTTGTCGACACCAATAAGCCTTCTGATGAGGCACCGTAGCGGCGGGCGCCGTGTAGTGCTACGTTTGCTGAAAATATAAGTTTTTCGTGGAAATATAAGCTTTTCGTTATTTTATTAGTAATACGAATAGACGTATGGGTTTTGTGTACAAAGGAATAATAAACGTTAAGGAAGTGTTTAATGTACATTTTTATGGTTTTATTATTAGTGTTGTTGCTCTCTGCACACCCTGCATGAATACCTATCGCAAGCCACTGATATATATATATATATATATATATATATATATATATATACATATATTTGTATTTATACATATATTTATTTATTTGTCTATTTATATATTTGTTTATATATTTCAATATAAAATACGAAAAGTGGGTTAAAAAATTAAATAAATTTCGATCTATTGAGATTTAAGTGAATAACAAAATTTACTCGCAAAACGCCCGCTCCCGGTACAATTCCGCTGCGAAATGTATCCGCACACAATGTGTTAAATAAGAATAGACATCTTGAACCTTAGATAGTACTACTACGATTTTCCATGCTGATGTCGCAGTTGAGAAATTGTATCTAGACATAAATAATGCGCAATTGATAGTTGTTCGACATGGAAAGAGAAACTTTCACCATGAACGCTTCTTCCTACTTTGCGTGACGAAAACCATCGCAAGAATTTGTATTGTAAACATGCTAGTTCGCATTACGCAAAAAGCCTTTCTATAATAGCCAAAGTTTCTCAATCGAAAATTCACTTACAAGTTTCTATGTCGTCGCGAGATCAAACGATAGACGCATATATTTATTTGGAAAACTAACCCCAAAAAAGGAGTACTTTCATGTAGAGAAAATGTTTCAAACTCTCCAGCGATAAGTATCTGATTTCAATTACATTCATATTTAGGCGTAAATAATTATTTAAAGCTTATTTGCAGCTTTATTTAAAGTCTAGTTTTAGGAATAAGCTGTAAAAATCAACTGAATCGTCATGTTCACTGATGGCGGCTGAAACACTTAAAATAAATTTGAGGTCGCAATAGTCTCCAAGTTACCTGTGGAGTAGCAGGTAAGGTTGGTTAGTTGGTTTGAAGAACTACGGCTTACTGTTTTGCTACACGAGGGTTAATGAGACTGGGACCTATTGCGTATAGTCGATTTCGAACGGCTGCTAACATGTTTGCTAGCTGTGAGATTTGAATAGAAAAACTCCAGTATCGAAGAGCAGTGTGTTACCCAGTCAGCCATCGTTCGGTTGGTGGTCGACAAAAACGGGAGGTATTCTGCTTGGTCCCTACTTCCAAATTATGAGGATCCACTCCTAGAAGAACAACTCAATGTCTTGAGACATCATATGACTTCTAAATAGACAGGACTAAACACTGACTATCATTTGTTTCAAACTTGTAGCTAATATACTTTATATACCCTTCCAAACTTTTCTAACTGTGGAAACATCTCTAAACATTTGCAGAAACTTCACAGAAGGGTTACTCTATAGTGGGGGACGATTCACTGACTCCCTTTTTAAATGTAAATAGCGGAACCTTGATCTATCATTATTTAAGGGGACAGAAATTAAACATGACGAATGTGGGAAAACGATGGATGCGGAAACGATATATCGAAGCTAGATATAGAAATTGTTTACAACACGAATTGGAGTTGTGGATTATTTTATAAAATATAACTTATTTAATATGATACATAACATTTAAAAAATATTTTGTAATTGATACCTCTTTTGTGCAATTCATCGCCTGACTGCAAAGAATAAACATTCTACTGCTTTTACCCATGGAAGTACACTCTCACTGAGCGTGTTCATAAATGTTAGTAATAAATTGCGACAAAAATACTCTGCTCTCACATACAATCTAAGTAGGTGATTTGGATTGAAGTTAAGTCGGTTGTATAAGTCTACTGATGTAATTATTATTTTATTCTAGTATTCGATAGAAGCAATGATCGAACTATGGCTGAATGGGAAAGGCACTGCTCTTCTGTCCAAAGCTCGTGGGTTTGAATCCTATTAGCAAGGATGTTCATAACAATTTGGAATCGGCTTTAAGCAGTAGCTCTCGTGTAGCAAAACGGTTATCCTTAGCGCTCTCAACCAATCAACCATCAAGGACTATCCAAACATTCAATGACTGGTCGCACCTCAATTGTCACATCCATAAAAGACATTCTCTGGTGGTCGAGAAAAAGTCTTATAGCGAACGATAAACCAAAAATATTATTGCAGTTTTTACAACCTAGGAACATTCTTACAATCTGATTTCTCGAGTTCTTCTAAATTCCTTAAAAGCGGTACTTCTGTAAAAATAATAAGACTGGTTTGGTATAGTTTGGAGACATATGTCTGCTTTTTTGCTACGTAAGAGCTAATGAAACCAAGATCTTCTACTTATAGCCGATACCGAATGGCTACGAATAACCATGCGATGAACAGGAATCGAATCCATGAACTCCAGTACTAAAGCGTAAAGCGTTACCTATTCGGCTATCGTTCGGCAACAAATCGGTGGGATTGTAAGCTTTCAATGATAAATGGAAAAAAATATTAAAAGAGGTTCAAAAACTAACATTAGTTAGTAGGTTGTTTGCTTTGGATTGCTAATGTCTACTGTTTTGCTACAGTAGGGCTAATGAGGCCGGGACCTTCTGCTTAAAGCCGATTCCAAACGGCTACTTGAAACTCCTGAAAACTTGCAAGTGTTTTCCCTAAACATCTCATTCTTAAATAATTTTTCTGTAACAAATTTTTAAAATTATACCCACACTAAAAAATAACAAGTCTCTATAAGTAAGCCTCGTTTAAAAAAAATTCTAGACTAAATCGAAAGAATTTGTTTTGTTGATTCAACGTGAGGAATTGAGAATAATTTAATAAAAATCTCCTTTTAGAAATTAGTTTAAACGTCATAGAAAATCTTCTCTATTTTGAGAAAATATATCGAAATAAGGTTTCCACTTTTCCTTATAAGATGAAAACGAAAAAAATATCTGAAAATAACACATGCTGAGATAGAAGTATAAACAACTTCTGTGTAAAACAAGTATGAGGTTGATCAGGGATCAGTCATTTATAACTAGGTTAAAACCGTTAAACTTTTAAAATTTCTATTGAAAAATTGGCAGACTAATCCAAATCTTGAATGATTTAATGGGACTTTGATTCTTTCTTTCCAAAGCACATAATCCGATCTCATCCTGTTCTCATAGAAATGTTAATGTGGAGCAGGCCTCGGGAAATCTGCAGTGTAAAATGGGATTCTTAAATATATAATTAGTGAAAGCATTCTCCGAGTCCATAAGGTACACTGCTTTTCTCACGCAAACGGAAATTTCATTCAGTAGTTCACATCACGTTTAAAAAGTTGCTGAACTTGCAACAGAGAAGCATTTTGACTGAAAAAGAAGCTTTATTTTTGATGTTATTAAAGTGGAACTTCGATCTTTCATTCCCACATAGATGGTTCGATTTATTTGGTTTCAAATTTATCCCTGTAGAACCAGTATAATTTTTTTTCCAGATTCATCGTTCCTGCATTCTTTGTTTTCCCTCGTCTATCGTCGAAAAAGTTCGATTCCGTTGCTTCGTTTTCTTTGGTTTGAGTTGGAGAACTATGAGCTTCTTTTTGCTACATGAGATAGTGACACGGTCATATTGATTCTCAGTGACATGTTCTCACTGTAGCGTTATATTTCAGGCTGTTAATGAATGTACACTTCCCCTATGTAACTTTCATCATGCTTTCTTCCCTCGTGAGCTACCCCATACCACTTTTAACCGTAACTGTATGTACTAGGCGGAAAAGTTGAGACAGGTGGTAGTGTGCTGGGCATTGGTTTGGTTTGGTTTTGGAGTGCTACGGTCTACTTTTGCAACACGAGGGCTAATGAGACCGGAACCTACTGCTTAAAGCCGATTGCGAACGGCTACGAACATCCATGCCATAGTGGGATTCGAACCCACAAACTCCGGTTCCGAAGGCCAGCACCCTAAGCATTCGGCCATCGTTCGGCTGTGCTGGGCATTGGAGAAGGGTGTGTATTTATGGTCTAATAGAGATATGCGAGGTAGTAAGGTCATGTCTGTATAGGAAGAGGAGTGAAGGATCTCAATAATAATTTTTGGAAGACAGCTAATCTCATTGTGCCTAGAATAAAAATCATTCTTTCAGAATTATGTGTTTGCCCTGACGGGAATCTCCAATACCCAGTGGCTCAAACTATGTAGTAGGAAATAATGTCATTTAAGATTGTAGAATCTGTAGTAAAATAATTTTCCACTGGGTAAATTTCATGGTTTCATACTGCTGAAAGCCGATTTTGAATGGTTATGAACATCTATGCTGGTAGTGGAATTCAAACCTAAGAACTCCAGTACCGAAGAGTTGCGCCTTACCCTTCCCGTCACAGCTCGGCTTGTATTTCTGAAAGTAGCATTTATGAGGTTTGGTTTGGTTTTGGAGTGCTACGGTCTACTTTTTGCAACACGAGGGCTAACGAGACCGGGACCTACTGCTTAAAGCCGATTCCAAACGGCTACGAACATCCATGCCATAGTGAGATTCGAACCCAAGAACTCTGGTTCCGAAGGAACTCCACGACATCGTTCTAACATAATTATGACAAATAATTATAGATTATAGAGAAAATTAATAAGATTTAATAAGAAAGTTTCAAAGTCGTGGGGAGATCTAAAAGATTTCTGGCTCATCAGATACTTTAGAGCACCAGAAAGTTAGTAAGTTCACAAAAGTGAGGAGCCTATGCACATGCCAGAACTGAAATAACCGAGATTGCCTCGACTTAGTTGACTTCTTGTGTTGGAAAAACGTACTATGTTACTTTAATAGAACATATACATTATACAGATAGAACTATACATTTTACGTATTTTATTTCTATTTCTCAATTACGATTCTTAAATTACTGCAATAGATGCTTAAAACTTTAATAGAAATTATTACAAGTAAAAGTTTGAATTTGAAGAATTAATTTCCAGTGCAAGAGGTTGACTTTTATTTTAGCTGTAGACTTTTATTTAGGAATGTAAAGTATTTCTATGTGTAAAATTCCTTGAATTTCACACTTAACCCCAAATATTTTTGTGGAAACCTAGAATTACGAAGAAGACCAGTTGGAAACCACTATATTAAACTGCATTTTGCAAGGCAATAAAATAAGTCCTTATATTTTATAAAATATTTCATAAAAAATATATAATAATTTTTTTTATTTTATAAAATGTTAAATATGTACAGTTAGTATCGTACACAATTCATAGTCACATATTTTCTACACACATTTCCAAGATATTGAGCAAAGGTAACTGAAGTAGGCAAAGTGATCGATCTCATAACCGGAGGTTGTGAGTTCGAGTCTAGAGTTGGCCAAACATCCGTAGTATTCATTAATGGCGACTAGACCACATAAAATAAGTTCTTGGTCACAATCTTCTCCAAGTTCTAACGATATCTCTGTAGATGGCATGACAAGCGTAGCACTCTTCTGCTTAGTCCCAACTTTTAAGTCATGAAGGCTCAAATGCAATCTTACTTTGCCGAACGATGGCCGATTGGTTAGGGTGCTGGCCTTCGGAACCGGAGTTCGTGGGTTCGAATTCCACGGTGGCATGGATGTTCGTAGCCGTTCGGAATCGGCTTTAAGCTGTGGGTCCCGGTCTTATCAGCCCTCGTGTTGCAAAAAAGTAGACCGTAGCACTCCAAGCCAAGTAATGTTACTTGCATCCGTACTATTCCTTAAGTTACACGTGCTCTCCGGGTGATGCTAAAAGAGTAACAGCTTCGTAGCCATGTTTGGCATAAAGATAACTTTCTGTACTGCTGCCAACTTTATTAGAAAAAATGTCCTGTTTCTATATGAATGAAAAAATCTATAGTTTTCCATTTGCGGGGTCTCTTGAAAAATGAGGAATTGATGCTGCTATTGTATTTCACGGATTAATCTTCCGTTTATGAACAATTTACTAAACATAATATATATATTCTTTAAATGTTTATAAGATCCAAAATATAATTATTCTAGACAGTAAAAATTAAGAAAATATTCATTTCTGTCTAATTTTTTTCTGATTCTTAAATTGAAGCCTATTATTCAGCATATTTTATGTGTTTAATTTGCAGTTCTAAACTTTTATTCGTTGTTGATGAATAAAAATTGAGCTGTATAGATTTGCATTACATGAATTATAGTAAATCCTTTTTATTAAAATATCTATCAGGTAAACATTTATCATTTTTAGTAACATTATTGCTTCATTTGAACTTCAGAATTGCTTATCATTGACCATTAGCATAACATTAAGCCGAAATGAACCGAGTGACCCTAAATATAAAAAAGGTAAAAAGATAATAAAATGTAAATGATAGGCTTTTATATTCATTTTTTCCTACATCTAATGAAATACAAATACCATTTAAAAAGTATGTTCCTGACCCTTTTCTGACCTTCAACAACTTTTATATTCTTATACAGATCTATTATTTTTTCGTGTTAAACATACTATTTTGAATTACACGATGTGTTATTAAAAAAATTATTTCGCTTCATGCTCAACGCAAACATGTTATATATAGAGGACAAGATTTTCAGTTAGCAATCTCATACATCAATATACGTCGCAAATACGTATCATACAGTGATACGTATTTGTATACATTGTGTCCTGTATGGGATGCTACTTTAAATAAAATATATCAAACTTAATGTAAGTAACTGCTCTGTTGTAAAAGTACAGAATAATTGAATGATATACTTTTGCAAGGAGCCTTAAATGAATTCATACTCTTTGATTTGGTTTGATTTGATTTAAAGCACTACGGACAATTTTTGTTTCTGCAAACTATTGGCTAATTAAGACCCTCATAGTTTCTAGAGAAAGAACATTTTAAAGTTCAAACCAAGTTTAGTAACGAGTTAAGCATAATGAAAAAGGAATTCTACATTCAGAAAATAAATTAAATTTCTGGTGTTTTCCAGATCATTTATTTGATGTATATATCATGTAGGATATTGGCTAAGGATGTTATTTTTCATAATGTGAGATTATTTCGTGTGATTGCGGAAACTCCATAGAACCAAATAAGTGATTTGTAGGTGACCCACACATAGAATCGGAATAAAAAACATTAGTCTTAATCCACTCTGAGGACTGAATTAAAGAGGCATTAAAACCAAATATGCTCATTAAGTTTATTTAACTTAAACGATTGCTACTTCAACATTAATAGCAATGAATGCAATTATTTACTACCTAAAACCATATGCATTGGATGATAAATAATGCTAAAAACACTTTGTCAGTTTTTATTCATTAATTCAATAATACTATAGGATTTAAATTGTATTGATAAATTAAGGCCGTTTATCGATGTCATTAGTTCGAATTTTATTATGACTTATAAATTATCAAATTAAGCTAATCGAGTTTTAACGATGATCAATAGTAAAGTAAAAATCCATGAATATGCTGATGGCAATAAAGTCTACTATATACAATGAAATAACGAAGCAAAAGTAATGCATATTATAATTGGTAACAGCATTAATAAATTACAAGTAACACTCCTACACGTCGCTCGCACTTAAATATTCATGATTACGGATCCCGGTAGGTATCCGACTTGTATGAGATTTCTCTGGCCTTCATTTATGTGTGATACAAATGTAAGTCCATTACCTAGGGAATCCCTAAAAAGTGAAACATTTTCCCCAAACGGAACAGATATAGTAAATCTATCCCTACGCAATGTCATATATGTTCGTCTCTGTAATAAAATCAAGTCCTAAACCCTAACCAATGGAAAAGGGGGGGGGAATTCGAAGAAATTAATTTATTTGTATAATCCTAATTGGTACACATGTACTTAATATATCAATACATAATTAACCCCTTGATATATAATAACGTCTGGGAGACGTCAGTAATTTGATGTGCCATAGTACACTTCGACGTCTCCAAGACGTCAATAGCTGTCGGATTCGAAGAATTGTGTCCAGTAGATGTCTTGAATTCGAAGAAATTGATTTATATGCATAATCATAATTGGTACACATGTATTTAATATATCAATACATAAATAACTCCTTGATGCCTGAGAACTTCTGAATAACGTCTAAGAGACGTCAGTAATCTCCTGTGCCAAAGTAGACTTCCGCCGAACGATGGCTGATTGGTTAGGGTGCTAGCCTTCCGCACCGGAATTCGCGGGTTCGAATCCCACTGTGGCATGGATGTTCGTAGCCGTTCGGAATCGGCTTTAAGCTGTAGGACCCAGTCTCATTAGCCCTAGTGTTGCAAAAAGTAGACCGTAGCACTCCAAACCAAACCAAAGTAGACTTCCACGTCTTCGAGACGTCAATAGCTGTCTCCGACAGACGTCATGCAGCATAATATTAAATCCTAATTTTATACTGTTACTTAATTATTGTTCATTTTCATCATATATAAACCTCATTAAATGTTTCATAGCAATGAAAATTTCAAAATAAAACGTTAACTTGTACAACATTGTTTCAGATGAGCCTGTGTAAATAGTATTTTTCGGATACATCATATTCCGTTTTACTTGTATGTCAAGGGGTTAAGGCAAGACTCACTATAAATATTGTCGATACATAACTATAATTTACCGTAAAAATTACAGCAGGACCTCGATTATCCGAGCTAGATGGGACCGCTAGTACCTGGGATATCGGAAATCTATTTTCCGTCTGCTGGGATTCACCCTGTCTCCTCTTTTCAACAAATATTTTGTTGAATGATTTACGACTTGTAGCTGGATTCACTAATTGCCATGACTGGGCAATCACGTTGTGGAGAAGAAGTACGTGTAACACGGACAACGAACTAAAATGTGTATCATTTTTTTCCAAGCTCATTTTGGAAAGGAGGAAAAAAATTAGATTTCGTTATAGACTCAGTTAACAGAAACCTCGGTTAATCGAGGTTCTACTGTACTTATTAAATATTTTAAACTTAGTATACTTTCTGAGGAGGAACACATGAAAAAAACCTATTTAGTGGTGCTACCGGAAGCTGGTTGAGTCAGAGGGTGCTACTAGCATAGTTGCTTATATCCGTTCAAAATCGGTTTGAAGCGCTAAGTCCCCGTGTAATAAGCCCCAACGTCTAAAAAGAAAAAAAAATTAGCCCTCGTGAGCAAAACAGTAGACCGTAACTCTGCAAACCAAACCAAACCAAATCTAAAAAGGAAAAAAATTCATTAGGTTTGTTTATCTTCAAAATGTCCATTTCCCTGCCAGTACCATTAGCTTTTGAAATACGACATGATTATTTTTTATTATTAAATACATTAAAATATTACTACTAACTAATATTTCAACATTCATTTAAATATATTTATTTTTAATATTTTTTATCAAATTGCTGGCCCAAATGTAAGTATATCGCTAAGTTTTAACGCCCATAACACGCTTTGTTTCTACACTTCCAGTTCGCTAATGACATTTTAATTTAAATGTAATAGAGTATAGTAAAAGAAATAATAATTTGCATTTATGAAAGACGCCCATAGCTTTCCTTTAATGGAATTACTTATATCTAGTCAGTGCCAGACATTACTGATATTTTGCCAATTTTGCACAAGGTGTCGTATAACTTGAGAAGCACTCCTGACGTCAGTGTAATGGGCATTAGGGAGTCAAAACAACGGAGCTCACTCACGCTTGAGTAAACGAAACCAGCCATTTCGCAGAACACCTTGCAAAAGGAAAACGGATTTGGCAATGGAATTTCCTAGAAAATATTTCTATTTCGCATCTGTTTTAACAGCTTGAAAAAGACATCGGTCACGAAGGAAAAGTCAGATTTGCGTCATTCATACATTTCGGAATAAAAAAAAGAGGGCAGAAGAGGACAAAAATAAAAGAATGAAGGACAGTTCTTCAAGTGAGATGATTTAATATAAAACAAAAATAAAAGTCAAGATAGAATAACGATATACCGAGGACCATGTCGAATATGTGCACTACAATCGTTCTCAATTATTCGGTATAAATTCTGTACATAGTTATTTTAACGACAGAAGAATTATATACTAGTATTTCGTGTCTTAATACTTGAAATACTGATAGTCCAAATTAAATTATATCCAGTCAAAATATCGAGGTCCAAAGTATCGCGGCCATAATATCGTCAGTCCAAAATATTGATGATTCAAAATATCGCCGGTCCGAAATAACGCTGGCCGAATGGTTAGGGCACTGATCTTCGAAACCGGAGTTCGTGGGTTTAAGTCCCACTGTGGCATGGATGTTCGTATCCCCTTCGGAATCGGCTTTAAACAGTAGGTCCCGGTCTCATTAGTCCTCGTGTTGCAAAAAGTAGACCGTCGTGGTCCCAACCAACTAACCGAAATACCACTGATTCGGAATCAATATTCGGACCGTGACATAATGGACGCAATATTTTGACCCCAAGCCAAATTAAAAAGGAGGTGTTTACGCCTCTCTGTAAGGCAAAATTAAGAATAATATTTGTATTAGTATATTTGCTTTTAAAGAGTGGAAGCCAAGAACAAGAACTATTTAAATTTTTAACACAAGAATTTCTCAAAGATGAATTCAAATTTCCAACTTCCCAACTCATTGATGCAGAGTGCTGAATTTGCAACATTACTGCCTGGGAGATTCACCGGAAAATAATAAAAATACTCATAAAATTTTGCCAACAGCGCTTTCCTATTGCTAACGAAATTATCCCACGTGATATTTTGTAATTACCACGCACGAGAAGAGGAATTCATAGGGATGGCACGGCATTTAAGTTAACAAGGAAGCTTTATTCCTCCGCTTTCTATTATCATTTTATTCACCGACAGTGAAGTATTTCATTCAAAAACAATAAGCACCCCTTCACAATCGATCGTAACTGTTTCCTCCGATTGTAGTATTTAAGTTATTAAGTCTTCTAATAATCGGCTGAGTTGCAGTTCGAGAATACATATCACAAAGAAACGAGTGCAGAAGATATTAAGGGATGACGGAAAGTGTCTTTAAGGAATATGAAGAAAACGATTTTCTTTGAATACCTGATATTACAGGAATTTTACAACATCCAACCTTGACCTTATGGTGTAAAAGAGGAAACTTGACGATCCTTTCTGTAGACGTCATCAAAATAACCCTACGTTGAAAATGAGTACCTTTTATACTCTTTTTTCTTACTTATTCGAGTAAGTTGATAATTTTTTTTTGTAAATATTTTAGTTTACTAGTAAGGAAAGGGGAATTGTTTTAACAATTTTGATGTAAACAAAGAAATTTCCTATAAAGTATTTTAATATTATTTTTCTAATTTAAGTAATTTTGTGTATTTTCTTTTAAATTGATATACAGTGGTAGAACCTCGGTATAACGACCCCCTGTGGGGCCAACATCATATGGTCGTTGTAACAAATTGAAAAAATAATAAAAAACAAATTGAGCAAAGAAATGATGCAACAGTACATACCTAGAGAACATTTCTATTTCTTAGTATTTCCATTACTGAATTTTTGAAAAAAAGTCTTTGATTGATGCCTGTTTCAAGTTCATTTGGGAATTTTTCATTATCACTGATTCCATATCCGTTAGATTTTGAAGAATATCTTCAGAATTAAATTGTCCTTCAAAATATTGACTCTAGGCATTGATTGCATTGAAGGCTTCTTTTTCATTCACTTTTTCAAAAGCTTGGACGATTTCTTCTCCGTCCTCGGGATCGCAGATTTCTTCATTTCCGGTAATACGATGAAGAAAATCGTCCTTATTCAAATTTTCTTCGCAGCACTGTAAAGTTTCGTTTACCGCAACAAACTCATCAAAAGATAATTGAAGATCGGAAAATTTGACACTGAGGAGTTGGGTCATTTCATTAGTGTCTGGAGTGTCATCTACCTAGGACATTAATGTCATACGTGACGACGGTCCCTTTAAGCAGACACAAAGAGAGGAGTACAGGTTTCTTGAAGTTGCACAACAGTACAATAATTTTAAAACAGCACACTTGCTCATGAGTTCTACGGTCTAAAATTGGCGATCGCTCTATCGAAAAATAATACACTTGGGGTCGTTGTAATGATTCAAAATTAACATTATTCCTATGGTAAAATAATTGGGACTTTTCAAGATGGTCGTTCTAACGAAGGGGTCGTTGATTGTGGGGTCGTTAAAAAGATGTTCTACTGTATAAACAAATTTCGATTTTACTACAAAATTGAATCTTGCAGTCCGAGCATCTTGAAGGAAATTACAATAATAGTAAGTTAAAAAAATAGTTTGTTTAATATAAATGAAAGAAGCTTTAACCAGACTAAGGGGCTTACTCTGGACGTTGCGAGTCGGTTCGAACGTTCATTGTGACGTCATTTTGATTATGCGAGCAAACGATCAAACTGACGTCAAAGTGGCGTCACAACGAAGGTTCGAACAGAACTGCAACGTCTAGAGTAAGGGCCCACGAGAGTGTATGGGGAAATTACTTGAAATTTATTGACTGCAACATTTTTTAAAACTTATCTTGACCCTTATAGTCCAAACAACGAAATAATGTTTGCCAAACTTGTGAAAAGTACCAACAACTGTATATCGTTGCGTATCAAAGTCAAGTAATGAAGTAAATATAATATTCAAGAATATAAAGCTATAACCTTGAAGAAAAGTATAACGATAGTATATTAAAAAAAAAGAAAAAGGAATATATTTAATATACATCAAATGACCAGGCTAAGTGTCATTAAACCAGGCTAAGTGTGAGAAATTTATTGAAATTTATTTACTACAACGTTTTTTTCTTTTAACTTATCTTATCACATTGTATTCGGGACGCATACTAGTACGTTTTCTGACGATTAATACTTGAGCGCGGGTCATGAACTAGTACGGGTTAGTGTAACAACATGGTTTGTTTGTGGGTAGAAAAATAACGGTATATACAGGAAAACGAAGCCGAATGTTCTTGTCTACTACATAGATTCCGGAAATATTTAGACAAATAAAAACTAATTTTTACATCAGTCGATGCGGAACCACAGAATGGGAAGGTTAATTAAAAAATCAATTTAGATTTCAAATTAACATTTTATTTATCCTTGCGAAAATTATATTATACATATTTATATATTGTATATATATATATATATATATATATATATATATATATATATATATATATATATTGTATATATATACATATATATATATATTTATATATAAATATGTGTTTATTTGTCTATTTATATATTTGTTTATATATTTCAATATAAGATACGAAAATTTGGTTAAAAAGTGAAATAATTTTCGATCTATTGTTATTTAACTGAATAACTAAATTTAATCGCAAAACGCCCGCTCCCGGTACAATTCCGCTGCGAAATGCACCCGCACACAATGTGTTAAGCCTTATAGTTCGAACGACGATATATCGCCAAGAGCGACACTTGTGAAAAGTGTTAACGACTATATATCGTTGTGTATGCGATGGCGCCGTACTATTAGCATCGCGAGAGAGCCCTATCCTAAAATGAATTTATAAAATGATAAAAATTAATTTCTTTGGAAAATAATTGGAAAATTTGTTTATACATTTTACTGTTTGCTAACTGGTTGATACTGAGACTGCGTATACACTAAAGTGATAAAATATAAACTCGATACGGATATTTTTGAGACTGTAAATGCAATATGTATATTCTTACTACATTTCCTATATTTAAATATGACCAAACCCTGATTTTTTTACAAGCAAATACTGTTTCCAAACGTGGATCGTTTTTCGGTTTAATTTTTAAATAACGTGTATTGTTTATGTTATTCCTGTAGATAGATTTCAACAAATACTGGAATAGTTAGCACTAATTTATCCTCCTTTCATAAAATACTAGCTGAAGTACTGAACGTGGTGTAAATAAAGATGAAGTTTGATAATTTATTTAGAAAACGTCCATTATTTTGACTATGAGTAAATGATTTAAAATTTTACGAAGATTTAATAAAAGAAACGTTACTTTTTACACAAAGCTTGATTGAACATAATATTCCACGTTTGTCTGTCTGGAGAAATAAAAAAAAAACTGTCAGTTTTGCCGACTCTTGTGCAAGAAACTCATTTACAGGTATGTATATATATATATATATATATATATATATATATATATATATATATATATATATATATATATATATATATATATGCATATATTTTAATTATGAGGACAATTATACATATGTGTAATAAGACAGACTTCAGAATGAATAGTTGCAGTCATGGGCCATAAAAATGACAACGTTTTAGCTAAAGACCTTTATTAAAATAAAGTTGGAGAACGGGTTTCCACTTCATCATAGGGACAAAACAAACTGAGGGGTCAGCTAACATGAAGTGATATGTAAAAAAGCCATTAACACCTGGTCAGCAACTGTGGCAAAATCTGCCTGCGACAGCGTGCATCTTCTTTTTGTTTAGAAATTTCCTAAATTGTCCGCTAGGGCAATGTAGAGTTATAATTGTTCAGACCCCTTCTCTGAGGTCTTAAACTGTAGCCCTAGTGATCAAATTAGGTTAGCGGTTAAACCGGGGAATTCCAAAGGACGCAGGAATTTTTAGCCCTTGACTTCAGATTTGAAAACCCCTAAGAATTTTCTTTACACACACACACACACACACACACACATATATATATATATATATATATATATATATATATATATATTATATATATTATATATATATATATATTATATATATATATTATATATATACATTACAAAAAGTACTGTTCTCGCTCAGCAAGGTGCCAATATATTTTACTCTTGAAAAATAATTAGGAAATGACCGTCACGTGAGAATTTGCGGAGATATTGACCATTTAACCCCCAAAAAATTGTAAAAACCATTACTTTTGAAATAAAAATTTTGAAATTTTGAATTTAATTATTGCATACAAATCTTTCGAGAAAAATTCGTGTTTTCAGTTGACAATTTACTACAAAGTTATTAAATGTTTAAATTAAACTTCGAATCTTTTAAAAAACTTGTAAAATTATGGAAATATAGCATAGAGCCCATCATATGACGGTATAAGTAAAATTTTAAATTTTCCAGATTTATAAAGTACTCTATGAGGCAGGTAAAAAAAAGGTTTGTTTTTTTTACTGAGAATTATCCGGTACACGCTCAATAATTTGTTTATCTTCATATTCCTCTAAAGTCTCCTGATACTGAGAATGCAGTTTAGATTCACGTTGAATTCATTTCAATAATTCAAAGCTTTCTTAGCTATGTCGAAATTATCGTTAAGTTCTTCCCAATATTTTTGTTTTAGTAATTAATGGAATAAAGGAATGAAACCATCATTTCTACTACAACCTGGAGGTAGATAGAATTTGTTGTTAATACCGGGGATAAAATTTTCATTGCAACAAAAAATAATCGAGGATTAAATTTAAAATTATCTTATATGTACCTAATCTATCATTTAAGCGAAATGTAAAAGAAAATTATTGACGTACTATCTAAATTCAGTGATAAAACGTATGAAAATAATGCAGCCAATATTGAAATACTTTAAAATAAGAAAAGATTAAATAGGGTGGTTAAAGGAATGACGTCATAATGCTAGAAAAAAAATGTTATTTTTACCTATTTATTATGTGATAAATTGATAAAACTAATCGCCTTCTCTTAACCGGGGAAAATAGGGCTTAAAATAATGTCATTAAACGCTGGAAGATGGCCGAATGGCAGAGCGCTGCTCTTTCGGAACCGGAGTTCGCGGGTTCGAATCCCGCTGCTGGCATGGATGTTTGTAGCCGTTCGGAATCGGCTTTAAACTGTAGGTCCCGGTCTTATTAGCCCTCGTGTGCAAAACAGTAGACCGTAGCGCTCCAAACCAAACCAAACCAAACCAAACGCTGGAAAAAGGGGGAAGGGGTGAATTTCAAATGTTTTAAACACTACAGTATTTTTTGCTTTGATGAAGCATATTTATACCAATTTATTTTAGAATCGGATCGATAGTTTAAGAGAATGTAAACTTTACTCGCTTTGAATTTTGCTAACCCTAACTCATCAAGAATCCAATATGGATGCCTCTATCCATTCCAGGTCCAACCACTTCATAAATTCGAGGACAGACGGACAGATAACTTAGGCTATTATTATATAGGGGATATTTTTAATTGTGCAGTGTGAGAGACAAAATTCTAAACTTTTAAACCCAGAAACTCCGTTAATAAAGAGCAAAGCTGTACCCATTTTACTGTTGAACGGCTAAAATCTATTGATATATCTTTAAAATTAAACTAACACTTTTAATATCAATAACGCTATAACAATTTTTGCTTCAAATCCCTGAATCGCCGAGAAGTACGATTACGCATCTAAATGTTCTTTTGAAATGACCCGTTTATTTTTAGAATTACATTACAAATCCAAACTTTCTTTTGTTCGACAAGTCTAGCCGAGGTTATTAAAACTGAAAACCGATAAGCATGAACAAGTAGACACGTTTATCAAAAACGCAAACTTCTTAATACTTTTCTTATGCCCGAAAACAGTGATTCTACTTTCGAAATTCGCTGAATCGTGAAAACACGTTTATCGAGCAAAACAAATGGCTTAGATCTTTTCGGTGACAAACGAGGGATCTGATAACCATCTGGCAAAGAACATCCAGATGAATTCCTCAAAGTCACACAGTCAAACGCGCTTGGAATTTTCAAGGGTGAAAAGGAAGGATTATGGGTCACGCTTTGTTAGTGGGCAAAGACTCCAAAAATACATCCCGCAGAAACGAAATAGGGATTTTGTATATTTAGCGAAACGTTAAACAGAATATACGAAGCTCAAAATTTCATTTGGAACACTTAAAGATTTGTTTTGGAGAAAAAATAATTAGAAAAAAATAATGATGAAGAAATTTTTTTATATATAAAATCAAAAATTGATAAAAATTGAAAGGTGATTTACATAGAATACAAAATAGGGATTAGACCTATAACTTAACACTTTAATGTCTATTAACCCTTTGTAAGCGATTCGCACGTACAATTCCGCCAAACCGATTATGTCTTCAAAGCGGTTGCCACGTACAATTTTCGACCAAAACGTTCCGAAAATAGAAGTAATGTACATTTCTGCTAGTGTTTTCCCCTATGGAGTTTTGAGGTAGGAGGGTCAGGTCGATTGTTTAGGAACTGCACACCTACTCTCTGAGGTACAAAGGCGCTGGTAGCTTTTCATGGCTTTGTAAATCTCTATTTCGAAGTATTTCGTTTGCGGTAACAGATGTATCTGTAATTGCACCACTTAAATACCTTGGATGACTTTCGTAAAAAAGATAGAAATCATTCTCTTAAAGACTATTTTTATTTGTACTTTTAGAACCCATTATTTCTTATGGGATGATCTTCGGGACTTGACGAGCTTTATGTGTATTAAAAATTAACAATCTATAATGTCTATTTATATATCTATTTATAACCAGAAGTAAAGGGACAGTAACGAGGGTGGGTTTCCCGAATTCCAATCTATTCGACAAAGGATGAAGTAAAATATCATAGAACACTTTGGTCACTGATACAATGAAATTTTAGAGTATTTTTGGAGACTTTTTATCTCGGTGTCTACCACTCGGAGGGTTAATTCCAACTTGTATTTACCCTTAAATGCCCATTTAAAAATATTAAAAATATTTTTTTGGGCTTTCTTATATAAATATTAGAGAAAACACTTTAAAAATAATAGTTGAAGTGTAATTTAATGATTAAAAAATGATTTATTGACAATCTGCAACATTTTGTTTTAATTAAAAAATGAATTTTTCTTGATAAAACTATAATATTAAACACACATGAATTTTCATAACTATGATAAGGAATTTCCACAAGATATTTTTTAAAAGTAATTAATTCTTATTAAAAATATAATTTATATTACCAAACATTATAAAAATCAATTTGGAATAGAAAATAAATTGTTTGTTTTATGATACTTGACAATATGAATACAAATTATCTACAAAATTCTTTGTCGCAACCTTAGAAGATCTCTTAAATTTGACTGTATATACTTTAAAAAAAATAATCTACAATTATAAAATAGAATTACAAAAATAAACTACTTGTATTGAATATAGAAGAAAATAGAACCAATAGCATTTATTCTTCTTTAAGCTAAATGGAACTTTAAACCTATTGTTGCCAATTGGCAACTTACATAAAAATCTATTTACAGCAAATATTTTACAATTAAATATCCAAAGAAAGTCACAAATGTGGACCATATATACATTACGTTTTAAAGTAATTTTTACTTGAACACTGCAGAGTAAAATACTGTATTTCCAAGCTTCCAACAAAGACCAAAAGCACATGAAGCAATCAAATGAATATTTTTTTATTCTTAAAAGAAGTAGAGTTGCCATCTACTTGGTGAAAATTTGCTTAATAATATCTTCAGAATGTTTTTTTTGGCAACACTAGGTGTTGGAAATATTTCCAATCACTCTTTTTTTCACTCTTACGGAAAACTTTGGGCGCGAAACGCCAACTTTCTTTTTGTTGTAATTTCGATTTCTTTGTATGTTGAGTTTGCCTCTGTGAGCGATGCATATATATGGGTTGGGTTGGTTTTAGAGCGCTACAATCTACTTTTTACGACACGAGGGCTAACGAGACCGGGACCTACTGCTTAAAGCCGATTCCGAACGGCTACGATCATTCATGCCATAGTGGGATTCGAACCCACGAACTCTGATTCTGAAGGCCAGCACCCTAACCATTCGGCCAATGCATATAGGGAAAGGTTGTCTTGTAGTCTAAAAGTACCACGGAAGCTAAAATTGGAAAACTATGTATTACTACTAATGTAAATAATGTATATAATTTTAAAATTACTGTAATAAAGCTCTCCCATATAGAAGATTACTTGGAATTGAAATATTTTTTCTACATGGTGCCGAAATATTTCTCAAATATGATTACTTGGAATACTACTTGCTTACTTGAATTACTTGATTTACTAGGAATAATTATTAATATTTTTCTTCATTAGGTATTACAGCTTCAGTATTATTCTAATAGTATATTAGAACACTAAATTGGGTATGTTGCTAAAAGGCAACACAGGGCATTTAACAGTTAATATTTATTGAATATCCAAACTTTTGTGCAAAACAAGATATATGTTGATAACACCAGGTGCGCACCGGGAGAATGGCCTAAGGGTTTGAGTTTCCCCCTCCTCCCAAACCCCAAGAGAAATGTGTAACGTTACAAAAGCTGAAAACTTATTTGAGAAATACAATAGACCAAAAACATCTGTTCAGCTTCGTTAAATATTCATTGAAATAATTAGCATAAGTGATGTAGTCGATGAACTGACAAAGGAAATAGGGATTAAATTTTCATTCACAAATTCTTTATATGTAGTTTTTAAAACTAAATAAAAATATTTGCAGTATTTTTTTATATTAGCGTTTTCTTTTACATGTATTTCAACCAAATAAGTGCATTAAAGTTGATTTATTATATGATGAAACTGTAATTTCGACTTCCGGTACATTTTCTATTTCTTAGTTTAGCATGGAATGGTTAGGAGCTCTACGTTCTACTTCTTTGCTAGACGAATGTAAATGAGATCACGACCTACATCTTACAGCCGTTTCCGAACGGCTACGAACAGCCATGCAGTGGGATTCGAACCCACGAATTCCGATGCCGAATAGCAGCTCTTTACCTATTCAGCCTGAATACGTTTAAGAATAAGTTAACCACTTATGCAAACAGGACAAACTTATCCAAATTCTTTAAATTTACCCATTTGGCCACTGTTCAAGTATAGTTTAGTATGGCGTATTGAGCTCTGTGATACTTTGTACTGTGGAGCAATATTTCGGGTTTGTGAGCAGGTAAAACTATAAAATAATTTTTGAAATACCCTTATTAAATAATCAGCCTGAAACAATTAATTAAAAACATTTTTGAGCATTTTAACTAAAATCCAAATGAAAAACAAATGCTTCAAGGTATGGAAAACAAAAGAAAAACCTTCAATCAAACTTAACAATTTAACTATTTAATGATAATGCTTAAAAGTATATCTTAATTGATTGTAAAAGTACTTCAACAAGTGACTACTTTTTTAAGTATTCATCAACTTCTTTGGTTTTGGTTATAGCATACCGCCGCTGTATCTCAGCCAACAAAGGCAGCGATGTCATGAACTGAGGATTGTGAGTTAGAGGCTCCAGCCGGTCAAAGATATATTAGTATTCATTAATGTTGGCTGGGGTATAAGATAGGTTCGTAGTCGCAATGACCTAAAAGTTCAAACGATACCTATAGAAGTGTCAGGTGAAGCCTTGGGTTCTTGCTTCTAAATTACGAAAGGAATGGTACTCCATAGTTACCCGTGATCCTCCACTAGTGCTAAATGAATAACAGCATCGCAGCTGTGTTTGCATAGTTAGCTGCATTAGAAAAAGACTTAACATTCATGTCATGTAAGGTAGGATTGGCATATAAAACTTCTTCAATTTTTAATATGATAAACTCTCAGATTTCATGTTATTAACTTTAACGATTCCAAGTAGTAATACAGAGGTTTGGTTTGGTTTGATTTGGAGCGCTACGGTCTATTGTTTTGCACACGAGGTAGTAATACAGAGAGTAAACAGATTTTTAACTATTTATAGATATTGAATGTTATATAATTTGGCAGGGCCGTAGCCAAAAATTATTTTCGGAGGGGGACCAAGGGAGAAAGAAATCTTTATTTGTGAATGATACTTCAGTTGATGAAAGGGAAAGCACTGTATTTCCGGAATACAGTGCCGCAAACACAGTGCTGCATTTCCGGTCAGCGGGCCAACAAGACTTTTATGGTCTGAGCGATTTTTTTCTAAGAGAATAACTGTACATATTCATGGACAGCTAGGCAGATAGTACACACATAGAGACGTGGAGCATTGTCTATCTACAAAATGGTCTTTCAAAATGTCGGGGGGGGGACATCTTTTATACAGCTCATTTTTATTAGTACGGTGTAAGGTCAGGACATCCATCGATAAACAAAGTTATAGCAGGATTTTGGACTCTTTGGGGCTGACAGGTCTGCCCTTGCGTGCGTGTGAGAAAGAGAACATTCA
>CM063498.1:173874230-173889230 GCA_032207245.1 Pardosa pseudoannulata
CATTAAAGAAAAGGTTCTATTTCATTTATGAAAAGGGTTTATTTTATTTTCGAAATTATTTTATGGCTGATTGTAAAATCTAATATCAATTTTGAAATAAAGTTCATTTGAAAATCTTAATTAACTAGACCGAAGGCTGATCATGATACGGCAAGTTGTTACATAAAATTAGAAATTTTATAAATGTTTGTCCGCTCTACAAATCCTTAGATCTGAGCACATCGGTATTTAATTTAAAATACTCATTAGAAATTTCGCCCGTTTGAGCTGCCCAATAGACTCTCAAGAGGTTAAATGATTCTCAAAGAGATCTTGTGGTCGTGATATCTCATGTCATTTTCAAATACTAATTCAGACTATAAAAGTAACGAAAAAAATTAGGGGAAAAAATTAGATTTCCTGCTTAAATTTAAAAAAAATATGGTTATTTGATACTATTATTATGAATATACTGTTATCATCACTCGCTTCATTCAGTACCTTAGCTTTCTAGTTGTTACATTCTAGCTTACAATATTGCACGGGCTGTTCCTATATATTTCATCCATACCTTCTCCCTTTTAAAGACAACTTTTCTATAGGCCGCAGAACTTTATTGTAATTGAAATACTGACCACTGCAGGAAAGGAGCTTACTAAGGGAGGGGCCAATCTTCTCAATACGGTAAATGAATTAACTGTTGTCAATTATATTTGTAACTATTCTTGTGACTTAACATTGATTTTATAGCATTCGCTACTACCAAGCCACAGATAATTGTTGGCCATTTTATTACGGGACCATCATATAGGCGACCAACGAATATTCCGAGACAACAAAAACAAAGTGAATCCTTGCAATTTAGAAGCAGGGACCAAGGGAAAAAACCAAAGGCTTGGCCTGCCACCTCCACAAGTATCGTTAAGAAGTATCGTTAAAAACTTAGCGGAGATTGTGACTATGAACCTTTTTTACATGCCCCAGCACCATAAATGAACACGGCATTTATACTATTATTTTAAATTAAGATATTTATAATTATTTATTATTTATTATAGAAATACAAATAACAGTTATTAACAAATTTATCTCTGAATTATACTCTTAGTAATCGTATTCATTTGAAAAAAAAATTAGAATCGATTAAATATTCAACACCTATAAGTCGGACTCACCCCGAAATTATTTTCTGAGTACGGCTCCGTAACTGGAATTATCTTGTGGTAATAATAACCCATACAACACAAGTATCGTATAAGTTGTAAATACGTATCACTACTGTACATGATATGTATTTGCAATGTTTATGATACATTGTATGCTGAATGATATCATAACCGTCGCAATCTGAAACATACGTAATTTATTTAACATTTTTATTATTACCATTATCTATTGTAATAGTCTTAAAAACTTTATTTAGGAACCTTATTTGCTAAAACCGAGGGTTAAGTGCGAAGCAAGTAGAATTATATAATGAGAAAACGCAATTCTTTAAGAAAAGTATTGGGATTATCTTGTGGTAATAATAACACATGCAACACACGTATCATATATGTTGCAAATACGTATCACTACTGTACATGATATATATTTGCAGTCTTTATGATACATTGTGTGCTGAATGATGTCATAACCGTCGGCAATCTGAAACATGCGTAATTTATTTAACCTTTTTATTATTACAATTATCTATTGTAATGGTCTTAAAAACTTTATTTAGGAACCTTATTTGTTAAAAACGAGGGTTAAGTGCGAAGCGAGTAGAATTATATAATGAGAAAACGCAATTCTTTAAGAAAAGTACTGGGATTATCTTGTGGTAATAATAACACATGCGACACACGTATCATATACGTTGCAAATACGTATCACTACTGTACATGATATATATTTGCAGTCTTTATGATACATTGTGTGCTGAATGATATCATAACCGTTGGCAATCTGAAATATACGTAATTTATTTAACATTTTTATTATTACAATTATCTATTGTAATGGTCTTAAAAACTTTATTTAGGAACCTTATTTGTTAAAAATGAGATTTAGGCGCGAAGCGAGTAGAATTATATAATGAGAAAACGCAATTCTTTAAGAAAAGTACTGGGATTATCTTGTGGTAATAATAACACATGTAACACATGTATCATATACGTTGCAAATACGTATCACTACTGTACATTATATATATTTGCAGTCTTTATGATACATTGTGTGCTGAATGATATCATAACCGTTGGCAATCTGAAATATACGTAATTTATTTAACATTTTTATTATTACAATTATCTATTGTAATGGTCTTAAAAACTTTATTTAGGAACCTTATTTGCTAAAACCGAGGGTTAAGTGCGAAGCAAGTAGAATTATATAATGAGAAAACGCAATTCTTTAAGAAAAGTATTGGGATTATCTTGTGGTAATAATAACACATGCAACACACGTATCATATATGTTGCAAATACGTATCACTACTGTACATGATATATATTTGCAGTCTTTATGATACATTGTGTTCTGAATGATATCATAACCGTTGGCAATCTGAAACATACGTAATTTATTTAACATTTTTATTATTACCATTATCTATTGTAATGATCTTAAAAACTTTATTTAGGAACCTCATTTGCTAAAACCGAGGGTTAAGTGCGAAGCAAGTAGAATTATATAATGAGAAAACGCAATTCTTTAAGAAAAGTACTGGATTATCTTGTGGTAATAATAACCCATGCAACACACGTATCATATATGTTGCAAATACGTATCACTACTGTACATGATATATATTTGCAGTCTTTATGATACATTGTGTTCTGAATGATATCATAACCGTTGGCAATCTGAAACATACGTAATTTATCAAAATTTTTTATTATTACAATTATCTACTGTAATAGTCTTAAAAACTTTATTTAGGAACCTTATTTGCTAAAACCGTGGGTTAAAACCGTGCGAAGCGAGTAGAATTATATAATGAGAAAACGCAATTCTTTAAGAAAAGTACTGGGATTATCTTGTGGTTTGGTTTGGTTTGGAGCGCTACGGTCTACTGTTTTGCACACGAGGGCTAACGAGACCAGGACCTACTGCTTAAAGCCGATTCCGAATGGCTACGAACATCCATGCCATAGTGGGACTCGAACCCAGGAACTCCGGTACCGACGATCAGTGCCCTAACCAATTGGCCAGCGTTCGGCTGGATTATCTTGTGGTAATAATAACACATGTAACACATGTATCATATACGTTGCAAATACGTATCACTACTGTACATTATATATATTTGCAGTCTTTATGATACATTGTGTGCTGAATGATGTCATAACCGTCGGCAATCTGAAACATGCGTAATTTATTTAACCTTTTTATTATTACAATTATCTATTGTAATGGTCTTAAAAACTTTATTTAGGAACCTTATTTGTTAAAAACGAGGGTTAAGTGCGAAGCGAGTAGAATTATATAATGAGAAAACGCAATTCTTTAAGAAAAGTAAATAAAATAATAGAGTATTAAATTAGCTAGAGTACACGATTCCGCTCTCGCTTTAGACGAAAAATACAGTAGGTCAGTTTTGGCCAAGGTAAAGTAGGTGTAAGGCTAATGCGACGATGACCTACAACACTAAAGCTCTTCTTCAACTTTAAAGAGTAAGGTATCAAAGTCGTTTCAAAAACACGTCTGTCAGAGAGTAAGTCGAAAGCTTATTAAATTAATAGAATTGCTAATCGGGCAAAATAAGAAATATTAAGGCCATAAGAAATACTACTCGAAACTTACAATTATGAATAACGGTTTACAAAAAACCTGTTCTACTTAGCTTTAATTACGTTTCACTTCCACGGTGTGTTGCCATTCGAAGGACGGAATAGCGTTTCTAGAAGTCGTCCAAGGTTAGTTATAAAAATTATAACATTTATCTTAATGCGAAAAAAAGGCAGTTTTAATGTCAGTCTGAAATGCATGCATAATATTATGTATGACATCAAGAGCTTTAAATAAATGTGGATTTTACTTATTTAAATCGAAGTTAAACAAGATCTCAGAAAGAGTAATCTCATTTAGGTTTTCCCTATCAGCCAATTCATTCATTTTCTTCCCTATTAATAAAGTGTATTTTTTATTTATTTACGAAATGGAATTCTCAATATAAACAGTGTATTTAAAATGTTGATTTTATTTGTTGCATTTGCTCTAAGATCATAATGATTTATAAACAGAGAGAAACCTCATCCATCGTTAAAAAATCTCATTTAGGTTTTCCTTTTCAGTCAGTCCATTCATTTTTTCCCCATTGACAAAAACTATTTTTAATTTATCTACGAATTAGAATTCTTAAAATAAACAGCGTATTTAAAATGTTGCTTTTATTTGTTGGAATTGCTCTTAGATCACTGTGGTTTGTAAATACAGTAAATCGGAAACAAGATCTTAAAAAAATCAACTCCTTCATTCTCTTTACCATTAACGAAGGCTATTTTTGTTAATATATTTATAAAAATTAGAATTCTATAATTAAAACAGTATATCTTTTATTTGTTAATGTTGCTCTCAGGATGCAGTAGTTTGTAAACACAATGAAACCACGATCTATTGTTAAACACGATCTCAGAAAAAACAATCTCATTTAGGTATTCTATATCAGTCAATTCCTTCATTTCGTTTACCATTAACAAATACTATTATTTATTTATTTACAAATATAGAATTCCTAAATTAAAAATATATATTTCAATATTCTGTTTTTATTTTTCAAAGTTGCTCTTAGATTGCAGTAGTTTATAAAACAGTAAAAACTCGATCCATTTTTAAATGAGATCTCAAATGAAATCTCATTTAAATTTTCCCCATAAGTTAGTTTATTCATTTTCTCCATCATTAACGGAGACTATTTTGTTAACATATTTATAAATTAGAATTCTGTAATTAAAACAGTATATCTTTTATTTGTTAAAGTTGCTCTAAGATCGCAGTAGTTTGTAAATTCAATGAAACCACGATCTATTGTTAAACACGAACTCAGAAAACACAATCTCATTTAAGTATTCTATATCAGTCAATTAATTCATTTTGTTTACCATTAGCAAAGACTATTTTTTATTTATTTACAAAAATAGAATTCCTAAATTATAACTATATATTTCAATATTCTGTTTTTATTTCTTAAAGTTGCTCTTAGATTGCAGTAGTTTATAAACCAGAAAACCTCGATTCATTTTTAAACGAGATCTCAAATGAAATCTCATTTAGAGTTTCCCCATCATTTAATTCATTCATTTTCTCCATCTGTAACGGAGATTATTTTTGTTAATATATTTATGAAATTAGAATTCTGATATTAAAACTGTATAGCTTTTATTTGTTGAAGTTGTTCTAAGATCGCAGTAGTTTGTAAATACATATTTATTTACATAAATAGAGTTTCTAAATTAAAACCATATATTTCAATATTCTGTTTTTATTTTTCAAAGTTGCTCTTAGAATTCAGTTGTTTATAAAGCAGTAAAACCTCGATCCATTCTTAAATGAGACCTAAAAAAATTTTCATTTAAATTTTCCCCGTCAGTCAATTCATTCATTTTCTCCATCATTAATGGAGACTATTTTTGTAAATCTATGAAATTAAAATTCTGAAATTAAAACAAAATATCTTTTATTTGTTAAAGTTGCTCTAAGATCGCAGTAGTTTGTAAACACAAACCACGATCTATTGTTAAACACGATCTCAGAAAAAAAATCTCATTTAGGTATTCTATACCAGTCAATTCCTTCATTTTGTTTACCCTTAACAAAGACTATTATTTATTTATTTACAAAAAAAAAGAATTCCTAAATTAAAACTATATATTTCAAAATTCTGTTTTTATTTCTCAAAGTTGCTCTTAGATTGCAGTTTGTTTATAAAGCAGTAAAACCTCGATCCATTGTTAAACGAGATCTTAAATACAAAAAAAAATCAGATTTTCCCCGTCAGTCAATTCATTTTCTCCATCATTAACGGAGACTATTTTTGTTAAATCCCTATCTATTTTGCCTTCGAATTCCTTCAGATATATCAATGACATCTAGAATGATAAAATTCTAAAGTAAAAAAAGTAAAGTATAATGAAGAATATAACAGTTCTAAAAGTGTTTCTATTCCTTATAACTGCTAATTTTTTTTTCTAAATCACAAAATATTTTTGTTACTTCCAATAGTCACTTTCTGAATTTTTTTCATTTCACACAAGTAAAACAGACATTCATGACAGGATATATGTGATTTATTTCGGTTGACAGTGCAGACATTCTTTAAATTTTTCTCTCAATATTATATAGATTTGCTCTCAAATTATATGTATTCAGAATACAGTTTTAAATTAAAATGATTCTTCTGTAAAATTGCATACATTGTCCTTTAAGCAAAATTCTCTAAAAATTAGTTTGATATTCTACTTTTGATTTAACTTGAAAAGGGAGAATAAATACATTCATTTTATATTAATTAGGGTTTAAAATACTAAATGTCAAAGAAAAGCAAAATAGATCATTCATGTAATAAAAATAAATATTAATACAAGAAGTGGAATAACAATGCCTCTTTCAAATCCATTTTATAAGAATAGGATTTAAAAAATTTGCTTTCAAATGAGAGAGAATCTAGCGTTCCAAACTTGTTTTTACATTTCCACACAAGAATCGGTTTCTTATCTTTGATTCTTTAATTCTACAAATTGAATAATACTTTTATATTTCATTCTATACATAGTAACAAAAATTCAAATAATAAAAGTTGCTAGGTTTGGTTTGGAACGCTACGGTCTACTTTTTTCAACACGAGGGCTAATGTTACCGGGACCTACTGCTTAAAGCCGATTCCGAACGGCTACGGACATCCATGCCACTGTGGGATTCGAACTCACGAACTCCGGTTCCAAATGCAAGCACCCTGGCCATTCAGCCATCGTTCGGCAAAAGTTGCTAGGAAAAATGCAGATTGCATCTCATTTACAAAATTATAGTTGGTGTTGTTATTGATTTCGATTCCAAGATTTAACTTAGAGTTTAATAACAATTTAAGAGAAATATTTTTAATATATAAGGTAAGTTACCTTTTTGATGAAGTTTAATAACAATAAGGTACAGTTAAGAATAAATATTTTCTAGAGAATTATTTTTAAATTGATATGCAATAAATATAAAAATGCAAAAGGGAGTAGGGAAAAATAATTCAAGAGTATTTTTCTAATAAAATAATTACATATGATTTTATCCTTTTTCTTTGATTTACATGAATTATATATAAATATGTTACTTAATAAGATACATTCTTTACTTTAAATTAGTATTGCACTGAAACGTAAAAATTAACATTCTATATCTGTTAAGAAATCAGAAAAATTAAGCAGTTGATTAGTCAAAACCAAAGAGTACAAAATTCATTCTCTGGTTTCATTCGGAGCGTTACGGTCTGCTTTTTTGTTACTAATGAAACTGAGACGTACTATTTAAAGAAGATTCCGAATAAAGCTTTCATTGTAATTGATGTATGAGTGTATGTTTGTATCTTTATTTGCTCTTTGTACAAACCCACACAGAATGCCATAGAGTTGCCATATTTTGGGCAGGCATTATTTGATATTGTGAAAAGATAAAGTCAATATGAAAATTTATCTACATTATCAACCCATGATTCCGTAATATAACGGATATTATATTGACTTTTAATGACAGATGGCAGTAAAGGATTTTCTTTATTTTTTACCGCGCTCAAAAATATGCTACCTTATTGATGATTTAACGAAGAATATCTTAGCTCACGGTAAAATTGCTCACAATGCATTTATAATATATTGCACATTAAAATATAAATAAATCAGTATGAAATCCTATTAATATATATTTAGAGTAATATATATTTAGAGTAATGTATATTTAGATAAAATAAAAATTACTCCAAACCAAAGGCTTTAAGAGAAGTTTAGTGAGTATACCAAGATCTTCGTAATTAGAAACTGAGTGTCTGATAGTTTTTGGCAGTATGGTGTATGTAACAATCTTGTTTATTTTCCAAAATACAGACTTATTTTTAAGTATTTATTATTCTTTCAAACAACTTTGGAAGTTTTACAGATTACTTTTGAATTTAACATTAGATTTACGGAACGAGTCAATTTGACTCATAAAAATTTGATCACTATATATGCATAAAACTTTAATATTACTTTTCAAAAACATACGTTGGTTTTTAGTCAAGTAATAAAATATATGTAACTTTATTCCTCTTCCCCGCAGACCCCCGTCATTTCGCATTATTAAATGTGGTATACCTATTTTCACGGTTGTGAGACAATTTGACTCATAGAATGGTTTATAACAGTTAATCGCATAACATGAAATTTATTGGTCCTATCAGGTCTGGGATATTTTCTAATTGGCTGAAGAGCTAAGAAGTAAATACAGAGAAGAAGTAAATATAGAGAAGAAGTCGAGAACACTTCCATTCCAATGACAGAAATGCATGCTACTGAGGCATGGAAGAATTATAAAGTTTAACAATCATGCAAAAGAAACAGATGTAGAAACCATTGTTCTAAATATAATAGAAATGTTTGCGGAAAATGTGTTTCAAAAACAGATTTTATGTGTAAAAATTGTTTTCTATGAATTTTTTTATAACAAACATTTTATTTAAATTAATTTGGAACTATTTTCTTTGCAAAAATCTTCAATTTTCTTGTTTGAGTCAAATTGGCTCACTTCAGTAAAAATAGGTATATGATCAACATCCGTAAATTTAGTGTTAAATGCATTAAAGGATCTTCCAAGAATACATAATATTCAGACATAAATCATGTAATTCAATACATTTATTACTTTTTATTCAATGGAAGGATTTTTGCTTCATTATTGTAATAATGAGCATAAATATGCAGACAAAGAACATTTCAATGTTAAACATACATTGAGTTTTAATTGTGTTGGGTTGTGAAGAAAGGTCAATGGAATTATACTGATAAAGACAAGATAAGAATTTAATACATTCCCAACAACCTATATATCAATAGAAATGAAAAGCCTTGGAATTAGTTTTAAATCTCGCCTCCTACATAATAGAAAAGAAATCTTTTCTTTCAGGATAAGGAAAAAAAGAATTCCTTCAAATCCCCTCAAGGAATTTTTGCTGCAGCAATAGTTTCTGGTATTCATTAAACAACAAAAAAAAATCTAAAGGGCAACTTTTTCTTTTCGGCTAGTTAATAAATTTTAATTGTGTATTTATGGGAAGAAATATAATGTGTTCATAAAGATCATCTGAGTTCTGACCTGTCGCCTCTTTTTTTACATCCATAAAGACTTACTGAACCACTAAATTTTATTACTTTTTAAAAACCATAATTGATTTTAAAAATCCTACTGCTTTCTTTATAAATTATTGGCACCTAAATTTTTTCCTCGTTTATTACGTGGCTATAGAAATAACATGAAAAAGGCACATGGCTTTTATTAGACTAAAAAAGTGTAATTTATTAAGTATGCTTATACATTTTAGGTAAATATCTCAGCTTATATTCATGAAGCTGAAAATGTGAATGTTCCGGTTTAAATTAGAGGAAAATATAAATTATTTTTATAGCCAGCTATTTATTGGTATTTTTGTGTTCTAGAATATTTAAAATGATAGGTGTGTTAAGGTATCCGTCTACGTTCGGAGAACTTTTTTCTATAAACGTAGAAACTAATTCATGTTTTTACATTTTTAGATTTATTTTTTATATTATAGATACTATAGAGAATTGCCCTTAAAAAATTTATTCCTCTAGAAGTTTTTATAAAATTTCTATTAAATGAAGGAAATTTAGTAAAAAAATCGGGTTTTTCCAAAAGGTCTAATTTTTTAATAAATTAAATTATTTTAATACATTTTGATTCAACACATTTCTTATACATTGAACTAGTGAATCACTTACAATCTTTGCTCAATTTACATTTGGTAAAAAATTTTGGTCCTTCAAAATCATACACATTGAATTTTTAACGAATTTTCATGACCTTTATATCTAACTATGACTGTAACATCATTATAATTATCCAAATTTAAAGCTTTTAGGTCATTCCCTAGTAAATACTATCAAAAGCATTCTTAATAATTTTCAACAAAATATTTTAAGAACTTTTTGAGAAATCACATTTCAAGTTTCAACATTTTATTAAAAATACCGTTCCGAGAAAAACGCGTTTGAAATTTATGAAAGTAACTTTAACTATTAAAAAATTAAAATACATGTTTAAAATTCCCCACACTTTCTTGCTTCAAAACTTTCTCATTGCCAAGTTGCTAATAATTAAAAATACTATAAAAATGTTTAAACTAATCTTCAGGAAAATTTAAAAAGTTTTATCCAAAAAATGCTCTTTAAAAGGCTTTAAATTCACAACTTCCGATTCCGAAGTTGCTACTTCCGTACTGTTTTAACATGTGTAACTTTTCTTTAAAATGCCGTAGAGACAAACCAAAAACCGATTTAGAAGCCTAAAAGTTGTAATTTTAAAATAAAGAAATAAAAAAAGTATGATTTTTGGCAAAAAATGACGTTTTCAACGTAGATGGATACCTTAAGGGAATAAATACAACGCTTTTAAACCTTCAAGCGGCATTCTTAAAATTTTTTTTAAATAATTTAATCTTTTATTTGTTAGACAAAATACTTAAAAAATTTGTATTAGAACATATAAAACCATAAGTAAATTTTAGGGAAAGCATATTGTAAATTTTTTACTTAAAATTCATGTTTTTGAAATTGATATTTTTTGAAGATGCGCGCACTCTAATTAAAAATCTATTAGCCATATTAAAGTATACTATTAGCCATATTAATGTATCAGAGTGCTACAAGGACACTATATGTACTGTTTTAAATATTTTTATTTGGTATTTATAGTACTTTGAAATATCATTTCAGCTTTTTTTAAAAATTCCTGCTCCTGGCGTAAAATTTCTGGCACCTTTTAGAATTTAAATAAGTAGTGAATTTATCCCAAATGGTAATTGTTTGAAAATTGCAAAAATTATTCAGCAACTTTAGTTTGTGTTGTTCTAATGCCTGTGCTCAGTGAGACAGAAGAACTTTGAAATTTTTAAAACTATCACGTACTTTTTATTTTATAAATATAAATTTATTTTTTCAGAAAGAAAGTAAATTCTAGTGAATACTTAAGTAAATATAGAGAGCACATTCTGAAAATTTCAAGTATTTTGAATAGCAATGAAAAAGGTATTGTAGCCGAGAAACAGCAAAAATTTTCCCTTTTAATGTTTTTTAAAAGTGGAAACTTTCCTTAAAAGCAGAAAATGTATATATTTTTCCTCTGAAAATAAGTTTATTTTTGCAGTATTAATCGTTTCAGGGGATTAGCTGAGTTATGTAGACTTAAAAAAATCTTTGAAGAGGGTTTATTAATTTGAACTTTCTGAGCTACTACTTGCTTTCACAGTTAAAGATCACCGACACATTTATCATCTTCATTAATAGAAGTTATTGCACTCTAACTCAAAGACGTCACATGATGTCAATAAACGTCAATTATACTAAGCTGACAATCAAGAGATAAGTTAGTCCCATGAAATATGGAGTTTTCTTTTTTATTTACGAATGATAGGGGTCGTAGATCTTTCTAAACCAGATAAGCCTTAAAATGCCACTTAACATGAAAATCACCATATCTGTTTTTTCACTATGCTCAGTTGACAGTATAACTTGTTCACAGGTCTCTGTCTTTAGGTAATACAGTGGACTTCGATTAATGTGATCAGTTTGGGACACCGTGATTTTGATAACAATAATCGATTGATAACAATAAACGATATGCAAAATTAGATAAATTTACCCCCCCCACTTTAATTCCACGTACTAAATTTCAAAACAAAATGAAAAAACTCACCTTATATTTATGTACTGCATATTATCCTTCAAAATATAAGAATTGTGTGCATAATTAAAAAAATTGATTGTTGACTGTCTACAATTTTTTCTAAGAAACTCATTGATAAATTGTTCGTAATCATAATCAACCTGTCACAACGATTTAAAATTAGATAGTTTGTTTTAATGTTAAATCATTTCGTTTTCTGGCTTCCATATCGACAAGCTGCATGTAAGCGAACAAGGTATAAAATGTGAATACGCTCCTTGTCAGTTCCGCTAATGTGTTGCCTTCTGCTTATCTGACAACTACTGACCATCAGCAGGGTGTGCGTATTTCTGAAAAACTCCAAGAACGTGTAATTTCATTCTCCTTTGTTCATTCTCCATTTCCCTAGGCTGAAGAGGAGAATTCTCGGAAATTCAAACAACAGCGAAGGTAAAGAAAAGAATGGGTTCTGTCTGAATACATTGTGAATATTCCTTTGCCAGTTAAAATGTGGTTCGAAAACTGATAACAATAACCGATGTAACGATCACATAAAGCGATAATGTTAACATACAAATGAATAGAAAAAATAGGGAACAAGTGATTTTGATTGATAACATTAACCGCGATCACATTAAGAGGAGTCCACTGTATGTACATTATATGTTATTTAAGGACATCAACTAGAGATTTATGTCAAAAGCATATGTACGTTAAGATATCATCTCGCATGAAAAACCACTTTATTTGTCTTTTCTTTGGGCCCAATTGCCATCATTACTTGCTATAGGTTTAAGTATTTAACTGTCCTCTGCTCTTAAGTTTGTAAGTGCATTTTTAATTATTTAAGGTGATCAACTATTTATTTATTGTAGATGTTAAAAATTCATTAAAGGGGTGTATTAATATAAACTTTCACAGCCACTAATACTTGATTTAGCAGCTCAAAATCGTATTACATTTATCATTTTCAGTGAAATAGCAAATTTTCGACTCACGGTTTAATAAACATCAATTATATTAAACTGAAAATTAAGGGTAGTATTCATGTTTGACGTTTTTCAAAAGTTGCCCATGCCTTGACCTCTTTTTTCAATCGATGCACCCTGCCTTTTATAAATAACTTTGAGCTCCTGTATTTTTAAAAAAAGTTTTCTTTTGGGAAAGGGGGATTACATGGATGCCTGGGAAGCACATAATATATCCTTTACTGACAAACAGTCCCAGTATGACGTACAGAAAATTCCCTTTCACTTGTCTAAAACTGCCCTTTTTGATAAATTTCCCATTCTTAAAAGAAAATTTACCACTAATCAAGAGGTGCATTTCTTTTTCATTAGCTAGTAATATCTGAGGTCTGTCAAAAGCTGATGCGCATTATAATATGATTTCACATGAAAAGAACCATATCTTCTCTTTTCTGTTGGCCTAATTGTCATCATTACTTGAACCGAACGATTGCCGAATGGGTAGGACGCTGCTCTTCAGTAACGGAGTTTGTATGTTCGAATCCCACTGATAGAATGGATATTTGTATTCGATTGGAATCGGCTTTAAGCAATAGCTTCCAGTCTCATTAGGCCTCGTGTAGCAAAACTGTAAGCCGTTGTGGTCAAAACCAAAACTAACCATCATTACTTGTTCCTAGGTTTACTTGTATGATTGGACCTACTCTTAGGTTTATACTGCACTAGTAATTATCTAAGGAGATCAAATATTGATTTATGTAGATGGTAAAAATTCTTTGAAGGGAGTGTATTAGTGTAAATTTCCAGTGTTACTCTTCACTTTAGCAGCTCAAGATCGCAGATACATTTTTCATCTTCATTATTATACCAATTGTTGCTCTTTACCTCAGAGAAGTCATATGGTATCATAATGTTATTGTATTAGTCGATCAACCATGAGTTAAGTTTCAACTCCGTTGAAATATGCATTTAAAAAAAAAAAAAAAAAAAAAAAGATAGCGATTGCAAAGTTTGTCAAAAGCAGATGAACGTTAAAATATCATTTCGCATGAAAAGCATCGTATCTGCATTTTCTTTTGGCTCAATTGTAATCAATTCTTGTTTCTAGTTATATTTGTTTAATAAATATCTACTTTTAGGCTTACATGTGCATTATTAATTACCCAAAGAGATCGAATATTGATTTGCATAGATGTTAAAAATTCTTTGAAGGGGAATATATTAAAATAAATTTTCAGTGATACTTCTTGCTTTGGTAGCTTAAGATCATAGCCACATTTATCATTTTCATTATGATAACAATTACTGTCCTCAAACGATGTCAATAAATGACAATTATACTAAGCTGACAATCAATGTAAATTTCAGCTCCTTGACATATGAAGCTTCGTTTTCCTTAATCAGCGATATCTATGTCAAAAGCAGATGTATGTTGAAATACCATTTCGCATGAAAGCATCATATCTCCGTTTTCTTTTGGCTCAGTTCTAATCATTTATTGTTTCTAGGTTTATTTGTTTAATTTCTGTCTAATTTAGGCTTACATGTGCATTATTAATTACCCAAAGAGATCAACTATTGATTTACGCAGATGTTAAAAATTCTTTGAAGGTGGTATATTAATATAAATTTGCATTGATACATCTTGCTTTGGTAGCTTAAGATCATAGCTGCATTTATCATTTTCATTATGATAACAATTACTGTCCTCAAACGATGTCAATAAATGCCAATTATACAAAGCTGACAATCAATGTAATGACATATGAAGCTTCGTTTTCCTTAACTAGCGATAGCTATGTCAAAAGCAGATACACGTTAAAATACCATTTCGCATGAAAAGCCCCATATCTGCCTTTTCAATTGGCCCAGTTGTCATCATCACTTTTCTGAGCGAGGGAATAGATCTGTGGATTAGCATCCCTGCGTGGATCATCAGACTGTGACTCGCAAAACCGCCTCGGGGGCAGACAGGCATTCCGAAGAGGGTGGTGGGCAGAAGAGCTCCAGTTTTTCTGCTTTTGTCTGGCGAGATCGTGAAACTGGAGAAGCGTGTCAAACGAAATCGAGAGACTACTGGCTGCTCGTGCTCCGAATCGTTAAACGAGGATGCACCCTCGTTTTTTATTAACGGTGAATGGGAAGATGGGATGCT
>CM063498.1:173896730-173914230 GCA_032207245.1 Pardosa pseudoannulata
AAAGTAGTCCTGCTTGGATTACTCTCGGTCAATGTTAACCTATGGTAAAAGTAACCGTCTAGCCCTGGCTGATTCACATCTTTAGAATTCCGTAAAAGAAAAACTATACCACGTGATAGAACAGCAAATTCTTTAACATGCTACGGTTTCCTTCTGTAAAGAACTTCAAGAAGAATCCATACAATTTTAATTTATTTGTTAGATATTTCGGTACACTCTTTTTCAAACGCAAATTCGAATATTTAAGAGACATAAATTCAAAAAAGACAGACAGTTACCATATGGAAGAATGCTGTTTTTCGGTACCATAGTTGGCATAGATGTTCGTATCCGTTCGGAATCCTCTTTAGTAGGTCCTGGTCCCATTAGTTCCGTGAGCGATAAAAAGAAGACCGTAGAGCTCCAAAGCAAAATAAACCAAATTTAATAAAAAGGGGAAATATATTACTAGAAAATTTGCCCATTATGACGTTGAGTATAAAATTGGAAATTCTTATCAGAATCAAAATATTCACACCAACAGAAAGTTGCTTAACACATAATTTCAATTTTTGATACAACTTATTATCGTGAATCTCTGTATCCAACGATAAATTCCGTTAAATTGAAATATCTTTCATATTTCACTACCACCTTACAGAACACCTGTTAATGGTTTTAACTAATTTTTTACCCTAATTTTCATATATTTGGCGAAGGTGTTATTTGCCCATTTTAGATTTTATCAATAAATTTCATTATATTTAAGTTTTATGAATGAAGTTTTTGAATTTTTTTTTTGTAAAATCCTTTCATTTTATTCTGATATATTTTATGCGTATTTTATATAGGATCTCAGATTTGTGTACCATTTTAGTGAAATATAATTAATGTATTTAACACTATGTGATTGTGGTGTGGCTTTTTAACACTAGATTTACCGACCGAGCCAATTTGATTCATTAAAAATTTGATCACTATATATATATAAAATTTTAATATCACTTTTCAAAACCATACGTTGGTTTTTAGTCAAGTAATAAAATATATGTAAACTTTCATTCCTCTTCCCCGCAGACCCCTTCACTTCGCATTATCAAATGTGGTATACCTATTTTCACGGCTGTGAGCCAATTTGACTCATTGAATGATTTAACAGTTAATCGCATAATATGAAATTTATTGGTCCTATCAGCCCTGGGCAACAGTCAAGTCGCACGTGATTTGTTTCTCTTCTCATTCACGCAGATGGCCTCTACAAGTTTTCTACAACATTTTAGATTTAGCAGCTATCAATGCTTGGATTCTGTATAAAGAGAAGACTCAAGTAAATATTTCCCGAAAATATTTTATTTTCCAGTTGACTGAAGAGCAAAGAAGTAAATATAGAGAAGAAGTCGAGAACACTTCCATTTCAATGATTGAAATTCATGCTACTGACGCACGGAAGAATTGTCAAGTTCAACAATCATGCAAAAGAAACATATGTAGAAACCATTGTGATAAATGTAATAAAAATGTTTGCGGAAAATGTGATTTAAAAACGGATTTTATATGTAAAAAATGTTTTCCATGAATTTTTTGATAATGAACATTTCATTTAAATTAATTTGGAACTATTTTCTTTGTAAAAAACTTCAATTTTTTTGTATGAGTCAAATTGGATCACTTCAGTAAAAATAGTTATATGATCAACATAAGTAAATCTAGTATTAAAAAGTATATAAGACTCAAATACGGATCTTATTGACATGAAGCTGCTGGTATATTTGTTGATCCACTGTGGGTATATTTGTTAAAACATGTAAAATATCATAATTTCTGTGTTATTCTAGCCCTGATAATAGATATTTTACGCTGAAAAAATATTATTGAGTTCAACATTTTATGTAGACATATGATGTTAAAAAGTCATTCTTTTTCTTTTGGATTTCAAAACTCATATGAATGTTATTTGTCCCATTTTAAATATTTAGTAGAAAGCATAGTTATTTTAACTGCTTAAGAAACAGGAATCTATCGAAATAGTAACAGCGTGACCTTGATTCTAGAAAGAGATCAATCGTTCAGTCAAAATAAACTTAAAAGCTCCTGTTTGATCAGACGTGCGATGGCTGCTTTACAGAGACCTCGAGTAGATATGAAATTTTATTTTCTTAACGGAGTGACAGTTGAAGGAAGAAGTTTGAAACTAGAGTGGTATTAGAAATTTAACGGTGCTGAGTATGAATTAATGCGAATGCGGGCAAGATAGAATTTAAAAGCACAGTCGCGGGTCAACGTATTTAAATGGCTGAAATCTTTTTTTGGTATGAAATTCTGATTTTCCTGAACAAATGTGGTTACTTGAAAAAGAGTTGGCCTGCCTCGACGACATAAATTTGGACTTTGTCCAAAAAATTCTTAAATTTTTTTGAATCGCAACTGATTATTATTCGACATCCGCACATCATTCAGATTTTTTTATCCTGCCATTTTTCTGTGAGGTAATTAGAGGAGGAAGAAACTCCTAGCAAACTTTCCTGGTTAGGACTGGAGCCTGGAAGGAAAAGCCTACATTTTGCTACTCGAAAGGTACGGCCTTTACCTACTCTTTATTCTCGATTCCGAAAATTTGTAACAGAACGCCATGTTATGGTTTGGTTTGAAGCTCTAAAGTCTACTTTTTTGCTCTACAATATAGTGAGATCAAGACATACTGCTTTAAGTTGATTCCAATCTTCTTCGAACATCTATTCCAGAAGCGGGATTAAAACCTACGAATTCTGATACCGAAGAGCAGCATATTACCCATTCATTCTCCGTTCAGTGATGTTTTTAAAATTGTAGTAATAATGTGTCGCTTTGTCCAAGGCACAGCCTAGCTTCCAGAAAGCGACAAAACATGGCATGTCTAATCACATAACATGCAAAAAGATTGAGTTACGTGCACCTAACAGATTTTTGTAAGACGAAGGATTTAATCACAGGATTTAATCATAATTCATCATAGATTGCAGGGTGTTTAGAACATTTCAAACCGAAAATAAGTCACCGTTTCGAGACAAAAACTTAAAAACGAGTCTCCATACGTCACAACATATTAAAGCAGGTTTTGTACAACGAAAACGGGAGGTCCTGCCACATCCCTATTTGCCTTATAGTCCAAATTTTGCACTTTCTGATTTCATTTATTTGGACCTTTAAAAATGTTTCGTAGTAAAACGTTTTGTCCATCCAGAATATTTAAAAAATACCTTCCTGGAATACTTCAATTTGACAAATAGCAGTATCATAAAATGAGTCTTAAAGTAGTTCAGCGCCCCGCTGTTGTGTTTTGAATCCCATAACACTTGTCAAGCAAGTTAGGCGTTGTACTGTAACGTAAAAGTCTCCGTCTGTTAATTCTCACTATTGAGATAACATGTAATTTATCCCTATGTACTTGTTTTTTTTTACCTCTGCAAATAATTGTGTTTAAACCTATGTTTACGCTTTATAAATTTCCTACGGTAGGTTCGTAATTTGTTGCAACCTCTGTATATATGTTTTGTCTAATTAAAATATTTAAAAAAAAAACACAATTTCAACACATTTGTCTCGTAGTGTGACTAGATTGAATGGGTAGGAGCGCTACGGTTTATTGCTTTCCTTTATGAGTGCTATAGGACCTACGTATTAAAGACGATTCCAAACGGCTCTGTACATCAGTACCAGCAGTTGGATTCGAAATCATGAACTCCAGTACTTAAAGAAGTGCCCTACCCATTCGGGTTTCATTCGACCGACATTAGTATCACGCTGGAGAAAATGAGTCAATGGAGATTCTGTCAAAAAATAAACAAAAATTTTTGGATTTTGTAAAATAATATTAATTGTTTTCAATCATAATTGTCAGAATGTAATTTTTTCTTGCATCTTTATTATCGGATCTCCCTCGTATTATTCCTTTGCAGTAGTTAACTCATTTTTTTTTATCGCTTACACCCCTCTGCTTCTTGGGAACTCTGATTTTAATAAATGAATTTTTCCAATTACACATATCAACAGTTGTATTTACACTATTCTTTTGCTGTTTTTTCGAAAAAAAAAAACAATGAAAGCCACGTGTAACCCATGAGAATCTAGATTCGCCGTCTAACTTCGAATCTGGTAAATTTACTTTAACGTTTTTGTAATCTCCTAGGAAGTGTCAGAAAAACAACAGAGTAAATGAAGATTGATGGGATGCCGGTAAAGTGGAATTCATTTTTTTAAACAATGGGAAAATACTTGTAAACACAACATCAAATTTTTTCGCAACACGTGAGAGTTTCAGATTTTTGAAAACAGAATATTGAAGTCATTATTCTTTGAAAGAAATTCTTTAAATATATTTTATTCAATAGCTATGTTAAAATTTTTATCGATTTGTTATATCAGTCTTAGCAAAATGAAATTTTCTATTATCTTTATTTGTAAATTGGTTCCAAACTTTAACAATAGAAGGTGATACAACAGGGGTTGCTAACTTATATATATCATTATTTATTTACGCGGCCGAGACTACTATGTGTGCAGTTCGAGCATGCAATTTCTAGGACAGCCCATAGAATATCTACTAGGTATATGCATTAAAAAGGGGCGTTCAAATATGTTCTTGCAGACAACAATGTCTAATAGCCAAGACCCAACCCTGTATATATATATATATCTATATATATATATATATATATATATATATATAATAAATATATATATATATATATATATATATATATATATATTTTACTATATATATATATATATAATATATTTGATGTTTTGATCTGTTTTAATATACGTATACGTATACATTTATATATACATATATACATATACATACATATATATACATATATTACACATACATACATATATACATATATACATATATACACACATATACAAATATATATATATATTTATGTATATATATATATATATACATACACACACATATACACACACACACACACACACACACATATATATATATATATATATATATATATATATATACAAATACATTTATGTATAAGCAAGTCAATATCATTTAAAAAATTTAAATAATACAATTTTAAAAAAAGCAAGGTATTTTGAGATATTTGGTTAATTTTTGAAACATTCTTTGCGTATTTATTTTTATATAATTATTTTATAATTACTATATTATTACTGAAAAATAATTATTGAGGATTTTGGGTATTAATTTGTTGATTTCATAATTAATAGAATAATATGTAAAAAAATAAGTTTTATGTTTGCGATTTAGACATTTGTAAAAAAAATTTCGGACTTATCAACTTTTAAATTGAATTTAATTATCTAAATCTAGTCGTAATTTAAAACGTGTAACCAAATTTTGTAGTCTATTATTTAGAAAAATGTTACGTAATTATTGAAGAAATTTATTGTTTGACACTGGGAAAAAGTAGAGAGAGTAAATATAAGGATAAATTTCTTTTTGGTTAGAAAAGCCATTGATATTCCGGTAGAAGTAAACACATTAGTAACTTAAAAGACTATTAAAAGGAAATAATAACAAAAAAGTGATATTTTTTGTTATTAATATTTGGTATTTGAATGTTTGGTGAAAATTTTACCTATATACATCGAAATGCTATTCTAAAAAATAAAATCACTTTAAAAAAACTATGAGATTCACATTGGTTTGATTTATTCGAGGTCAAGAATGTTAACAAAAGTCTTGCAAAATTGTACAACCACTTAATTATGGATATCGAATACATGTCAATATTTTTCCTATTCGAGAAGCGAATCATAAAAAATGAAAATACTCTTCTAGTCATAAGGCTTTCCAAACTAAATATTGTACATGCATATACACTGCATTTTTTAGAATAGGGAACCTTGAATAAAAGACCTTCAGTTTGACATGATAAACTTGGTTAAATAATTTTCTTAGGCGTAACTGTCTTCTATTCTCTGTAACGTAATAGCACAACTTCAAACAATGCTAAGAGTACAGTCGTCAATAGTTAAAACATACTATTAAAGACAGAACCAGTCACTTAAACCTTTTTATAGTTGTAGCTCTTACTTCTTGTTCTTCTTATTTTACTTGTAACTGTCCTCATGTCTGCTAGTTTCATCTCAGACGATGTAGGCTAAATATTTCCAAAAAGTTTAAATCTTTCAAAATAAATTATGTTTTTAAGCGAGATCTTTTGCGCTTTCTCTGGTATGAGTTGTTGATTTATTTTTCATAGAACCAATGTTTTAATGGACTTTTCTGAATTACCCATAGGAATATTTTTCATGATGCCCAAAATTTCTTGTGAGGCTTCTTTATCCGGATGATCGCAGATGATTTAAGACATAACCCAATACCTAAATCTAACCCTAACCTCGTTAACCCTTCAGACATTATAGCTTCTCGAAGGTTAAACTGAGTGTAAATTGCAACATCTTACTAGCAATACCAGAATCAAAGTACACCAGTCACAGCAGACAAAGACCTAATCTTATTGAAATTTGACCAAATTTAAAGGCTACAACCCCTTCGCGACCAACCTCTCATGGACTCAAAGCAGCAATTCCACTCTTATCAGTCCAGCGTCGCCTCCACGCGAAGAGCTCCGGTTGATATTGAGAGACCAACGTCGCGTATGCGTAATCGGAGATCGGAACGTTTTATTTGAATTTTTAAATGCTAGATTTAATTACTAGATGGCGTTAAATGGGAATGGTTTTTAAAACAGTTGACTCGTATAGCATTTACTTGCTGGTCCGCAAGGATTTAATGAAGGCTATAAGTTAACACAGGTTTTTCAAGATACATACTTCCATAACACTAACCAACACCGTATATTACTATTATAGAAACAGTCTATTTCAAAACAAACACATAACAAAGAAAACTACCTAACACAGTAAATATCTTAGAGTTCATTAGGTTCGAATCTCACTGCACGCATGGATGTTCATAGCCGTTCGGATTCCGCTTTAAGTAATAGGTTCCGGTCTCATTAGCACTCGTATAACAAAAAGTAGACCGTTCCACTCAAAACTAAACCAAACAAGAAATAAATCAATCTAGGCCTTAAAACCACGATAATAATTTACGAGATAACAATTACAAATCACTACTACTTCAAGACAAGTAACAAAACCCAAAATATACATACTAAAATAACAGGAAGCTACAGAACTAACAAAACCAAATGCAACACAGGAATCTTAACTAAAACTAATTGAGGCACGACAAATAATAAACAACTGCAAAGTTACGAATGAACGAATATCTTGGCTGAATGTAAATATTTTAAAGTTTTTCCGAATTTGAATTAATTTTACCCATTCTCACATGATAAGATTCTAGTACCTCAGTTATATGCTATTTCATACAATTAAAAAATTCTTTCCTGAGAACACTGACATTTGAAAAAACAGTTTGATTTTGAGTTCTACCGTGACTATTCGAAAATGGCTTAGGAAGCACATCTCTATTTCACGAGTCATCAAACAGAAAAACTTTCCCGCGCCTATATCATACAACGAACTTTTTAACACATTAACTATCACTCGGATCTTGATTTCCGGCATAAGAATATTGAGAACAAAAGTTAATAATTAAGGAATTGAATATTTTATTAACGTATGAAATTTCTGCAGTCAAATATATTTCGATCTCGTTGAGCTCTACTTTATCAAATGATGTAATTTTTTAAACAATCGTATGACACCAATTCTATCTTTAAATACTTATGAAATACACCTACTAGTATTTCAAGATTCGATCCATTTACTAAAATTTAAACATCATTTGGATGTGATACAACGGTTTGCCTATTGATGAGTGCAAGGTATTAGTGATTTTAAATAAAAACCTTAATTTAATTTCAGGTTTATACGAGTATAAACTTAGGTAATTTAGAGGTTTTTAAAATTCACAAAATGAAAATAATGACGAGTTGTTTTTTTCATATCTAAGTTTTACTTTTAAAACCGAAAAAGGGCTGAATCTGCAGGGACCCATTTATAATAGGAAGCAATAGGGCCCTGAAATAAAAATTGGTGACTTTACTGGTTTAATAAAGGGATTGTAGTTTTATAACAGAAAAATTTCTGGACCACCATCCTCTTTACAAACAAAAAGAATTCAAACGCCACCTGTTGCATATTAATTAATAATACAAAACATTTTAAAAAAAGACTGCATATTGTTTAACATACTAGACTCAAGACTGGAGTTGTGTTGCATGGTCACCTGCATTTTTTTACGGGGCTAAGGAGCGAAGACGGACACATCGTGAGAGGGTAGACAAGCCCTATTCCAGGGAGGTGAAAGTTTACCAGGAGGGGGAAGGATGCCACCCTCGCCCGTGCCAGGTGCGAAGAAGGACATTTTCCCATGGAAGAAAAAAGCTTGACCAAGGGGAGGGGGGGTCCACCCCGGCCCTCGGGAACAGCAGTGGACGAGATGCCCGCTCGGAACGAGAAAGAACGGACATTATTCTTGAAGGAGAGCTGAGACCGAGAGAGGGGCTTTTCGCTCGGCATTATTTGGTTGTTCTCGTGGTTTTCCACCCATTTTGTGGTTAACGGTGTTCAGTGTACATATATTTAACAAAACCTGTAAATAATAAATGTATAGTCAAGAATTTGATCGCTTTTGTACTTAATTGTCGGCAATATAGGCGTTCATCGAATCCACGATACCTGCTCCATTGACAACAGGCGAGCAGGTACAGGAACGAGGCGAGCGGTCATCGGAAGGGACATCCGTGGACACAACAGACGCCTTACATTGTTTTGTTTGCTCATTTATCTTTTAAAATTCATAAAGTAGAAACAAGTTTAAATAGCAATCAAATGTTGTAAAAAATTATTTATTAAAAAGTTAGAAATAAGCATAAAATCAATAAGAAATAAAAATAATTAATGAGATGTTTGAGGCTGGTGGAGTTTTAGCAGTATTTTAATGCCAAGTTCCAATTTCGTTAACATCATTTGTACATTTCTACGCTCAATGATATTCCTCTTTCTTAGACGATCTATTAGCTATTGAGCTCACGTTCAGTGAAATACGATGAAGAAAATCGAATCAAAATTTCTGTGATCTAGCAAAGGGGTTGCAAAACGGCATTCTTGAGGTAAAATGTTTAAGTGGAAAAAATGTAGCATTTAATACGGTATATACCAGATTATTTGATTAATTTATTATATTTTTAAAGATATTATGTATGTCAAGGCAGAGAACACCATCCGAAGCTCCCAACATCTCTCTGTCAAGTGATCTATTTCTGCACATATGCAGTCTGATCCTGACTGAATTATGAAAGCCACACACATACACGGGAGAACGAGCGATAGAGCTGCTGTTGTAAAGACGTACGCTGTGAGGTCTCGAGACACGAGACCAAGAGCAAATCCTCTGCTATTAACTTTTAATTACCTGTGTAAACACTTGTAAATATTAGCACCTTCAATTAAATCATTATAAAATGACTGCTTAGCTCCATTCTTTAAGCTCATCGAGTGTGCTAACTCAATATGTATATTTACTAATAACTCCCCAATTACTCCTAAACACGCCATTGCCCAATGAAAGATTACAGTGCTCACTGGGATAGGGTGCCGCCCCCTGTAGGGAACCTATGAGTCAGAGCAAAATAGCAAAAATGTTTGCTTAGTATATTCTGATGTAAAAACCAACTCATTCATTGTATGCAAGTTACTATTGAATACTTTGAACTGATTTATCAAACACTTTACACTTTGTTTAGATCTTTAAAATACTGTGTCATATTATGATACATAGTGAATATGAGTAATATAATTCCCTTCATATGGAGATTCAACGTAAAGGTTCAATTATGTGCCTCAAATTCGCCGCCATAAATTCCGGCCGACTCCAGCCCTGGAAAACTCAACTGTTAGCACATTGACGGACAGTAGGAACAAGTGAAATTCGAAAATTAACACTATATGTTTTTGTAATTTTTAGAATATTAGAAGTATAGTTTTACTTTTTATGCTTAAATAAATTTAATTTTGATTGATTCAGCACCTTTAATTAGGTTGCGGTTATAACCGTCATGGCACCAACGGACTCTAGGCACTAAGTAATTGGACGATGTAACAGCAAAAATTTAAAAACGTAAATGACTCAAAAACGTAAATGATTTAATGACTCAAATAAGCAATATTTTGTGAGCAACATAGTATTTTTGGGAGTTTTACACGAAATGATAATTCATAAACAAACAAATATAAATAAATGACAAAAAAAAAATAAATGCAAGAGAAAACACGATTGCACTACTCCCTTTGTAACTACGTGCATACTGAAGATGCAAGTCGTGTAACAGGTGCAAAATGAAATTCAACCTAAAAAATTGTTTCCAAAACATGACACTATGCTTCTACTTATAAGCCGATAAATACACATTTGTGCCGCTATAGCCGTAGTGTCTAAAAACGACCGTTTGGTTTTGGACGGCTATTGCCATCATGCCACATAGTGAACTGTGCCATAGACGCAAGTGTCCGTCAACGTATGAATAGAAAATCGACCAAAAACGAAGCAAAATGGCAAGTAAAAAGAATATGAATCGGGTAACAGAATAGAAGGTAAAATTTTAAGGCCGATAATTTGGATTCCTAAAAATTAAAATGTAGTTATTTTACTTTGGTTTCTTCATTGGTTCTTAAACTTGATTATAAATCGAAAGTAAATGCGGAAGTATTAAAGTTGCCGTTTAAGCTATTAAAAACTTATAAATTGGGACAGTTACAAAACTGTTTAACTGATAAAAATGCAAACAAGTTTATGATAAAGAAATAAGGTAAGAGAGTAATACGATTTGAAGGAGAAATCGTGACTGAAAAATCTTTTAAAAGCGTTAGTATTGAGATTACTGATGAGACTAATTAAATAATCATAAACTAGCTTCTGAGGTAAGGATATTATGAAGCCGTATGAATAATTTCCGCAAATGCACAAAGTGCCTCTATTCATTAGAAAACACACACATCTTTGAGCAATGCCAAAAATGCCGATTAGATGAAGACGCATTGCACCTTTTGATTCTAGGGTCGTTAGCAATTCCGCAATTACTTACCGTCCTTCACCAACGACCTTAACGAAAGCCACCGTTGGAATGCCAGTTCGGGTGAGAAACAGAAGAAAATAAAAAAGATTCAACTTTATGCGAAGATGAATGGTGGGTGTTCTCGTGGTTTCGAAATTAATTAGGATTCCGAAGGAGTTTCATTTCTCATACTGTAATCACTGTGTGTATAATACATAGCTTTTTAATTCGAAAAAATGCGACACGGAATTACCAAAAGGCAACGTGTTTTGCTGGATCTATAGCTTGTTTAAGTATGTCAGTGGGAAGAGATGAGTTAATTACCTCTTGACTGCGTCTCATTTTTCGAAAAATTATACGTGACGAGAAAAAATTTCCTACTCTCAAGATGGTAATTCAACTTTTGTAATTATTCTTTGTTCCGATGAACTCATTAACATAAAAACATTTCATGGCGGGAAGGAAAATACTAAATGTACAAACACAAACAAATTAAAACAAGTATAAAAGTAAGAATTTTTTCTGATTAGTTTACGGTTATATAGCGATTGTTAGATTTATCTCAATAATCGCAAACCTTTAGCATATTAAATATCCCATACTTCTCGTATTCCGTTTTGTCATCCTGATCGTAGTCCATTATGTAATTCTAAAACAAGGAATCAGAAGTTGTAAGGTATTTTAAATGAATCATATCATGATTCTCGTAAATCGAGACGCTCTGAGACATTGACAAGGAACACGTCTGTTATTAATATTAAAGTTATGCTAACACCATATTCAACAACAGAAATTAAGGTAATATTTATATTAAGTTTTTTAGCTATCACAACATTTCTTTAATAACAATCTATAAAAAATGTTGCAAAAGGATGTTTACTTCTTTGACATCGAAAGAATTGTCGTATACAGTGTTCCTTCAACACTTCGCGCTTCATGTTTTACGGCTTCAGTGCTTCGCGGATTTTTCCAAAATATTCATCAAAAAATAAAAATGAAAAAATACAACCACATTGCGGAAAGGAGCGTTGTTTCATGTTGATGCGCGAGATAGGATCCCTGCATGTCAAACAAAGAGATGAGATGAGTTCACCCAGAGTACATACCACGAGCTGTTGAGATGACAGAGTCTGCAAGTGAGGAAGAAAATGAAGAGGAAGACGAAGAACAAACTGAAAAGCGTAGCCTTACCCTGGAGAATCTGCAACATTTGTGCAACGTGGCAAGAATTTGCACAAGACATTGATTACAATATGGATCGAGCTGTCGAGTTCAGCAATCGAATTGAAGGGGTTATGTCCTTGTACAAGAGAATGTTGAAGGAAAAGGAAAAACAAAGACCACAACTACCCATCACCATGTTTCTCTCCAAGATAAAGCCCCCTGGTTCTCTACCATCAGCGCCTCCAGCAGAAGAGTCTCTGAGTGAGCCTAAAGCTTCTACGAGTCAAGTGAGAGCCTCTCCTCCGCCACCAACACAAGACTCTTCGCCTCTCTCAGAAAGCAATGTTGATTAATGTTTATTACTCTATAAGGTTTTGTAATTAACCTTATTAATTAGCACTGACACGTTTAAGTAAATACATATACTGTTGTAATTTTTGTCTTAAATGTGTAAAGTATAAATACTGTTTACATATTTAAAACATTCGTGTACCCGCATACACGAAAATTCCCAGGGGCAAATCCTACTTCGCGGTTTTTCAGTTTTCGTGGAAGGTTCTGGTTCCCATTAACCACGAAAAATGAGGAATCACTGTACATGGATTTTTTGTGTTGCAAATTATCATATTCGCAAAAAATACATTTAATTTACAAATTAATACATTTAATTCGCAAAAAATACAAAAAATATTTGACTATTTCTTATATTAAAATAAGAATATCAAAACTTATTCTTTCTTGATTGGCACATAAAGATCCAAATAAATGATACACCCTGAAACTCCTGAGAACAAATAAAGTGACTCTCCGAATTAGATCAATCCCCTCACAGGCATCCTAATCATAGTCTATGAAAACGGAAAGTTTGTAAATGGTAGAGCTTAGAAATCTAAAAGGATTAAGTCATATTAATCTCTGGCTTCTAGAAGTGAAAAAAAATCATCAAATAATCCACTTTAGGAAAAATGCAACTTTTATTTTTGTCTTTCAAAAAGCTGTATTTCGCGGAGTTGAGCTATTTATAAACTTCGCTCGTTTAACCCTCTAAGTGGTTCGCACGTACAATTCCGCTAAACCGATGATGTTTTCAAAGCGGTTGTCACTACAATTTTCGACATCTAAAGACGTTCCGAAAATGGATGTAATGTACATTTCTGCCAGTGTTTGAGGTAGGAGGGTCAGGTCGATTGTTTGGGAACTGCAGTCCTCTTTGACTGACATTTATTGAGGGATTTCCCACTCTACTCCTTCAGGCACAAAGACGCTGATAGCTTTTCATGGCTTTTTAAATATCTATTTCGAAGTATTTCGTTTTCGGTAACAGATGTATCTCTAATTGCACCACTTAAATATCTTGGATAACTTTTGTAAAAAAGATATAAATAATTCTCTTAAAGAATATTTTTATTTGTACTTTTAAAATCCATTATTTCTTATGGGATGATCTTCGAGACTTGACGAGCTTTAAGTGTATTAAAAATTAACAATCTATAATATCTATTTATATATATTTATAACCGGAAGTAAAGTGACAGTAACGAGGGTGGGTTTCCCGTATTCCATTCTAGTCGACAAAGGGTTAAATAAAAAATCATAGAACGATTTAGCCAATGACACAACAAAATTTTAGCGTTTATTTTGGAGACTATTTTTAATCGGTGTGTTCCACTCGGAGGGTAAAGTTAGTTACAATCTTCTAGTTTTATTTGGAAGAAATTCCCTATATAATAATAGCCTAAGTTATCTGTCCGTCTGTCCTCGAATTTAGGGAGCGGTTGGACTGGAATGGATAGGGACATCCATATTGGGTTTGGGTTTGGTTTGGAGCGCTACGGTCTACTGTTTTGCACACGAGGGCTAATGAGACCGGGACCTACTGCTTAAAGCCGATTCCGAAGAGCTACGAACATCCATGCCATAGTGGGATTCGAACCCACGAAATCCGGTACCGACGATCAGCTCCCTAACCAATCGGCCAGCGTTCGGCTCATCCATATGGGATTCTTGCTGAGTTAAGTTTAGCAAAATTCAAATCAAGTCTTTAACACGCTCGAAATCCACCCCTTCCCCCTTTTCGAGCGTTTAATGCCATTATAAGAGCAGGTGATTAAGTTTATCACATAATAAACAGGTAAACATAACATTTTTTTCTAACATTTTGACGTCATTCCTTTAACCATCTCATTTAATAATTTTTTATTTTAAATTATTTAAATATCGTCTACATTATTTTCCTACGTTTTATCACTGAGCTTAAATATTACGTAAATAATTTTCTTTTATATTTGGCTTAAATAATAGATCAGGTACATATAGATAATTTTAAATTTAATCATTGAATTTATATTTTGTTGCAATGAAAATTTTATGACCGGTATTAACTACAAATTCTTTTCATAAAAGTCAAGTAGTCTATTTCACAGACTAATAAATATCTAGCGTTTAAGTTATACATCTTTGAAAATTAAGAAGTTTGTTCGTTTGTGTGTTTGTTTTTTATACATAAGCATACGGTTTTACTAAATGAATTCAATTTGATTCTAAACTGCATTCACAGTATCGGGAGATTTTAGAGGAGTATGAAGATAAACAAATTATTGAGCGTGTACCAGATTATTCTTAGCCAAAAATCAAACCTGCGTCATAGGGTACTTTACAATTCTGGAAAGTTAAAAATTTTACTAATCCCGTCATATGACGGGCTATATGCTAGTTTTAAATAGTTATGACTAAATACTCATTTAATCGATTGTATTTTACCTGAAATTCAAATAATCAACTTGAAAATACTTTCCCATTTGTCACTAGAAGACTGTTATAAAACACCTACTATTTTAGAAATTAATAAGAAACTTAAATGGAAAATTTATTTTATGAGATATTTAACATAGAGAATTGAACTTGGAAATATATCTGAACATTATTTATTAGCTTAGTCAATTAAATATTCTTACTAAGTCTATTAAATAATTTCATTCATCGTTAGTATCTAAACTTGATACTTAACTGAGAAAGAAAACTAAAAAACGTAAATGCTGCAGCAAGTAGTATTTTATGAGATATTTAACATAGAGAATTGAACTTGGAAATATATCTGAACATTATTTATTAGCTTAGTCAATTAAATATTCTTACTAAGTCTATTAAATAATTTCATTCATCGTTAGTATCTAAACTTGATACTTAACTGTGAAAGAAAACTAAAAAACGTAAATGCTGCAGCAAGTAGCAGCCAACAGTAGAGGAATCTAAATTATTTTTAGCTGTTATGTTAGGATCTTCTCAATAGTAAGATAAACTATAATGACACACCAAATAAACGAAAGTCTTAATTTTATGATAAGCTCCCAACATTTTTATCTGGAATCGGTAAACAAGATTTATGAGTCGACCGCACAATAACTTAACTCTAACCATAAGAGCATCGGCAAAAATCGCCACTATTAGTTAGCTTATATTTTTCAAACTCCATTCTCTGTGTAGCAAATAGGAGGGCTTTATGGGCTATAAATTATGAGTTAGCTCCCAAATCCCGAATTTTTATTTTCCCCGCGTGGCACAACGGAGAGCGGCGCATTGTCACATAATCCCTTATAATGGATATCCTGTTTATCCCTAACCATGTATCCCCATCACGTTTTTACGCCAGATTCCCGAAAATCCCATTCGCGGTGGCTCGGTAAACGAAGTTTTACATGCATCAAGAAAAGGGATTTACCGGACAAATTTTCTAGCCATTAATTTTTATTGCTTTGCCTTTGTCTTTATTTTTCGTTTCTCAAAGAATATAAAAGCTATCAAGTCTGAGACCACTAAATACAGTGTATGTTTATAAAAAAGAGAAATTCGGACTTATCGTCAAGCGTAATATATAAAGTTTGAAAATAAAATGAAAAACACATCAAATTATAGAGCCATAAAAGTGGAAAGGCAGACAATTTTTCAAAAATTGAAATCATTATATAAATATTTTTTAGAAGTTGAATGGAATTTTTTTGCAAGAATATTTCCAAAGATGTATGTCTGTCTCAACATCTCGCTGTGAGCCGCAGTAGATCAGTCTAAAAAGGCATCAATCTGATAACTGGAGAGTTGCGAGTTCGAGGCTCCAGCCGTTCAAAGATCTGCCGTGTTCATTAGTGCCAGCTGGGGCACGTAAAATAGGTTCATTAACTCCTCTGTTAGCTTATTTAAAGCTATAATAGAATAATAGTTGAAGTAGAAGCATTTCGCCCTATCATTTCTGAACAGTATTAAGACAAACGTTAGCATAATTTAAAACTACATTTATTAAACTTAAAAGAAACGGAAAATAAACATCGGCTAATTGCCGTGCACACATAGCCTTACAACTACTACCACCACATAGTTTTTCCCCCGAGTAACGGTAGGGAAAGAAACCACCATCGGAAGTATGCAATACGCCGTTGCTAAAAAAAAAAAAAAAAAAAAAAAAAAAAAAAAAAAAAAAAAAATTCATGCGTAATATGCTAATATCTTCAGTGGTTATATATGTAATAAAATAATATATTTATACTTATTATATAAAATAAAGTAATATAATTTTCTAACATCCTCCAAGTTTCTAAAGGATACCTCTGGAATAGCTGTAAACTTGAGGGTAGTCTGCTTGGTTTATGCTTCTAAATTATGATAACCCACTTTGTGTCACCTTAGGGAGCAATGTTGATCGCCTGTATGTTGCTCCTAGATCAAAAATGGTCAACAAATTTTACGGAGTTGTATGAGCGAATGCTAAACAGGCAAATGCCCCCGCGTTATTGAAAAAAAATCTCACATTTCGAAACATCTTCTAGAAGAGAAGAATAAGTTAGAATAAATAAAAAAAAACTAATCATATATAGCAAATATTGTATTGCTATATTTTGACATCTTTTCAATAAGTAGTTTATAGAAAATTTTTACTTAAAAAATAGTACTTTGTATAATCTAATATATATATATATTATATAAATATATATATAAATATTATATATATAGTATATATATATATATGTATATATATATATATCTATATATATATATAAATGTATATATATATATGTATATATATATATATATATGTAAATATAGATGTATAAAAATATATATATATATATATATATATAATATATATTATGTATATATATATATATATATGTATATATATTTATATATATATATATAATATATGTAAATAATATATATATAAATATATATATATTGTAAATATAAATATATAATATATATATATATATGTATATATATATATTGTATATATATATATATATATAATATAT
>CM063498.1:173916730-173919230 GCA_032207245.1 Pardosa pseudoannulata
ACTATTCTAGTTAGTTAGTTGAGAGCACTACGGTCTACTTTTTTGCAACACGAGGGCTAATGAGACCGGGACCTACTGCTTAAAGCCGATTCTGAACGGCTACGCACATCCATGCCACAGTGGGATTCGAACCACGAACTCCGATTCCGAAGGTCAGTGCTCTAATCATTCGTCCATCGTTCGGCTTTCACATACTATTCTTTGCAGGTGTTGACTATTACCTGACTAACTATTCTGACTTTTGATTCATAAGACGGTGAAATTGCTTCTTTGGATTGTACTCCAGGCTATTCTGAAGTGCTTGATACAACATTGCTGTAATAGAAAACTAACTTTATTTAGATTTGTTTACTGAAGCTTACATATTAAAATCTTTAATGTCATTAATTCAGAATCTATCAGTTTAGCATGTTTTTCATTCAGATTACCATACATTTTAACTCAGAAAGAGCAATGCACCATCATTCTAGGGGTAATGATCGGAGTAGGGTTAGTTGTAGAATGTATGTACCAGCTAACTCTCACCTAGAAGAAAGAATTTGAAGTCAGTGGCTGGCCTAGTTGTTCCTAATCGAACACTGATTCCACTGGACATCCAGTTGAAGTCTGCGATGTCCGAATGCACCCAAAGGACACTCTAATTGTTGACTTTACATCCAATGGTGTATTATGTGTAACACGTGTTATGCTAGACACCAAAAGGTGAGGCATTTTAACGCCTTTTTGATTTTATAGAAACAATCTTGGCCAGTCTATAAATAATTTTTTGAAGTACATAGCAATCATGCTTAATTATTTATTGGAAAATAATTTACTGGTTGCGTTATTATAATTAGAATTCTGTGAAAGTTGATATTAAACGTTTGGTTTAAAATCCTAGCTAAACTAGAAAGTAATCTTAATTCCTTGTAAATTCCTTAGAGGGATTTTTAAAGAAAAGAAAGTACGAGGGGTGTTTTCTTATCTCTTACATAATAATAGTACTCTTGGGCTCAAACTGTCAACATTCTCCTCTGCCTTGGAAGAAAACACAAAAGACCGTTACGTAATTCGCCTTCACAATGCGTAAACAATTTGTTTAGATGACCAGAAAAAAATCTGCTTGCTTCTTTCCCTTTAGAAACTTTTTTGTGCTTGGTCACCAGCATCGTAAATCCTTTGTGCGATTAATCGCTTACTTTTGAGTCTGCTGATAAGTGACTTGAAGAAATCTTTGGAAATAGAACAGACACAAAATGTTTGAATTTAAAATATTCACAAAAATACATAGCCTTATTCTACTTTTAAATGTTATTCTAATAGTTCCAACATTTAAGCCTTATTGACTTAAAATTTAATTGGGAAACAAGATTAAAAATTCTTTAAATATTTTATGCATTAAGGGTACCAGGGACGCTGAATCTGAATTTTAAAATTTTGAACTCTAAACGATAATGCTATTAATGAGAATAAGCAATGTTAAATAAAACATATAAGACACTAAAGTCTATTAGAAAATTATTTTTGATTAAAATACAAGACTACAATAGTCTTCCAAAGACATTCCTAAACAATGCCTCACGTGCAACATACGAACAGCATACTAACCGATTGCCTCATTTTTTTCATTTTCAGTTTAGAATTTATATAGAAATAAAACTCGGTATCAAATTTTACTTATGCCAATTTTTATTTGTATAACACAATTATTTTAAGTTATAGTTATGTTTCAGCAACTGTTTTTGCCGTTTCAAAGTATTAAATCTTCTGTAACTGCTTAAATGTTTTGCAATTTTCAAAAGCATACCAAAATTTTCAAAAGCATTCATAGCTTTTAGACAAACACATTAGTTGACAATTTCCAAAGTTTTAAATAAGAAATGCATAAAATTAACGCACATAAACATTTTGAAATTAATTCAATACAAAAAGTTCTGAAAAAATTTAATTTAAAATGTGAGTAAGTGCCAAAATGAACATTTTTAAGCATCATAATATTCATGGTTTTCGAAAAATGTCATGTGACAATGAAGCATACACATAACTTGATTTTATCAGAACAAAATATTATCACATATTTTGGGTACAATTCTGTCATTTTTGAAGGTCCCTTATCCCCTTAATAAGTAAAATTTAGTTATTTCGGCTATAGAGGATTTTAAAATTTTATTGTCGTATTCTCCATATAATTGAATTAAATTAGTGGGATAAATCAGACGTAGATTAAACGGTATCAGAAAACTAATGTGAACCTATATTTCTTTCCACAACACATGTAAAATTTTACATTTAATTCTCTTAATTTTTAAGAAGGTAACTGGAACAAAAATGTAATAAATCTTGATTAACCTGAAATTATTTACTTTAGTTTTCGTGCTTTGAATTATTACTTCCTTCTACAAAAGAAAGGAAGTATTGTATTCACAATATTTTCTCTACTTTGTATTTTAAAATTACGTAATCGTAATTCAGAAGCAAGCACCAAGTAGAAGACCCTTAGGTTTAATCTGCCACCCCCAGA
>CM063498.1:173924230-173939230 GCA_032207245.1 Pardosa pseudoannulata
AAAATATATTATATATCAATATCAATAAAATGCAGAAGTGGCGGTAATATTCTTCATTTTTCATCACATTTTGAAGCATTATTTTTTATGAGAAAAATGGGAGGAAAATAGAAAAGAAAAACACTGCACTTAAACAATTAATGTTTTTTTTTGATAAATCACAGAAAACCAAATGTAAAAATAATGTTACGTTGGTCTAGTGTGTGAAAAAGAAGAAATTAATACTCAGTTAATATTCAGACTAAGTTAGCCCAGAATTTTTAGTTCTCGTGTTTTGATCTTAAGAATTTTTACAGTTTAGGTATATTATATAATTATGGGGGGAGGGGACTAATATTCAGAAGGTCCAAAATTTTGGGGAGGGCTATACTGTACAAAGAACATCATTCCATATTTATAACTTTAGAAGGATTCAATAAAACCGTACCCAAAAGAAATCAAAAAGCAGAACCAATCACAGCAAACAAGAATATAAAAGAAACATAACAAAATTCACAGGAAATCGTATGCAATGTAATGCTGCGATTACAATATTCAGTTCAATATACAGTTTCTAAATTAAATCAAACAAATTAAATTAAAATAAACACACAGTAGTGAATTATAGAGGGTAAATTAAAGTTTATGTATTTAATAATTTATAAGTAGCTTTTTTTAGCTTTAACAACTTCTTTTTCAGAAATATTTTTCTTGTAACACATTGATCCTGATTAAAATATTTACATTTTTCTATCATCAGTGATTCTAGTGTTTGTGTACTGAAATTTGACTTAAATTCAGTTTGGTTTTTTCAGCACAGTACTGAAAACTCTTTAACATAAATTACGAAAACTAGTATTCAACAAATTCAAGTTTTGTATGATTATGAATTGTGATCTTTCAGTTTTCAAAATTTTTCTCATTAGGACAATTAGTTAATTATCAAATTCTCTCACTTCTGGAGTAAATACTAGTATGTCTGCATACGTAATATTTTTGCAAGCCTTTGTATTTGATCTGAATTGTGATTTCAGTTGTTCAAAATTTTTCTCATTTAGCAATCTGAAGAGTTCCCGGAATTATTAAATTCTCTCATTTTACTAGGAACTAGTTGGCATGTCTGCAATCGCGTCATAATTTTTGCAAGCCTTTGTATTTGATTGCTGAATTGTGATCTTTCAGTTGTTCAAAATTTTTCTCATTTTTCCGGAGCAATTTGAGGAGTTTCCGGAATTATAAAATCTCTCACTTCTCCGGAGCAGCTCCGAAGGACTGGACTAGTTGGCATGTCTGCAACCGCGTCATAATTTTTGCAAGCCTTTGTATTTGATTGCTGAATTGTGAGCTTTCAGTTGTTCAAAATTTTTCTCATTTTCCGGAGCAATCTGAGGAGTTCCCGGAATTATCAAATTCTCTCATTCTCCGAAGCAGCTCCGGAGGACTGGACTAGTTGGCATGTCTGCAATCGCGTCATAATTTTTGCAAGCCTTTGTATTTGATTGCTGAATTGTGATCTTTCAGTTGTTCAAAATTTTTCTCATTTTCCGGAGCAATCTGAGGAGTTCCCGGAATTATCAAATTCTCTCACTTCTCCGGAGCAACTCCAGAGGACTGGACTAGTTGGCATGTCTGCAACCGCGTCATAATTTTTGCAAGCCTTTGTATTTGATTACTGAATTGTGATATTTCAGTTGTTCAACTTTTTCTCATTTTCAAGAGCAATCTGAGGAGTTTCCGGAATTATCATATTCTCTCATTTCTCCGGAGCAGCTCCGGAGGACTGGACTAGTTGGCATGTCTGCAATCGCGTCATAATTTTTGCAAGCCTTTGTATTTGATTGCTGAATTGTGATCTTTCAGTTGTTCAAAGTTTTTCTCATTTTCCGGAGCAATCTGAAGAGTTTCCGGAATTATCATATTCTCTCATTTCTCCGGAGCAACTCCAGAGGACTGGACTAGTTGGCATGTCTGCAATCGCGTCATAATTTTTGCAAGCCTTTGTATTTGATTGCTGAATTGTGATCTTTCAGTTGTTCAAAATTTTTCTCATTTTCCGGAGCAATCTGAGGAGTTCCCGGAATTATCAAATTCTCTCATTTCTCCGGAGCAGCTCCGGAGGACTGGACTAGTTGGCATGTCTGCAATCGCGTCATAATTTTTGCAAGCCTTTGTATTTGATTGCTGAATTGTGATCTTTCAGTTGTTCAAATTTTTCTAATTTTTAGGAGTAATCTGAGGAGTTTCCAGAATTATCAAATTCTCTCACTTCTCCGGAGCAGCTCCGGAGGACTGGACTAGTTGGCATGTCTGCAATCGCGTCATAATTTTTGCAAGCCTTTGTATTTGATTGCTGAATTGTGAACTTTCAGTTGTTCAAAATTTTTCTCATTTTCCGGAGCAATCTGAGAGTTCCGGAATTATCAAATTCTCTCATTTCTCCGGAGCAGCTCCGGAGGACTGGACTAGTTGGCATGTCTGCAACCGCGTCATAATTTTTGCAAGCCTTTGTATTTGATTGCTGAATTGTGATCTTTCAGTTGTTCAAAATTTTTCTCATTTTCCGGAGCAATCTGAGGAGTTCCCGGAATTATCAAATTCTCTCACTTCTCCGGAGCAACTCCAGAGGACTGGACTAGTTGGCATGTCTGCAATCGCGTCATAATTTTTGCAAGCCTTTGTATTTGATTGCTGAATTGTGATCTTTCAGTTGTTCAAATTTTTCTAATTTTTAGGAGTAATCTGAGGAGTTTCCAGAATTATCAAATTCTCTCATTTCTCCGGAGCAGCTCCGGAGGACTGGACTAGTTGGCATGTCTGCAATCGCGTCATAATTTTTGCAAGCCTTTGTATTTGATTGCTGAATTGTGATCTTTCAGTTGTTCAACTTTTTCTCATTTTCAAGAGCAATCTGAGGAGTTTCCGGAATTATCATATTCTCTCACTTCTCCGGAGCAACTCCCGAGGACTGAACTAGTTGGCATGTCGGCAATCGCGTCATAATTTTTGCAAGCCTTTGTATTTGATTGCTGAATTGTGATCTTTCAGTTGTTCAAAATTTTTCTCATTTTCGGGAGCAATCTGAGGAGTTTCCCGAGTTATCAAATTGTCTCATTTCTCTGGAGTAACTCCAGAGGACTGGACTAGTTGGCATGTCTGCAATCGCGTCATAATTTTTGCAAGCCTTTGTATTTGATTGCTGAATTGTGATCTTTCAGTTGTTCAAAGTTTTTCTCATTTTCCGGAGCAATCTGAGGAGTTTCCGGAATTATCAAATTCTCTCATTTCTCCGGAGCAGCTCCGGAGGACTGGACTAGTTGGCATGTCTGCAATCGCGTCATAATTTTTGCAAGCCTTTGTATTTGATTGCTGAATTGTGATCTTTCAGTTGTTCAAATTTTTCTAATTTTTAGGAGTAATCTGAGGAGTTTCCGGAATTATCAAATTCTCTCACTTCTCCGGAGCAACTCCGAGGACTGGACTAGTTGGCATGTCTGCAATCGCGTCATAATTTTTGCAAGCCTTTGTATTTGATTGCTGAATTGTGATCTTTCAGTTGTTCAAATTTTTCTAATTTTTAGGAGTAATCTGAGGAGTTTCCAGAATTATCAAATTCTCTCATTTCTCCGGAGCAACTCCGAGGACTGGACTAGTTGGCATGTCTGCAATCGCGTCATAATTTTTGCAAGCCTTTGTATTTGATTACTGAATTGTGATATTTCAGTTGTTCAACTTTTTCTCATTTTCAAGAGCAATCTGAGGAGTTTCCGGAATTATCATATTCTCTCATTTCTCCGGAGCAACTCCGAGGACTGGACTAGTTGGCATGTCTGCAATCGCGTCATAATTTTTGCAAGCCTTTGTATTTGATTGCTGAATTGTGATCTTTCAGTTGTTCAAATTTTTCTAATTTTTACGAGCAATCTGAGGAGTTTCCGGAATTATCAAATTCTCTCACTTCTCCAGAGCAACTCCAGAGAACCCTGAGTAGTTAGCATGTCGGCAGTCACGTCATAACTTCTAACATAGGAACGTCACTGGGTCTTTTATATTCATACCATTTCTCTCTATTTAAAAACTATCAATACCAATTTTATGAAAAAATCTTTGCTATTAATGAATAGGAAAGTACAAAACCAAGAATTATAAACCAAAATCCAGCCCCAAGTTAAAGAGGCCTAGATGCATCCAACGTATACCCGGAGGCCTTGGTGAGTGAAAAATAATATTGGAATGCATGAACAACGATTGGGGTTCGAGAAAAGTACTACGTTAAACAATGTAAAATAATAAATTGGCTCATTTCCTCTCTTTAGAAAGTTAAAATAAATATCATTAAAAAATCTCAGCCAGGAAATGATGCATTGTTCTCAGTAGTCAAAAAACGCCAGGCAGTAGAGATAGTATCATAGCATTTAATTTTTATGTTAAAGTTCAAAAACATCAAAGTCAAAATTGCAATTTAAAATGTTATAATTATTGAGATGTTTCACTTGGTGGATCTGGGTAAATTGTTTGCTATAAGAAGGGATCCATGGGCATAAAAGGTTGGGAAAACTCTGGTCTAGGTTTTAATAAATATGTCCTGAAACGAATTGGCAACAATGAATGAATTTCCTTTATCTTGAAAAATCGTTTCTCTTTCGAATGTTGAACATCAGAACTTCTGCCTTAGAGGGACTTTCAACAGTTTTAGCGTTTCGATATAAATTTGTTCTATATCATGGACACATTTTATTACCAGGGGAAGCAAATATACTTTTATTTAAAATTTAAGACAGAAAACTTTTATTTATTATTTTTCTAAAATTATATAGATGTGTGTATATGTGTGGAAAAGCAACGACCATTGTTAACTACAAAGATTTATTACGATTTAACAGGGACAATACAAATAGTTAGACAAAAAAATAGTTAAAGGATACGGGCAACCGAGCGATAAGTCTTATCGGCTCACCAGCGGAGTGATTGTCTGCCGTCAGGCAACAGGGTACATCTGAAGTGGTGCTCTTGAGATACATTCCCCAAGTGAAGTGGTTTGATGGCGGGACATTCCTATATATATATATATATATATATATGTATATGTATATATATGTATATATATATATGTATATATATGTGTGTGTTTATGTATGTATATTTATATGTCTATATATATGTGTGTGTGTTAGATTTAGATTTAGATTTAGGGTGCCGCTGCTCATAAGAGCACCAGCACTGCGACCCAAAGCCTATTGTACTGAAAAAATCCCCATTTACTTTAATAAAAGAGTTTCAGCAATAAGTTAAGAATATTAACAATTAAATCTCAAAGAGACCAATAGCTGAGATAAATCTAAGTAGTAACTTAACCGGGAAGTTGGCTAACTCCCACAGTTCGATGAAGTGATAACCAAGAAATTCAAAACGCTTAGAGGAGTAGTAATCACACTCACACAAGATGGGTAAGGAACTCTCCTCCGCCACGTGACACCCCCTACATATCGGGCTATCCATGATGTCAATAATGTCAAGGTGCCTCTTGAAGCAACAGTGATCTGTCAACAGACCAATGCTCATTCCTACTGATTTTAAGTAGTTCCCTAGCCTTCAGCCAAGGATATTCCTGATTAAGCCTGCCTTTGATTACCAGAATTAAGCCAAGACCTATGGGTCTCTTCCATTAGGAGAATATATATATATGTTGCCATGCTAGAGCCAAATCATATCAATATGTTGTTTTTCCAAACTCTTATGTATAGCAGAACTAGAGGTCTAGACCCAGGCAGTTCTGCGCCAAATCCATCCTGAGATCCTATGAATATATATATATATATATATATATATATATATATATATATATATATATATATATGCATATATATCAGAAGTTATCCCGTGAGCCCTGTTAATATATACTCAGAAAGATAGCTTTTAAAATTTTCATATAAAAATAATCATAATAAATAATTATTAGCACACTAAATGAAATAAAATGAAATAATATTATTGCTCACAGTATAAATTATTTATATTGACTTGATTAAAAACAATTATTTACAAAATATTTTCTTTCGGAAATAGTGCTAAAACTATGATATTCGCCAAAATTTTAAAGGTGATTTTCTGATGGCTACTAAAGTTTGTTTATTCTTCATATAAAAGATTCTAGACAAATATATCTAAAATAAAGAAAATGACAATGATCTATCATACATATAAGTAGACAGTTGATAACGGGGTTTTATTTCATAAAAATGAAAGAAAGTCTATCCTTAACACCTCCAAATACTTTTCTGAAGAGCAGAGGCATCCAGTGTCTATGTGAGTGCGATATAATCTTATATAGTGATAGAGTGTCCTGTCATGCAATGTCGCGCTGAGTGACACAATAAGACCTTGAACGTGACTGGGAGGGCAAATACCAATTTCAACAGCGAGAAAAACTCATCCCTCACTCTGTGCGCGAAGTTACGTCCAGAATACAGACGCTTTAATATCATTATTTGCTCTGCAACAGAATATTTAGCTTATTTCATAAATCCTGAAAGGTTTCATTTTCTAGGAGTGATATTAAGACCTCTCATCAACGTACTTAATGTATGCACCTCTAAATAGGTTTGGGACACAAATGAAAAGGGGGAAAATGAATTTCGCGAGGAAATGCAAGAGATTAGGTATTCAGAAGCGAAATTTTGATAAAAATGCAGTCTGTTACATGGTCTTATACCCAGTAAAGGAGTCTTGGTGTAAACTGAAAGCAAATTCTGTTTTGATAGTCTTTAAATGCAGTCTGCTTCAATGAAGTGTTTTTCAAACATTTCCTTGGAACTAAGCTAAATTCCTCGAATTTCTTTGTAAAATAACCTCTATCGAAATTTTAACAAACTTCTACTCGGGATCTAGCATAGATATTTTTCACATTTTTAAGTTTTCTTTTGATATTTTCTCCAAGTTCTTATTATAACTGTTTATTCTAAAGGCTAAAAGGTATGCTATAAATACAAATGACCATACTATGCGAAAAAGAAATGCACACGGAAAATTTTTAACGAATCTATTTTTGAAAGAATTCTTTATAAAAAATTATTAAAATACTTCGTGTTTTGCATTGAAATTTTAGCCTTATCTAGATACAAATATATTAGCAAAAACATCTTAAATCTATAAACAGATTAAATAAAGCAAATTAGTTTTGTAATGCTTAAGTTACCGAAAATACACCATTATTAAGCAAGAGTTTTTTAGCCTGTTTAAAAGTAAAGTGCATTGAAACCTCTATTAATTTTTTTTCAAATATTTCTATTTTGCGAACATTTTCTAGGAACCGAGAATGTTTTCCGAATTTATTCGTAATATAACTTCCGAATAGCGAAGTAAATTCTGCGTTTAACGAACTTTTTCCTTTGATCTAACTGTTTTCTCCCTATTCCTGAAAATGCTTTTAAACCTCTTCTTTCTTTTAACACATTTTAAGATGATCAATGATCTTAAACTAGTTTAAAAATAAAATTTAAAAATAATTTTTTTCAAACTGAAAATACTGGATATTCCCGGACAACGTTTTGCTTTATCCTTGTTTTCTATCGCAGATTACTTTTGATTGGTAAAAGAAATAAAAACAAATAGATATTAATTAATACAAATGGTATGAGCGATTTCTTTTTTAATAATATTTAGTGTTAATGAAATCAAAACCTATTTTAAAAGATAAAATTAAAAAAAGATACATTTTAAGATGATCAATGACCTTAAACTAGTTTTAAAATAAAATTTTAAGATAAACTTTTTCAAACTCAAGATACTGTGTATTGCCGGATAATTTTTGCTTTATCCTTGTTTTCTACCGCAGATTACTTTTGATAGGTAAAAAAAATAAAAAAATAGGAATTAATTAATGCAAACAGTAAGATCGATTTCTTTTATAATAATATTTAGTGTTAATGAAATCAAACCCTATTTTAAAAGATAAAATACAAAAAGATACGGTTTAAGAGGATCAATGACCTTAAACTGGTTTTAAAATAAAATTTTAAGATAATTTTTTTCAAACTGAAAATACTGGGTATTTCCGGACAATATTTTACTTTATCCTTGCTTTCTATAGCAGATTACTTTTGATAGGTAAAAAAATAAAAACAAATAGATATTAATTAATACAAATAGTATGATTCATTTCTTTTTTAATAATATTTAGTGTTAATGAAATCAAATCCTATTTTAAAAGATAAAATACAAAAAAATAAAACACATTTTAAGATGATCAATGACCTTAAACTGGTTTTAAAATAAGATTTTAAGATAAACTTTTTCAAACTCAAAATACTGGGTATTCCCGGACAATGTTTTGCTTTATCCTTGTTTTCTGCCGCAGATTGCTTTTGATATGTAAAAGAAATAAAAATAGATATTAATTAATACAAATAGTATGATCGATTTCTTTTTTAATAATATTTAGTGTTAATGAAATCAAACCCTATTTTAAAAGATAAAATAAAAAAATACATTTTAAGATGATCAATGACTTTAAACTGGTTTTAAAATAAAATTTTAAGATAAACTTTTTCAAACTCATGATACTGGGTATTCCCGGACAATGTTTTGCTTTATCCTTGTTTTCTACCGCAGATTACTTTTGATAGGTAAAAGAAATAAAAATAAATAGATATTAATTAATACAAATAGTATGATCGATATCTCTTTTAATAATATTTAGTGTTAATGAAAATCAAAACCTATTTTAAAAGATACAATACAAAAAAAAATACATTTTAAGATGATCAATGACCTTAAACTGGTTTTAAAATAAAATTTTAAGATAAATTTTTTCAAACTGAAAATACTGGATATTCCCGGACAATGTTTTGTTTTATCCTTGTTGTGTACCGCAGATTACTTTTGATAGGTTAAAAGAAATAAAAACAAATAGATATTAATTAATACAAACAGTATGATCGATTTCTTTTTTAATAATATTTAGTGTTAATGAAAATCAAAACCTATTTTAAAAGATACAATACAAAAAAAAATACATTTTAAGATGATCAATGACCTTAAACTGGTTTTAAAATAAAATTTTAAGATAAATTTTTTCAAACTGAAAATAATGGATATTCCCGGACAATGTTTTGCTTTATCCTTGTTTTGTACCGCAGATTACTTTTGATAGGTAAAAGAAATAAAAAATAAATAGATATTAATTAATACAAATAGTATGATCGATATCTCTTTTAATAACATTTAGTGTTAATGAAATCAAACCCTATTTTAAAAGATAAAATACAAAAAAAAATAACAAAAGAATATTTTTAAAAGATAAATGTATTTTAAGTGATAAAATTTCTATTTAGTCAATTTTCATAAATTGAACTTTTTTAGGGATTTAGCAAGAATAGGTGCTAAATCCCTAAAAAAGTTCGTAAAATAGGTGCCTGATTGTATTTTTAAGAAAGTTTTACGTGTGTATATAATTTTTACAATTTACAAATTACAGCGGCTTGTCTGATTATCCCGCGTTATCTGGGGTTCGTATATGTTACAGTTAATTATTATCCCAAGAAAACTCGGGAGAAGCAACATTTGTCAGTACGGTTTGTTTTATCACGGTTTTACTCGGCCTGGGGGAAATTGCAGCAAATATTCAGCTTTGACTGGCAGTTTGCAAAGTTTTGTTGGTTTCGCAGTTCTTTTGCGGAACTTGTCCCGTGTATTCCACTGATTGAAAAACAAATATCAGAAAATCACCGTGACGAGTTTTCTGCAACACCAGGAACACCCAGCATTAGTCCTTTACCACTCAGGTTAACCTCAAGATGTTATTCCTGGTACTGAAAAATAATCAAATCCAACTAGACAGTGTACTCTGCTCCCGTAAAACATATTCCAGGGGTAAGCCAGTAAGAAAAGAGACCAGATATCAGAGTACAGAATGTCGGGTATCACTTTGTGTTCGCAGTTCTTTTGGCGGGATTGATCACGTGTTTTTCCTATTCTATAGTATACTTCGGCTAGTGAATTAGTAGAGTATAAAGACAATTACGAAAAATCACCGTGATTAGTTTTCTGCCACATCAGAAAGACCCAGCATTAGTCCTTTACCACCGAGGTTAACCTCATAACATTTTCCCGATGTTATTCTTTCTACTACAAAAAAAAAAAAAAAAAAAAAAAAAAATCGAATCCTACGAGACAGTGTACTCAGAGCCCCTTAAAAGAGATTCCAAAAGTAAAAAAAGAGACCAAATACTAATGTGCAGAATGTCAAGTATCACTTTTTGTTGTTCCTTAAAAACTATCATACAAAGACTAATATTTCACTTTTTCTATTTGCCCGAGATAACTCGGGATATTAAACTAATATTAAATTTAAATGCTTTTACACTTGTAAAAAAATTAAAAAATTAACTTAAAACCTACATATTTTGTTTTTTAATTTTCTTGCATTTAACAATAAAATAAAAAAAATGTCATGATTTTTTGCCATTTTTTTTTAAATATTTGTAAAGGAAGCGGTTAACTTAGAACATATTAAATTAATTTCTAAAAATGAATAAAGTTTAATTAGTTAATGTTCAAAATGAATATTTCCTTTGAAATTTGAACACTGAAATGTTTCGTGAATGCAATGCTTCCATTACTTTGTACAAGGAAGTAAAAAGAATATTTTTTCCGAAAAATTAAGTTCTGGTTCTAATTCCTGCATTGCATTTAAATTTAGAACAGAGCAAAAAATCGTAAAAGTAGATTGCATTTAAGTTGTTATAAAATACTGCATGGAATCTACAATTTCACATGAATGTTCTGTCCTTTATGAAAATCATTATGGATCGTTAAAATAAATTAAATTTCTTTTTACATTGTTATTTCATGTATAAAAATGATGTTTCGGTTCAGTTGACATGCAAAATAAGTGAAATTACAGTTCTTAAACATAATACTATGCAGCTGGATTTTATTTACTGTAACATTTCATTGTATCAAAATAAACTTGTGTTAATTTATATGTAGTTTTTAAAAGAAAATTTTTTGTAATAATATATAATATGTTTGAATATATAAGACGATGTTTTCAAGTTAAAAAGGCTTTAAATTAGTTTCTTGTTTAGTTTAGATCTAGAATGTTATTTTTCAATTAAACAATACATACACAATTTCTTGAAAAAGAAATAAGCTGTAATGAATATTTCGAAAGAAAAAATATTTACATCAATTTTCTTCACAGTAGAATTTTATATTACGTTTTTTCTGCATGTTAGTCAAGTTTTAACTGCTTATGTAATTTACAATTTACTACCTGCATTTGAAAATTAAAGAAATATATTGAATACCCCCAAATTTTGTTCGTTTGTCAGAGAGCTTAAATATTTAGATGGAAAAATATATGATTTCTGATTATATTTATTGTATCTACATAAATGATGTTATAAATAAGAATTAGTTGTGGAATATAAATCAGAACTTTAAAGAAGATGAACTTAAGAACATAAATTTCACGAGACGATTAAGCAAGAATGATCGCTTCCTTTTTATGTTTTTTTTTCATTGCTATTACTTTACTTTCTATATCACGTATAGTAATTAGAGACTGGTTTTCTCTAATTTATAACCATTAGCTCAGAAAGAAAAATTAGTAAGAATTGGTTTTATGATTGACAGAACAATGTCAAAAAAGAAAACACTCAGATGAACTCTAAATAATTCATTTGAAAGTTATTAGTTGGAAATTTTTAATTTTTAACTTCGGATTTAATCAATAATGATTAATTATATGCCTCTTCTATTACATTAATTTTCTTTATACGCTAACTCCATAATACTTTTATTCTGAATATTAGTTAAGTGTTAAATAACATTGCTTTAAATAGCTAATTATACTTCTTTCTGCATTACATTTTTAAATTTTTTTAAAATATCGTACAAGAAGATGTAGTTCATATTGGAAAGTTTGGGATTCAATTATGTTTAATGATGTGTTGTTCTCAGTAAAAATTCTTCAGTATTAGAGCCGTTTAAAGCCAGTAGTTAGAGTCCAGTATTAGAGCCGTATTAGAGCCAAAAAAAAAACAACAATTGAGAAAACTTTCGTTTTATTTGTGCTTTTTATTTCTTTTAACGTTTTGTTTTAGAGTGAAAGTGTTCTATGAAAATAATTCTTTTTGTGACTCTATCTATTCAATACAAATAACAACAGGCTGTATTTAATATAGGCGGAAATTAATTTTGTTAAGTAAAAATTAATTATTTTAATAATTGTAAACTTTAACCTATATTTGTTATTGAAAGAGGAGTAAAAGTAGTATTAATTGGTTTCAAATTTCCCTAGCTAATTCTATTCATATATCTACTATTTATATATACGGGATATTCATTTATACGAAGGATGTTCCATTCACCTTCGTGTAAGTGAATTTTCTCTGTTATTATTTTTAGTGAGTGGGTACCCTCCTAAGCTGAAACTTTTATTAAAACATGAGTAGATTTTTAGAAATAGGAATGAATTTTTTAAAAAGGTTTAAGAACTATTCTCACTTTTTGAAATATTTGTCAAAATATTGTAAACGGTTTACAAAAAACATGTGCTCCTTGATAACTTGCATTTCTTATGAATTCCTACAACTGATATTAAATGGATATTTCATATAACTGTATAGAGTATAAATGAATATTTAAGTACACAGGATATACAAAAGTTTCGAAAGGTAAAATAAACTTCTCCGTATAACTGAATATTTCGTATAAGTCAGTTTCTTATAGAAGAGTTTCCACTGTATATGATTTTCAAATATTTATTTTTAACGAATGAAAATATGTAATTATATTAGGTTTTTAAACTTCGAATTACATAATGAATTCATGATGTTTAATTTAAATAATGCCTTATTTCATCTACAGAAATAAGTGTACAAAAAAATTTGTTATCTGTGATTTCTTAATTTATTTAGCATAAATAAGCAAAATTTTTATTTCGTTTTAAAATATACACCTTTTTATTAAAACCTAATATACGATGCAATACTATAAGAATATAACAAACTAATAATATTAATTTTAGTTTTGAAAATGAATAGGCCTATGAAAAATTTATGAATTTAATTTTTTATTAGAAAAATTTATTATAAATTTTTAAATCAGTAAATTGAGAAACCTTTTAGTAACACTTATTGACAAGTATATAGAAAAACTTCCTCGGGCTGAGTAAGGTTCACTCAGCCTTTTAATGGGTAGACAAATGGAGTATCAAGCATGCTTAAGAATGAAACACTGGGGATTCCGCGTAAGGTAGACCATACAACCGGGATATATGCTTCTCACCCCAGGGTTCTTGGTCTCAAAAACGGATATTGGGCACTTTGTTCATGGCCCCAAGTAGAGCTGTACCGCATGATAGTTTAGTTTAGTTTAGTTATACAGAAAAAGTACAACATTTTAAACATTTTAAGACATGTATTGAAAAAACTAAAATGAACATTTTCACAGAGTTTCATTAAATTTTTTCACAGCGACTTGAAGCATCTAAAACCGTAACTTACAATACAAAATAATTAAAGTTCTGACGGCTGTCGTGTATGTAGTCCAGTTTTATGAATTGCAGAAATAAACCATATAATAATGTATTAGAAGAATGTAGAAATATAGAGAAAATAATATTTATAAAAAAAAAATCTTACCCCAAAGTTAAGTAGAAGAAGACAGAACAAATATATGTTCATACGAAACAAATATGTTGACTTACCTAAAATAAAGGTAAAATATATAAACAAAGAATACATGACAAGACAGAAATAAATAAAAAAAATCACATGACAAAATTTCCATAAAAAACATTAAAAAGTTATTAAACCCCAAACAATTTAATTGAAGAAGATCACCCCCTGATTTGTTTGAATTGTCCCTGAGAAATGGGGAGGCAATAAGAAAAAAATATTCAAATTGCAAAGAGAAAAAATTATTTTTAAGACAAACTAGAATTCATAATAAATTAAAGTAGAACTAAAAAGAAGAATTTAGTGGTAGCATTCTGAACGGTGATTTGCCTCAACCAATGAATGCATGTCCACCACCAGGTCTGTTTATGCTAATCTCAGAAGGCGACAAACAAAAACAAATCCGAAATTCGAATCTTGTACTGATTTTAAACGAATTTCCTCTAAGAACACTATAGCCCCCTTTACATGTGTCAGTAAAGTTCCCCTCAATTTACCGGGTAAAATGGATTTTACATGAAGGGCCAGAAAAACCCGTTTACATGGGCAAAGATTACAACCTTTCTTTTTGCCGGGATTGTGGAAAGAAGTCAGGTGATCAATCCCATCATTCCGTGTATTGTGCTCTTGCTTACTTGATACAAAATGCGACATCTAAGTTTCTTTTTACTATTTTTAATGAACCATGTGAAAAATTAAGTTATAATGAAACTTTAATAAGCAGAAAAGTAAGTAGAATAATGGAGGAATTAATTCGATTCGTTAAGCTTGTTATAATCAGTTGCAATTGCATTTTTTATTACTATACGTTTTGCAGCAGTGAAGTCGGCTATCATAAAATTTCCAGAAAACACAAAGGATCATAGGAAAGAAGGTTAAACTCTGCAATTATTCTGGTAGAAAAGTGGAATTTTTCTAAGCCTCAAAATTTTTTCTAGCTAGGCATAAGTCTTAAGGGAAAGACGATTCACAGATTTACCTCGTATGTTTGCTGCTTTTCGGCACATGTAAACGGGGCTTACGGAACAATGAAACATTTAAATTTTATTTTTCCAAAATCTATTACGGATCGCAAGATGAAAACCCTGTCACAAATCCTTGAATATGCTTATTATATAATACATTCGATAACCCCGTATTACCAGATTCAGATGCTAAGATTCCGAATAACGCTCTATTTAGTAGTCACTTCCTGTAAAGGATAGGTCCTCGTGTAAAGACGATTGAAATGTACTTGTACACAATTTAATCATAGTAAGTAATGTATCACAAAACGTTGCGAGAGCAGCGCTCGACGTCGCAACAACTTAGCCGATATTAGCAGCATCTTAAGTGATAG
>CM063498.1:173944230-173949230 GCA_032207245.1 Pardosa pseudoannulata
ATACAGGGCATCTCGATCCAGTAACTTCATTATAGAAATTATACACGGCTGTACTGAAATTTAGTTCTTAAAATAAATGTAGTGTCACGCACTTGTAAACTATGTTTCGAATTATGCCTTCTACTTGTTAAAGATATCTGTATTATTTTAAGACTCGTGTGAGAACTATCGCATATTTGAAATTCGACACCACCAGGGTCAGGCCTATGCTATAGATCAAAAATCGACAAACTTTATAATTTGTATGACCACTACATATATAATTTTTATTTGATGGACCACCAATTATATGAATTCAAAATAAAAAAGGCAGTAAATATATTTATAGAATAATGATCAGAAACTTTAATAGTTTTAATACAAAACACACATATTAAAAGTAAAAATGCTATATTGTAATTTTTTATAGAAACTTTACTTATTTTATAGAATAATGATAAGAAACTTTAATCTTTACACACATCTCTACACATATTAAAAGTAAAAATGCTATATTGTAATTTTTTATAGAAACTTTACTTATAAGTTACACATTTTTTGTATTATATATATATATATATATATATATATGTATATATATGTATGTATATATAAATATATATATATATATATATGTCTATGTGTGTATATATATATGTATATATATATGTATATATTTATATATATATATACGTATTATATATGTAACATATATATATATATATATATATATATATATATATATATATATGTGTGTATATATATGTATGTATATATAAATATATATATATATATATATATATATGTATATATATGTATGTATATATAATAAGACGGACTTTTCAATGGTTGGTTGCAGACATAGCCATAAAAATGACACCGTTTTAGCTAAAGACCTTTATGAAGATAACATTGGAGGACCGGTTCCCACTTCATCATAGATACAGGACAAACGGAAGGGTCAGCTAGCATGAGCTATATGTACAAGATCCTTAACACCTGGGAGAACATCTGTGGGAAAAATATGTGCCTCCGAGAGCTTGTATCTCCTTTTTATTTGGGAATTGCCTAAATTGTCCGCTAAGACGATGTAGAGTTATAATTGGTCGGGCCCGTTCTCTGAGGGCGTAAACTGTTGCCCCAGTGGTCACTTTAGGTTAAGGGTTAAAAGGGGCCCTTGATTTAAGTTTTGAAAGCCCCTGAGAATTTTTCTTACACACACATATATATATATATATATATATATATATATATATATATATATATATATATATATATATATATATATATATATATATATATATATATATATATATTATTTCAAGCCGAGAGCGATATCTAGTGTTAATTGCTGTAACAGAAGAAGTTTGTTTTTTGCAAAAATTAGTTGTGTAAAACTGAATTAAAATTTTGCTGTCCTTTCTTACTCAGTGATGGGTATTTATTTTTTATAGAAAGCCAAAAATGAGATCTTGACAAAGATGAGCTTTAGCAGATTACAATAAACAAACTTACAAACAAACAATAAATAATTTTACAATAAATAATTTTCAGCTTAATAAATAATCATACTTTTATATGCAGACCATCACAAAATTTCGATGGACCACCATTTGACGAATAATGCCATAAATGGAAGTTAAATATAGAGATAAATATAGAATTTTTAACAGTAGAACAAGATGTTGAAAAAAAATTTATATCCAACGTTACAATTAAAAAAATTTACTGGAGATCGTAGATATTTTGTATTTCTTCTCGTAATTTAAAGTAAAAAACTAACAGAATGATGACTATGATGACTCATTTAAGAAACTGATATGTTGGTTCATTTTAAAGTCAGGATACAACAGTTCACTATCAGTAGGTAGCTTGAACTTTTTACTCATAACATTTCAACACTTTATTTTTTAAAAGGAAATTTGTTCTTTGTCATTTTCTCATCTTTAATTTTTCATTCTTTACTTCATTAATTAGCTGAGGCACAGCGTTGTCTGGATAATAATAGAGTTTGATATATTATTTAAAGTCGATTATTTTGATTATAGTTGAATGGTGTAAACTTTTACGAATCTCTAGTAAAACTATAAACTTTTACATACAAAGGAATTATTTTTTTATCTTAAAGCTTGAGTGTAGACAATGTTTTACGTTTGTTTATCCGGAGAGTAAATAAATATCTGGCTTGCCGAAGAAATAACGCTGTTCTCACTTGGCAAGATGGCAATATATTTTTCACTCAAGAAATTATGGTCACATGATAATTTAGAATGATATTGAACGTTTAATCGATAAACAGAAAAGTATTTGTAAAATTCATAATTGTTTTGAAAGTGTATTGAAACTTTGACTAAAGCTACAAATTGAATAGACAATTTCGAAAAAAAACCTCAGTACTATTCGGAGAAAACTTCACGCAGTTGTTAAATGTTTTAGTCAAATTTTGTCTTTTTTAAACACTCTTAGAAAAAATACATAGAAATATTTATTTTTATTAATTACGCAGTTTGATACAGAAAAATTTGTACTTTTCAACAATGTAAGAATGTACTGAATAGAAGAATTACGAAAGATAGAGGAAAATTGTCTTTTAGGTATAGAATCACCAAAACATTATTAGATAATGTAATTGCAATTAACATCAGTTTAATATGTTAAAATATAATTATACACTCATACAAAGATACATACATACATACATACATACACACACACATATATATATACATATATATATATATGTATATATATATACATATATGCATATATATACACATATATACACATATATATACATACATATATATATACATATATATATATATATACATATATATATACATATATATATATATACATACATATATACATACATACATATATACATACATACATATATACATACATATATATACATACATATATATACATACATATATATACATACAACATATACATACATACATATACATACATATATATACATACATATATATACATATACATACATACACACATACACACATACACACACACACACATACATACATACATACATATATATATACATACACATACATACACATACATACATATATATACATATATATATATATATATATATATATATATATATATATATATATATATAGTCCATAAAATTTTATTTGTTTTATAACTTACACAGAAAAAATAAATAAAAGAAATTTACAGTTACAATATTTTTTTTATTATAAAATAAGATTTTCATCTTAAGAATTATTTTAAGCATAATGATACTATTTAAATATTACCTAGAATTTATGATGGTTTTTTTTCCAACGGATGGAGAAAACAATAGTCAAGAAGTCTTTTGAGTTTTTGCCATGTAAACTGTAATCAGGTTTCTGCGAAGATGACCTTTGTTAAATTACTAGTAGTATTACATGAAAAATAAGTGAACACAAATATTTATGATCATTCTGAAAATAACGTCATAATCCACGTAAAGACCCGGAACAAGCAGCTGGACAAATAATGTAGACCTTGAAGGATTTTAATAATGGGATACTACAGATAGTTGTAAGATTATGCTTGAATATCGCATGTACATTCATATACAACTACGAAATTTCGAAACAATGCTAATTTTATTTTTAAAGTTATTCTACTGTTGTTTGGTTTCATAAGACCTTGTGTAGCAAAACAGTAGACCATAGACTCCAAACTGAAACAACCCACTGTTTATATGTTTATAAAATTAATTGAAAATATTACTCCCAAATAATTAATTTGTAATTAGAAAATTAAAGAGACAGAATTAAATCTGACTTGTCAATAAAGCTTATGTTCGTTTATGTCTGTTCATTCGGAGCTAATTGGTCTTTACAGTGGATCAAGTAATCTAGCTCAATTATGATTAATATGACAAATCTAATGAAGCTGGAGTAATAGCCGTTAATGACAGTTGTAGCATTCAAACGAATTATAGAATAATTAACTTAAATGTTTTGGTAGTACGCGATAGATTTTGTGCTTTTCTTTATCCTAATAATGAGACGCTAACAAAACGCAATTTTTAGATTGAAATTTATCTTAAAAATTTAGAATCCTTGAGAACTACAGATTTAGAAATGTGTTTACCATTTCTAATCCAAATGCAATTATTTTCTGCCATGCAATTTTCCCGTTTGGTTTTCATTTGGGAATAAATGAAAATAGGATTATGTGAATATAGGTTTTCGTCCCACAAATGATGGAATGAAATTTTTAATCTTTGATTTATCATACCATAGTCTATTTGAAAAGGCGAATGTCTTATTTGATACGAACATACAAAACTCATAGTTAACGAAATTTGAGAAATAGTTTACAAGAACTTGCTGAAAAAGGCGATATTAAGTAATTCTGATGACCAGGCAAATCATGGTAAAGAACTATTTTAGATAAAAAATTTAAATAGAGAAAAAAAACGGATTAAACATACAACTTCTAAATAAAGCCAGGTTACTTGATATTCCAAAGAAATTATGCAACTTTTACTATAAAAATATCATAATTGCAATGAAACTAGAGTGTCATGCCCGTTGATCCAGTAATGTGAATAAAACTTCAGAAAAAAAATGTGAAAAGTTTTAATAAGTAGATGAATAACCACTATTTGCAATATTATATCCTACGCTTTAAATATGAACTACATGAATCAAATAATTTAGATTTTGGATGGAAAGAAGTGAAAACTTAAATAACGGTTAATTATTTACACTATTGTTTTTAACATTTTTTGACTCTGTTGACTACGAGGAAATAATTGTTACATGTGAAAACTTCCACTTTTTTGTAACAGCTCTACAGGAAATTCAGCAATGGTTATAATTTTGCGTCTTAGCTCTTCCTACCCCTGAACAATATGTGTGTATAATGGCAGGTATTAGTAACGTTTCTTACAACCGACATTTTTTCAGTTGAATTTGCTTATTTTATAAATGACAGTATAAAATTAAAAGAAGCTATGTTGAGCGGGAAGTGACTAATTCTTGAAG
>CM063498.1:173956730-173979230 GCA_032207245.1 Pardosa pseudoannulata
AGTATGTAAAAATCTGTACAATCTTAATTCAAGTATGAAAAAATCTGTAACATCTTCAGTCAAACATGTAAAAAAAATCTGTAGAATCTTCAGTTAAATATGTAAAAAATCTATCTCTTGCAGCATGTATTGACTTTTTTCTTACAGTTTCCTGAAATGATCACGAGGGTTATAGGAAAACTTATTTCTCCTAACTTGTCAGGTAAAGCATGCATTCAAATATGAGTAGTCACTTCGATGATGGAGCTAAAATGGGAAAACATAAGAACCCGCGGAGTTGCCGCCCGTTTCCTTAGATTTTAAGACCCCTGAGAATGAATTTAGATCTTAGGCCAGAGTTTTAGCAATAAACCTCGTTATAGCCTTTATTTTATTAAATTACTGAAAAAACTAATCAGAAACAGTGTGAAAGTAAACAAATTCAATTACAAAAGCAGTATAGTTTACTTTCATGATTATTTGGTTACGGCGAGAAGCAATTATTAGCTCTTTCTGTTTGATGGTCAGTAAACTTTAATGATATCGAAAAAGGGGGGAGAGAACGTTAAATATATAGTTTATGATCTAATTTCTAAACCTTTTTTTACTTTAATGAAAGTTAATGGTTTTCACTTTTAAACCACGACACTGATTAAGGTGATAGTGTGCTTCAAGAGGTATGAAATTTTGATATTTATATCTCATTAATTTATAAAATATTACTAAGAAGAGAAACAAAATGGAATTTTTAAATCCCATAATTCTATAATGAACGTAATTATTATAACACCATATATATTTTAATGCGAAATTATTGAGGCACAAAGGGTTACATGAAGCTTTTAATACCTTAGATCACAATTTTACAGATTTTCATATTTAATTTTTCCGTTAGTTATGAAAAACACAAGGTTGTTAATAATTTTTTTTTAGAATTTACTCTGAAACTAAAGAATGAAGCAAGCTAACAACATAAAAACTGCATTGTACTTTTTTCCTACGAAGATAACGATTTATTTACAATGCCAATTTTGACGCTTTGCGGTCCGGACAAAAATGTAAAATGTTCTCCTCCCCTTCACTCAACGATAAAAAATGAGTTTCTAAAGAGAAAAATTGTTAATATCGATAGATACAAACCTTTAAAACTCGAACAGTTCTTGCATACAAACAAAGAAAGCATTAAAACATGTATTTATCAAAACCATAAAATAAACTAAAAACAAAAAAAAATTAAACAAAAATTTAAAAGTTTTTTTAACCTCTCAAGCATATTTACCTTTGTTCCGCGGGAGGTCATATATTGCATTGTAGCACAATTTTATTAACAAAAGATAGACTGGTATGTAAAAATTTTTAGTTCCACTGATTAGCATTTCAATTGAATCTAATAAAAAACAACATAAAATAACTGGGATTCAGCCTTTAAGCTATAAAAAATTATATTTTGTAAAATAATTTCATACCAATTCGTGTCCTGATTCAAAAGAGTATTTTAAAATCGAAGCCATATTGCCATATTGCATGCTGCATGAAGCCATATTGCATGAAGCCATATTGCATAAAAATTATATATATTTGCGCCTCTGACAGATAACGTTTGTCCGTCCTATGATTTGCTATTGGTGTGTATTACATAAATTAATAACATTCGTTAATTTCAACGATTTTAAATATATTTCTGCTTCAAATTATTTCATAAGTGCGTTTTGATCACTTATGATTTCAATGCGCATAGAACTTCTTTAGAAGCCTTCGACTTCGAAACAGCGGCATAAAGGCACTACAAAACGTGATAGAGGTTACAGCAAGGTCGTTCAAGGATTTTCATTTGTTGTTGTTTTTGTTTTCTTTTTCTTTCTTTCAAGACCACTTTATCACAGGTCTTTGAACTAACGGCTCGAAACAAGTTTTAGTAGCTACTTAAAGTGCATTTTTTTCCTCTTCTGCGATGAGTTTGGTTTATTATTTTTATTATATTTTTCCTCCGAGTCTCCCCAAGGTAAGAAACTGCGATAGCCTTATTACCTCAACTGTCAACTAGATGCAATACAAAGTCGATTGAAGTTCTCAGAAGTCCAAATATGTCACCCCATTCATCATAAATATCAATTTTGCTGGGTCGAAAAATAAACGAAATATATTACTCGTCTAGAAAAGAAATAGAAGTATTGATTACAACGGGAAACCCAAATTTTTAAAACCAATTGAGATAGGACATAATGAATTATAGAAGAATGTGACGCATGATGTATTGAAGATTAATCATACTTTATTACTTTTTTCTCGCCCAAGATATAGATTCTAAAATAAACTTTGAGCAATATTTCTGACAGCTTTTTTATTATTTGTTTAGACAACGTTTAAAAATGTCATAACTGATATATTTCAATACCCCAGTTAATGACAGATTCATTTCAGTGAAATAATTAAATATCGAATGAATTAAAATAAGGATATCGTGGAAGGAATAGTGGTCTTTATTAAAATTTTCAAAATATATTTGGTTAAGTTAATAACAAAAAATTGTAAATGATAGACCTACAAACAAAATTTTTCAAACACTTATTTTACGAAGTGGATAAATCATCGAAGAAAAGTTCGTTATAAAAAAAATTTGTTAAAAAGAAAGTTGCAGAATATAGAGGCTAACATCTGACATATTTATTATCAGTTTATGATTTGCACAAATATATATTTTAAAAATGTAATTTATTTATACTATTTCACCCAGTTTTAATAAATGAATCAATATATCTTGGATGATATATAGATTATTCATAAAAAATAATCTCATGTGATGCGAATGTTAATGAATATGATAGTTTTATTAGCAACAAATAGTATGATGTTATGAGTTAATAATAAAAAATTGTATGATTAGACCTACTAATAAAATTTAACAAGTGAAAAGTAAAAATGAAGTTGATGTGAAATTCATAAAAAATTTATTAAAAAAAGTTTGTATGAAAAAAGGAGTATAAAAAACAAATAATTTATTACGTTACCTTTTTTTACAATCCTTTTTCAGTGCATAAATTTTTTACATTAAAAAAAATAAAATAATTATAAATTATATTAAAATCTGACTGGATATCTATGTTATTGTTTGTATGAATAAAATTAGTTTTATTAATAAAATGAAATTATGTTTAAAGCTTATTGATAATTTTAAATCAATAAGTTTCAAACTAAATGCTTTGTTATTTTATAATCTTAAAAGGATTTTGCTACTCTTAAATTTTCGAAATACTCATTTTTTAGAAAAAAAATATGTATGAATGCATGGTTACTTTGTCCAATTAAAAACAATTTCCTTAAAAACTGCAGATTAAAGACTAAAACATATCTTTTAATGTAGATATTGTTTAAAGAATATCGTTTAACCATTTCGCGACCAACATCTCGTATACGCGACGCAGTGATTTCACTCTTATCAGCCCCGCGTCGCTTCCACACAATTATCTACAGTTGATATTGAGAGACCATCGTCGCGTATGCGTAATAGGAGATCTGAACATTTTAATTTTTAAATGCTAAATTTTAATTACTAGATGATGTAAACAGCAAAAGTTTTCACAACGGTAGACTCGCATTTACGTGCTGGTCAACAAGGGGTTAATGTATTCTGAAGAATATGGTGTTCTTTGGAAAAACTGTTTTCGAAATATTTGGAATTCTAAAAAGTGCATTTAAGTTTTTTTTTTTCTTTAAAAGATAAGGTGGTAAATTTTCACTCCCTTGGCATGTTGAAAGCATAATCGAACAACAAAATTTCAAAAGAAAAACAGCCCTGGTAGTATTGGGGCTTATTCGCTACTTAAGAAAAACGTTTCGTACAAAAAGTACAAGTAAAGTGGTAAAGTAAAACGTTTACATTCCATACAGTCGCAAAGAGAAGTGTGCTTAGAACGATTAGCAGCGGGATTCCAAGAAGTCAAATCCTTTAAATAGGTAAGAAAGAAATGCTTAACAAGAATTGTGTTTTACTGTAGTGACAAGTGTGGTTGAAAAGTCCTCCTAAAGGCTTGACGTTCTTAAAGTAAAGGGGCTGGGATGAAAAGCCAAAATGATGGCATGCAAAATGGAAAATAAATACCTTGTTGACCATTTTTAGGATGACGAGTTAACCGGAATAGAATCAAATTTGGTGACGGGCAAAGCTAGATTATTTTACATTACTATGTATGAGACTTTACCGGGACCAACAACAACTTAACGAGGTTCCATGGTTATGTATGGAATATGGGCGAGACTAATTCAAAACCACAACACAGTTTATTTCTGAGATACATGAAATCCATACAACAGGTAAGCAATATCGTGCACCCAGACAACGTGATTCTGGACACACATACACTTTTCAAGTAGGGATTTTTCAGGTAAAAAGACTACGAATAATCCCGAAGCACAATTGATCACGTGATAAAAAATACCCAAGTTTAAAGAGAACGCTATAACTATTGGCTAAAGTAGTACAGACAGAGGCTGAATTAAGTGTATAGCATGTCTGGAGGGAAAAATCAGAATTACCGTTAAACTAGTTGGTTATATCACTAGATTTCATTAAAAAATATATACAAGAGTTGGTATCATTGTGACTCTAATGAGCAATCTAGTGTTGAAAGGAACGAATAGACGAAAAATAAACGAAAGAAAAGTTAGATTTTCCGACAGATGCTTTGCAGTTTTTAAGCATCAAACATTAAGACGACAGCGCTCACAATAGGAAAAACTAGGTATTTCCTGGCTAAAGTTAATAAAGTGTTCAAGTTACACTAAGGCTGAAGAAGAAATCATAAATCTTTTGTAAAAGTTCAAAATTACAGTATTAAAAAAGAAAAGGCATTTTAATACACAAATGAATCCCTTGGATCCATACATCTGTTCTAAACCTAAAATTAACTTCGACGTCACATTAAAATTAGGATACTTAAAATGCTTCAATTTTGCCTAAAGCAAAGAACTAGAATTAGAGACGCACGAATAAATATAAAGCAAGCAGATAATTTCTCACTAGAGCAACCAGAAGCAGTGTTTTACTTTAATTCCCTAAATAATAATATACTCAAAATTTTAATTCATTCGACGATAGTATTACTACGTTTTTAGTTCCGCTATCTCAAGGTTGCTATTAGTTGAGCTTTCCCATCCACCAAATATGTATCAGGAAGTTTAGCTTCTTAGGAACTTCATAAGGCCTACCATGAACGTGAGCGAGTGTTGATCTTAAAAGTTTGCATTTTGTAAAGTAATGGCTAAAGTTTACTTTTTATTAAAACCTGTATTCCTAGATCTTTTCTTTAAAAAGAGAAAAATCATAAGATATTCTCAATCTCTTTTAAAACTATACATTGAATGGATTATCATCGTAATTTATGTACAAAGGTTGTTCAGTTATTAATAATCCCCTATATAATAATAGCCTAAGTTGCCCGTCTTCGAATTTATGAAGCGGTTGGATCTGGAATGATAGAGGCATTTATATTGGATTCTTGATGAGTTAGGGTTAGCAAAGTTCGAAATCCACCCCTTCCCCAGTTTTCTACCGTTTAACCCTTAATTTGAAAAGATGTTTTTTCAAATATTTTTTAATTTCTGTTATTTTTCCATGTCTGTATAGACATTAGGATCTCTGTAAAATAAATAAAAAAATATATCATTTTCCATTTTTGAGATAATACATGTCCGCTGTGGTGAACACTAACAAATATGTTATACAGTAATTATAAATATACATGTCCGGTGTAGCAGACAAAAAAATATATATATATCATTTTCCATTTTTGAGATAATTAATGTCCGCTGTGGTGAACACTAACAAATATGTTATACAGTAATTATAAATATACATGTCCGGTGTACAGACAAAAAAAAATATATATCATTTTCCATTTTTGAGATAAATAATGTCCGCTGTGGTGAACACTAACAAATATGTTATACAGTAATTATAAATATACATGTCCGGTGTACAGACAAAAAAAAATATATATCATTTTCCATTTTTGAGATAATTAATGTCCGCTGTGGTGAACACTAACAAATATGTTATACAGTAATTATAAATATACATGTCCGGTGTAGCGGACAAAAAAAAATATATATATATCATTTTCCATTTTTGAGATAATACATGTCCGCTGTGGTGAACACTAACAAATATGTTATACAGTAATTATAAATATACATGTCCGGTGTAGCGGACAAAAAAAATATATATATATATATCATTTTCCATTTTTGAGATAAATAATGTCCGCTGTGGTGAACACTAACAAATATGTTATATAGTAATTATAAATATACATGTCCGGTGTAGCGGACAAAAAAAATATATATATATCATTTTCCATTTTTGAGATAAATAATGTCCGCTGTGGTGAACACTAACAAATATGTTATATAGTAATTATAAATATACATGTCCGGTGTAGCGGACAAAAAAAATATATATATATATCATTTTCCATTTTTGAGATAAATAATGTCCGCTGTGGTGAACACTAACAAATATGTTATATAGTAATTATAAATATACATGTCCGGTGTAGCGGACAAAAAAAATATATATCATTTTCCATTTTTGAGATAATTAATGTCCGCTGTGGTGAACACTGACAATTATGTTATATAGTAATTATAAATATACATGTCCGGTGTAGCGGACAAAAAAAATATATATATATATATCATTTTCTATTTTTGAGATAATTAATGTCCGCTATGGCAAACACTGACAATTCTATTATATATTAATTATAAATATACATGTCCGGTGTAGCGACAAAAAAAAAAAATATATATATCATTTTCCATTTTTGAGATAATTAATGTCCGCTGTGGCGAACACTGACAATTATGTTATATAGTAATTATAAATATACATGTCCGGTGTAGCGGACAAAAAAAAAAATATATATATCATTTTCCATTTTTGAGATAATTAATGTCCGCTGTGGAGAACACTGACAATTATGCAATAAAGTAGTTATAAATATACATGTCCGGTGTAGCGGACAAAAAAAAATATATATATATCATTTTCCATTTTTGAGATAAATAATGTCCGCTGTGGTGAACACTAACAAATATGTTATATAGTAATTATAAATATACATGTCCGGTGTAGCGCACAAAAAAAAAAAAATATATATATATATCATTTTCCATTTTTGAGATAATGTCCGCTGTGGTGAACACTGACATCTATGTTATATAGTAATTATAAATATACATGTCCGGTGTAGCGGACAAAAAAAAATATTATATATATATCATTTTCCATTTTTGAGATAATGTCCGCTGTGGTGAACACTGACATCTATGTTATATAGTAGTTATAAATATACATGTCCGGTGTAGCGCACAAAAAAATATATATATATATATCATTTTCCATTTTTGAGATAAATAATGTCTGCTGTGGCGAACACTGCCAGTTATGTTATATAGTAATTATAAATATACATGTCCGGTGTAGCGGACAAAAAAAATATATATATATCATTTTCCATTTTTGAGATAAATAATGTCCGCTGTGGTGAACACTAACAAATATGTTATATAGTAATTATAAATATACATGTCCGGTGTAGCGGACAAAAAAAAAAAATATATATATATCATTTTCCATTTTTGAGATAAATAATGTCCGCTGTGGTGAACACTAACAAATATGTTATATAGTAATTATAAATATACATGTCCGGTGTAGCGGACAAAAAAAAAATATATATATATATCATTTTCCATTTTTGAGATAAATAATGTCCGCTGTGGTGAACACTAACAAATATGTTATATAGTAATTATAAATATACATGTCCGGTGTAGCGCACAAAAAAAAATATATATATATATCATTTTCCATTTTTGAGATAATACATGTCCGCTGTGGTGAACACTAACAAATATGTTATACAGTAATTATAAATATACATGTCCGGTGTAGCGGACAAAAAAAAAATATATCATTTTCCATTTTTGAGATAAATAATGTCCGCTGTGGTGAACACTAACAAATATGTTATATAGTAATTATAAATATACATGTCCGGTGTAGCGGTCAAAAAAAAATATATATATATATCATTTTCCATTTTTGAGATAAATAATGTCCGCTGTGGTGAACACTAACAAATATGTTATATAGTAATTATAAATAACATGTCCGGTGTAGCGGACAAAAAAAAATATATATATATCATTTTCCATTTTTGAGATAAATAATGTCCGCTGTGGTGAACACTAACAAATATGTTATATAGTAATTATAAATATACATGTCCGGTGTAGCGGACAAAAAAAATATATATATATCATTTTCCATTTTTGAGATAAATAATGTCCGCTGTGGTGAACACTAACAAATATGTTATATAGTAATTATAAATACACATGTCCGGTGTAGCGGACAAAAAAAAATATATATCATTTTCCATTTTTGAGATAAATAATGTCCGCTGTGGTGAACACTAACAAATATGTTATATAGTAATTATAAATATACATGTCCGGTGTAGCGGACAAAAAAATATATATATATATCATTTTCCATTTTTGAGATAAATAATGTCCGCTGTGGTGAACACTAACAAATATGTTATATAGTAATTATAAATACACATGTCCGGTGTAGCGGACAAAAAATATATATATATATATATCATTTTCCATTTTTGAGATAAATAATGTCCGCTGTGGTGAACACTAACAAATATGTTATATAGTAATTATAAATACACATGTCCGGTGTAGCGGACAAAAAAAAATATATATCATTTTCCATTTTTGAGATAAATAATGTCCGCTGTGGTGAACACTAACAAATATGTTATATAGTAATTATAAATATACATGTCCGGTGTACAGACAAAAAAAAATATATGTATCATTTTCCATTTTTGAGATAATTAATGTCAGCTAACAAATATGTTATATAGTAGTTACAAATGTACATGTCCGGTGTAGCGGACAAAAAATATATATATATCATTTTCCATTTTTGAGATAAATAATGTCCGCTGTGGTGAACACTAACAAATATGTTATATAGTAATTATAAATACACATGTCCGGTGTAGCGGACAAAAAAAAATATATCATTTTCCATTTTTGAGATAAGTAATGTCCGCTGTGGTGAACACTGACAATTATGTTATAGAGTAATTATAAATATACATGTCCGGTGTAGCGACAAAAAATATATATATATATATATCATTTTCCATTTTTGAGATAAGTAATGTCCGCTGTGGTGAACACTGACAATTATGTTATAGAGTAATTATAAATATACATGTCCGGTGTAGCGGACAAAAAAAAATATATCATTTTCCATTTTTGAGATAATACATGTCCGCTGTGGTGAACACTAACAAATATGTTATACAGTAATTATAAATATACATGTCCGGTGTAGCGGACAAAAAAAAATATATGTATCATTTTCCATTTTTGAGATAAATAATGTCCGCTGTGGTGAACACTAACAAATATGTTATATAGTAATTATAAATATACATGTCCGGTGTAGGGGACAAAAAAAAATATATATATATATATCATTTTCCATTTTTGAGATAAATAATGTCCGCTGTGGTGAACACTAACAAATATGTTATATAGTAATTATAAATATACATGTCCGGTGTAGCGCACAAAAAAAAATATATATATATATCATTTTCCATTTTTGAGATAAATAATGTCCGCTGTGGTGAACACTAACAAATATGTTATATAGTAATTATAAATATACATGTCCGGTGTAGCGGACAAAAAAAAATATCATTTTCCATTTTTGAGATAATACATGTCCGCTGTGGTGAACACTAACAAATATGTTATACAGTAATTATAAATATACATGTCCGGTGTAGCGGACAAAAAAAAATATATATATATCATTTTCCATTTTTGAGATAAATAATGTCCGCTGTGGTGAACACTAACAAATATGTTATATAGTAATTATAAATACACATGTCCGGTGTAGCGGACAAAAAAAAATATATATCATTTTCCCTTTTTGAGATAAATAATGTCCGCTGTGGTGAACACTAACAAATATGTTATATAGTAATTATAAATATACATGTCCGGTGTAGCGGACAAAAAAATATATATATATCATTTTCCATTTTTGAGATAAATAATGTCCGCTGTGGTGAACACTAACAAATATGTTATATAGTAATTATAAATACACATGTCCGGTGTAGCGGACAAAAAAAAATATCATTTTCCATTTTTGAGATAAATAATGTCCGCTGTGGTGAACACTAACAAATATGTTATATAGTAATTATAAATACATGTCCGGTGTAGCGGACAAAAAAAAATATATCATTTTCCATTTTTGAGATAATTAATGTCCGCTGTGGTGAACACTAACAATTATGTTATACAGTAGTTTTTAAGATACATGTCCGGTGTAGCGGACAAAAAAATATATATATATATATATCATTTTCCATTTTTGAGATAAATAATGTCCGCTGTGGTGAACACTAACAAATATGTTATATAGTAATTATAAATATACATGTCCGGTGTAGCGGACAAAAAAAAATATCATTTTCCATTTTTTGAGATAAATAATGTCCGCTGTGGTGAACACTAACAAATATGTTATATAGTAATTATAAATATACATGTCCGGTGTAGCGCACAAAAAATATATATATATATATATCATTTTCCATTTTTGAGGTAATTAATGTCCGCTGTGGTGAACACTAACAAATATGTTATATAGTAATTATAAATACACATGTCCGGTGTAGCGGACAAAAAAAAATATATCATTTTCCATTTTTGAGATAACTAATGTCCGCTGTGGCAAACACTGACAATTATGTTATATAGTAATTATAAATATACATGTCCGGTGTAGCGCACAAAAAATATATATATATATATATCATTTTCCATTTTTGAGATAAATAATGTCCGCTGTGGTGAACACTAACAAATATGTTATATAGTAATTATAAATACACATGTCCGGTGTAGCGGACAAAAAAAAATATCATTTTCCCTTTTTGAGATAAATAATGTCCGCTGTGGTGAACACTAACAAATATGTTATATAGTAATTATAAATATACATGTCCGGTGTAGCGGACAAAAAAAAAAATATATGTATCATTTTCCATTTTTGAGATAAATAATGTCCGCTGTGGTGAACACTAACAAATATGTTATATAGTAATTATAAATATACATGTCCGGTGTGTAGCGGACAAAAAAAAATATCATTTTCCCTTTTTGAGATAAATAATGTCCGCTGTTGTGAACACTAACAAATATGTTATATAGTAATTATAAATATACATGTCCGGTGTAGCGGACAAAAAAAATATATATATATCATTTTCCATTTTTTGAGATAAATAATGTCCGCTGTGGTGAACACTAACAAATATGTTATATAGTAATTATAAATACACATGTCCGGTGTAGCGGACAAAAAAAAAAATATCATTTTCCCTTTTTTTGAGATAAATAATGTCCGCTGTTGTGAGCACTAACAAATATGTTATATAGTAATTATAAATATACATGTCCGGTGTAGCGGACAAAAAAAAATATATATATATCATTTTCCATTTTTGAGATAAATAATGTCCGCTGTGGTGAACACTAACAAATATGTTATATAGTAATTATAAATACACATGTCCGGTGTAGCGGACAAAAAAAAAATATCATTTTCCATTTTTGAGATAAATAATGTCCGCTGTGGTGAACACTAACAAATATGTTATATAGTAATTATAAATACACATGTCCGGTGTAGCGGACAAAAAAAAATATATATCATTTTCCATTTTTGAGATAAATAATGTCCGCTGTGGTGAACACTAACAAATATGTTATATAGTAATTATAAATATACATGTCCGGTGTAGCGCACAAAAATATATATATATATATATATATATCATTTTCCATTTTTGAGATAATTAATGTCCGCTGTGGCGAACACTGACAATTATGTTATATAGTAGTTATAAATATACATGTCCGGTGTAGCGGACAAAAAAAATATATATCATTTTCCATTTTTGAGATAAATAATGTCCGCTGTGGTGAACACTAACAAATATGTTATATAGTAATTATAAATATACATGTCCGGTGTAGCGCACAAAAAATATATATATATATATATCATTTTCCATTTTTGAGATAAATAATGTCCGCTGTGGTGAACACTAACAAATATGTTATATAGTAATTATAAATACACATGTCCGGTGTAGCGGACAAAAAAAAAATATCATTTTCCATTTTTGAGATAAATAATGTCCGCTGTGGTGAACACTAACAAATATGTTATATAGTAATTATAAATATACATGTCCGGTGTAGCGGACAAAAAAATATATATATATCATTTTCCATTTTTGAGATAAATAATGTCCGCTGTGGTGAACACTAAACAAATATGTTATATAGTAATTATAAATATACATGTCCGGTGTAGCGGACAAAAAAAAAATATATATATATATCATTTTCCATTTTTGAGATAAATAATGTCCGCTGTGGTGAAACACTAACAAATATGTTATATAGTAATTATAAATATATGTCCGGTGTACAGACAAAAAAAAATATATATCATTTTCCATTTTTGAGATAAATAATGTCCGCTGTGGTGAACACTAACAAATATGTTATATAGTAATTATAAATATACATGTCCGGTGTACAGACAAAAAAAAAAAAAAATATCATTTTTCATTTTTAAGATAAATATGTCCGCTGTGGTGAACACTAACAAATATGTTATACAGTAATTATAAATATACATGTCCGGTGTAGCGGACAAAAAAAAATATATATATCATTTTCCATTTTTGAGATAATTAATGTCCGTTGTGGTGAACACTGACAATTATGCTATATAGTAATTATAAATATACATGTCCGGTGTAGCGCACAAAAAATATATATATATATATATCATTTTCCATTTTTGAGATAAATAATGTCCGCTGTGGTGAACACTAACAAATATGCTATATAGTAATTATAAATACACATGTTCTGTGTAGCGGACAAAAAAAAATATCATTTTCCATTTTTGAGATAAATAATGTCCGCTGTGGTGAACACTAACAAATATGTTATATAGTAATTATAAATATACATGTCCGGTGTAGCGCACAAAAAAATATATATATATATATATCATTTTCCATTTTTGAGATAAATAATGTCCGCTGTGGTGAACACTAACAAATATGTTATATAGTAATTATAAATACACATGTCCGGTGTACCTATGATTCAGCCTAATGTAATTAATGTAAATGATATTTGTTAATTTTAGTAGTGTATTGGTCCGTCGTCCTAGTTAGACGACAGCTAATTACTTAAAAAATTAAAAATATTTTTTCAAAATTTTGGTTTTATATGCTTAGTTACATGATATTAATGATATGGATGAAGTTTTAACAACTTGCAGAAATATTTAGTTGATGTGGTACAACATGGGTTAAACTGCATTCACAATATCGGGAGACTTTAAAGGAGTATGAAGATAAACAAATTATTGAGCGTATACCAGATAATTCTCAGCTAAAAAACAAACCATTTTTTACCTGCCTCATTTACAATTCTGGAAATTTAAAAATTTTACTGATCCCGTCATATGACGGGCTATATGCTAGTACTATAATTATATCGAAAGAAGGTTGCTATTAATGATCATTATTTAAGTGGTATTTTTTGAAGTAATAGAAGTATATTCCCCATCTTCCAACCTTGAATAAAGACCATGGGAGATTTAGGAGAGCTGTTTAGTAAGTAATAATATGGAATTTATACAGAGGGCAAATTTCAATCAATTGTCACTATTCATGCGGTATGTTTCAGAGCAACAACTGTAAGACGCAATGCATTTTCCTCAACGTTTTGCTTACTTGTTAAGGAGGTGGAAAATTTAGCCTTATGAGACTCGTTTTAAAAACCTCCTCCACAGCTTTGCTATATGCTCTGTTGCTTTTCACATGGTTGCCCTTTAGGGGAAATCACACGATGGGAGATCAGGATTGTAAAGAGGGTGTTTATGATATGTATGTTGTTCTTTGAAAGATCTATGCATGACATATTGGATTCCTTTCACTCAATGCTAACTTATGGGAAAAATAAAATTTTCTCTGGCCGGATCTCACTGAAAGAGTTCTGTAAAAAAATATACCACGTTTTAAAACAGCAAATTTTCTAGAATGCTATCTTTCCCATTTAAGGTACCCGTCTACGTTGAAAACGTCATTTTTTGCCAAAAATCATATGTTTTTTATTTCTCTATTGTAATATTTCAACTTTTAAGCTTCTAAACCTGTTTTTGTTTTGTCTCTATGGCATTTTAAAGAAAAGTTACAGCTGTTAAACATCAATGACAGCTGTCAAAAGAAAACGGAAGTAGCGACTACGGAACCAGAAGTTGTAAATTTAAAGCCTTTTAACCCCTTAAGGCACACATTAATTTCTAATTTTCGGTCAAAAAATCACCTATTTTTTTTTTCGTTTGGTTGATTTATACTAATTTGATACCAATTCCTTGCTATATCCAAAATCTCGTTGTCATTATCTTCCGATTCACTTCCATCACTCAAGAAATCATCACTCTCATCGCTGAAACTGTCTGATAAATTGGAATATTCAAAATTGTCATCGTCAGAGTCGCTCATTATCAGATAACTTTTTTTTAAATTACAAAAACACTTAGTAATATAATTTGCATTTAACTGCTTTTATTATATTAACGTAATAAAAATGGATATATTACCTTTTCCACACCAAACGACTACTTTATAGCAAAGAATTCCTAGCAAACTTATAGCTGATCATCAAAATGCGCCACCTGGTTTACACAAGAAAAATGCTGAATAGTGGTGCCATCTATGTCAAATAAGTTTAATTATAATCTAGCCTATTTATTTTTACTGGAACGGATCTCAGACGAGCATTAGAAATAAAATAACGCGAGATACAAGGGCGCCCGTGTGAGACACGGGCATGTGCAAATTTGCCGGAAACTTTCGCCCGTGTGAGACACGGGCAAATGCGTTAAGGGGTTAAAGAGCATTTTTTGAACAAAACTTTTTAAATTTTCATGAAGATTAGTTTAAACATTTTTGTAGTATTTTTAATAATTAGCAACTTGGCAATTAGAAAGTTTTGAAACAAAAAAGTGTGGGGAATTTTAAGCATGTATTTTAATTTTTTAATAATTAAAGTTGCTTTCATAAACTTCAAAGGCTTTTTTTTTCAGAATGGTATTTTTAATAAAATGTTGAAACTTGAACTGTTAATTCTCAAAATTCTTAAAATATTTTGTTGAAAATTATTATGAATGTTTTTGATAGTATTTACTAGTAAATAACCTAAAAGCTTTAAATTTGGATAATTTTTAATGATGTTGCACTCATAGTTAGATATAAAGGTAATGAAAATTCGTTAAAAATTCAATGTGTACCATCTTGAAAGACCAAAATTTTTTACCACATGTGAATTAAGCAAAGATTTTAGGTGATTCACTAGTCCAGTGTATAAGAAATGTGTTGCATCACAAAGTATTGAAATAATTTAATTTATTAAAAAATTAGACCTTTTGAAAAAAAAAACGATTTTTTTACTAAATTTTCTTCATTTATTATAAATTTTATAAAAACTTCTCCAGGAATAAAATTTTTTAAGTGCAATTCTCTATGATAATATAAAAATAAATCTAAAAATGTAAAAACATGAACTAGTTTCTACGTTTAAAGAAAAAAGTTCTCCGAACGTAGACGGATACCTTAAATCTATTCAATGCTCTTAACTGCGTTTGAAAAATACTGTAATAAAAATTTCTGACAAGTTATTTAAAATAATTTATTTATATACAAAAGGAAATATAGCATTCTACATAGCTTTCTGTTCTGTATCGTATATTAAAAAAAAATCTTTAAATGCGAGCCAGCCGCAGGGAATTTTCTTTTTCCCATAGTCCGAAATTGAGTGAGTGGAATGCAATATGGCAGGTTCAGACCCACCTTAAAAATAAGAATGCCTAATTCGCAACCAGCCTTATGTTACCTTGCATTATTGTGACGACTAACCTAAGTGGTAGACGAATCAAAACAAACTTGCGTTTAGTGACGCTTCACTGTGACATATTAGGCTGTATGTGCATCCAACGACTACATTTGTTACTATATTCACCGACATTTCTTTACTATTTTCTACACACAGTTATATTATGATCAATAATAAAATTACTCTGTGATCATACGCAGTTTTTCAATAATAAAATTACTCTCACTAATTATTATATAGGCTATGTAGAATAAAATTTTTCTGCGATAAAAACCAATTTTTATTATTATGAAACACAAGAAATCTAAAATAAAATATAAAAAACAGTTTCTGTGATTTTTCTTATATAATGAAAGTGTTACTTAAAGTATAATCCAACTATCATTAAATATGTATGTATATATATGCATGTATGTATATACTATAAAATTCAACGGTAGTGTATATTTTTATAGCAAAGCAAAGCCAGCCGAATGTCATTACAGATATGAAGTTTTAATATCACACTTTTTAATTCATTCAGAGCTGCTGCCCAGATTTTGACTCTTTTAACATTTGTTAACATTCTATTTCCCTTTCAAGTTCTGGAAGCTCTTTTCAAAACAAGCGCTTACGACTTATCCAAGTGTGGCCTGATTATCAGCTTGTGTGAACAATAACAAACGGAATAAAATCCTTTAAGTAGCCATTAAGCAGACGGTGTTAGTTGGTGCTCCTATTCCTTCTGAAAAACTGATGGAAGCAGGTCGATCGCGCTGCAGAGCTGCGGGAGCAGAATCCTCCTTTACGAGTCGCGAGGGATTTGGGCTTTCTCAGTGGGCATCTTTCTTAATTAGCCGGGATCAATGATTGGAGTAATTGGCTTAAGGAGAACATCCAATATACACACTTAAATGTGGGAGGGGGATTTTTGCATGACAGCCCGGGAAAGGGAATTTACACAAAAATTAATGCTGCAGGGAATTTCTTCATAAGCTGATGTTCGCAATAATTATGACTATGAAATAATCTAAAGAAAAAAGTATTGTAAAGTTGTATTAATTTGCGTATATCAAACACAGGCTCAAAAATACCAAAAAGGGAAAAATAGGGAGATAATTTATTTGTTTTTCCAGTTTTTGTCAGAGTGCGGGGATTATTGTAAAAGGTACTAGTCGTCAATCTAAGACACACGGCAGCCTTGAAATTTTTTTCAGATGCAGTGTCAATACAGACAGATATCTTTTTGCCAAATACAGTTACGAAGCTGTTACTCATTTAGCACCATAAGGATTGGGCTGCATCAATGAGTTACACTTCTGAACAACGCCAGCGCGGGAGACTGACTGAGGGACGAAGGCGATGTCAGTGACCTTCCTTCGAGCCCATTGGACAAGAGGTGTTGCTAACGAGAATCAATCGTCTTTGGACTTGGTCACAACAGCTTTTGCAGTTTTTGCTCAGCAGATTTAAAGGCCCCTTCGGAGGAAAGACGAATCGAAGAGAACATCAGCATAGGCATGGAACTCTCAACTTTTTTTTTGTCCATCTGAAGATAGCGTCATCAGCAGGAGTTGCTTCCATATCAGCGGTTTGCGGCGTCTCCATAGTGAGATTGAATATATTTTATTTGTTTCACCGTATTGTGCAAAATTGAATTTGTAAATAAGAGTGCAAAAAGGTAAGTCTTCGCTCATTGAATTTATCTTAACTGTTTGTGTTATCTCAGCATGGCCTGGTATAAGTCATTGGTACGTAACAGGGGTACGTGTAACTTAACGAATGATAAGGACGCGACATTATCTCCGAAGGGTGCTTGTAATTTAGAAACAGGGACCAAGCAGAAAACTCCAAGGCTTGACCTGCAATCTCCATAGGTATTGTTCGAACTTGGAAGTGATTGCGACCTCGAATCGATTTTACGTTCCTCAGCCGCCATTAATAGACATGGTGAATCTTTGGCCACACGAGCCTCGAACTCACAGTCCAGTGGTTATTCTACTCACTCCTTTGCTAACTGAGCTCCCGTTGCTATTCTTGAAATTACTTTACAGTCTGTCAGAAACATATATAGACAGGGCTTCCAGCAAATTGAAAAGTTAGGAAAAGCCAGACAATTGAAAAAGGCCCAGGGACAGTTAGAGAGATAGTGAATATTTATTAAAAATGAGGAAAATCTACAAATATTTGCTAAAAGTGTGAAAAGTCTCTGGATTTATTTTTTTTCTAAACTGCTTGCTATAAATTTATTTTCTGTTTATTATATAAAAATTAATCTAAAAGGCTATTAGAATACATACATTTAAGGTAATAATGATTTAAATTGATAATTTTTCTATATAATAACTAATATTAAGGAATAATAACTAATATAATGTTTAATCTTTTTTATCCATGACGGTACTTATAAGCACCGCTTCAATCAAACACCTATGTATTCCTAATAAAGCCATTTTTCCTGACTGTACTCACAAGGACATGAACTATGCAGTTCCTACAGCAGAAAAGAAATGAAAGTACCAATCAGGAATCCATTTTATTCGTTTAGTAGGGATTTTATAATTGGCGTTCTGCATTCGTAGGTCCTTTTGTGGTAGAGTTGATACACGTGTTGTTCAATTGAGTAAATTTAGTGATATATTACCAGTTATTTGGTACTATTATTTTTTACAGACTTCTATACTTCGCAGGTAAGCATTTCATTTGTTTTATTCATAATTTAATGTTTTATTTTCTATCATAGAGTCAAAAATATGTGTTGGTACTAGAAAGCACCAGCTGAAAAATTAACTACTAAAATACAGTAAAAATCAATTTTCTTTTTTCTATGATTATTCTACATTAAAACTTATCTATTGATGCAAAAATTCAGTAAGAAAGTTGATGGTAAATTAATTCAGGATATAAAAGGTTAAATTGAATCACATTTGAGTCAATATTACGTGTCGTTTGGTTTGGTTTGGTTTGGTTTGGAGTGCTACGGTCTACTTTTTGCAACACAAGGGCTAATGAGACCGGGACCTACTGCTTAAAGCCGATTCCGAACGGCTACGAACATCCATGCCACTGTGGAATTCGAACCCACGAACTCCGGTACCGATGGCCAGCACCCTAACCAGTCGGCCATCGTTCGGCCCATTTGGTTTGGGGATTTTGTGAGTTTGGGTCAGGGAAAGTAAGTGAATTTACCAGACAAGTTTTGCAGGGAACATGCTATACGTTACTACAAATGTATATGTACGTTAGATCTGAGTTACCTCATATAGGTGCTGGAAGTAGTAATAAAAACAAATAAAAGTCATGCGGATAAAGCATTTACATAATATTTTATTACTTGCGGGGCTCGTCTTACTATTCTCGCTAACTCTTACATCAACACAGTTACTGTACGACTTGTAAATTTACTTAATTTATAATTTATCGGTAATTTTGTAAATGAAAATATGAGTATCGGTTTCTCGGTTATTTACAAGTAATTGTTTTTCCCCCAAAATAACATAAAACGTAGATAACAGGTACTACATACATGTAATATTTTGTGCACATATTTATATTTAGAATAAAGCGCATTTATGTTTCAGAATAAAATGCCTATTCAAAGTGTCATTTAAAGTAGTTTGGGTTGGAGATGCTTGCTTAAATCATCTTCAGTAAATTATTCATGATTGTCTTTGTTACGTGTGCATATAAATGATAGAATATATTACACAAATGACACGAAATAAAGCTGAATTATGAATTTCCGCCTTAAATGCATTAAACGAAGTAGATTGACGTTTTCGTCCAACGCAGGCATAATTGAAACTGATGAGACGAATGCTAAATTTTATTATCTTGAGAACTCAGTGAACACGGGTTATGCACAATTAAATAAAGACGTAAAAACGGAAATAAAATAATTAGTCATTAGACAAAGCGAGGTCGCAAAATTTTCTTCTCCAGACCAGTAGGTTCTAACTGGCACAATACTCCCTTTAACAAACTTTTTTTTTCACTATTAGGAAGTAATCGTTATTCTAAATCTCCTCTAAAATTATATTTGATTGTTGATTCATTATAGTTCTCGTATAAGAATTAAAATTCATGATATTTCTAAAATACTCCAAATTATGCTATTAAGTTTAGAAAGCTTTTAGAAATGTTTCAATAAAACACGTAATATATAAGCATGATAATTTTCAATAAACCGTCCAATTTCTTTGATGTCGTAATAAAATCCGTCCTCCAGACTTTGACTAAAGAATATGAAGTATTTAGGAGAGCTTTTCAATAAACAGCAAGATGGAATTTATACAGAAAACAGTTTGCTAATAATAGCCAATATTTATGAAGTGGCATTTTTCGAAGTATTACTGTGAAAAGCAATACATTTGTCTCTACGTTCTGTCCACCAGCATTGTTTTAAAAATCACCTCTGCAGCTTTTATACATACTTTGTTGCTTTTAAAATGTTAAAATCATGATTGTAGTGTTTCCTTGAGCTGAGAAGAGGGAATGCGAGATCTGGAATATAAGGAAATTGTGGTATGTTATCCATGTAAACTTACAGTAAGTAAAACTTCTAGTGCGTTAGCAGCAATATATTCCCTTGCTTTATCGTGATAAGAGTCAAGAGAGAACGGGTGGTAAACAACGCGAAACAATCCTACTTTAGTGACATGTTACTCTAGCATATACTGCTGACCAAAAGTTAAGCACAATTCGTAATAAGCTGGAAAGTGGGAGTAAGTATTTGTGAAATTCTTCAAATTTATTGAATTATTATTCCAAAGTGAAATACTGTACTTACACAAAACGCCGTCGGCAAGTGTAAAACTTCTGCGCATGTCAGAACGAGTATAAGACATGGAGCATGATTCACTCGGCATAGAGAGATGAGTCAGGTTCTGTGCAATTGATGTACTAAATGATGAGTTAAAGTATCAATAAAGGCGGATGAGGACACAAGGACTCCAACTGGATATGTTTCTGAAAGGATTAATTATTGGAATACTGGAATCGGAGTGATCTCTCTCGTCTGCTCATAAACACATTCTTTTAAACTGGAGTAAGGAACATTTTCACTGGAGTTTGGTACAGTGGACCAATGTGATATTCAGTGACTAATCCCGTTTAGTCTGAACAAGAATTCTTATCGGATAATGAAATGGGGAGAACGTAGAACTGGTTTTCACCCAGGGAAACACAACGGAAAGATTTTGTTTTCACAAGGAGTCACTGCGATTACAAGCAATAAGCTGGATGTTCGCACAGACCTCTACACCTTTGAGAAGGAGTTTGATACTGCTACAAGGTACTGAGATGAACTTTTTGAGCCTTATACCTAGTTTGGAGATGCTGTCTATCCTGGATTATTATTTAAAGATGATAACGTGCCTTGTACCTATGCAGTTCAGGTAGACAACTTCCATGAAAGTGAAGATATCCAGCTTATTCAATGACTCGTCGACTCGACTAATCTTAATTTTATAGATCATGTGTGGGATATACTTGAGAGGCAACTCGTAGATCTTGCCTACCAAACTCCGTTCTAGAACTGAAAGAATTTCTCCATAAAGTCTTGAACTCTTTGAAACCCCAAATTGTCCACAATATCATAGCAAATATGGGATATTAGTGAGCTACATGCACGGTTGCCAGAGGAGGCCACGCACCTTATTAAACTGCCAAATCACATTTCTATTTTAATTTCTTTAGCAAAACGGTAAACTATTGCTCTGGGCCTTTTCTTTTCAAACCTTTTCTTTGGATAATAAAAGTGAATAATATCCTTTTGCATTGTTATATTCTGCCATATCCGCATTACATTCGGATATACATTTTGTTTTATTACTGTGATCAGTAGTTTCTAAACCGTAAAATGACTCATTACTTATTGAACAGTTTTAAAAGTATATAAGTACGAATTAGTTAAAAATAAATTAGTCACTGCATAAACATATTTAGGAAACAAAAAAATTATGCTTTTTAAAATGTATTTGCATATTATAAAAATTATGATTATAAAAAACCTTGTTTTTTTAATGTATCCAATAAATTAAAAAAAAAGATATACTTATAAATTTCTTTGTAAATATAAAAGCAAGTTTTTATTTTTTTATATTAATGAAATAAAAACATTTTTTTTTTTTCAATATCGCCCAAAATGATTGTTCAGTGACTGATGCCCTTTTTAACAGATCCGCACTTATATAGATTCTAAAATGATTATTTATAATAATTATGATTTTGGTTCTGGGTGAGAATAAGTAGAATAATTTAAAATTCAAGAGGAATTAAAATGTTAACAGCGATTCAAGTTGACAACAAGCTATTATTAAAAAAATATAATCTTTGGGTAAAAACAAAAAAAAATAGTATCGCTAATGAAATTTCATTTTTGTAAATGAAACAAATTTAAAGCAATATATGGGATGTTCAAATCACTCGCGTGTTGGTATT
>CM063498.1:173994230-174006730 GCA_032207245.1 Pardosa pseudoannulata
TTTTGTTTGCTTGGTTGTAGATTATTGGCGTAAAATCCAATTTAGGATATGTTGCGCCAAACATATTCTAAAATTGCGTAAAGAGAAAAATATTTAAAAAATAGAATATAATGCAGTAGAAGTGGTAGATTTCAGATGAATATTACAATTAAAGCTTGGTAATGATTCTCATTAATATAAAGATTTTTAACAAATTACACTAAGTTAAACTGTCTGTGCGTTTAAGAAACTCAAATAGCTTTGGTTGGTGGGTTTCACCCTAACGTTCAATCTTAGGTGAGAAGTTTTAAAATATTCCTTATAAAAACGTGTTAAAGTCACACAAGAAGTTAAAATATGATGAATAGTGAGAGGAGTATGGAAATGTGAACATTGCGGCATAGTTTCCGCCAAGAGTAAATGTTTATGGGTGAGTCTGTTATGGACAATGCGGATACTTGTTAAAATAACGTCCATAACAAAGACGTGTTAGAATAACGCCTTCTGTCAATATTGAATAATGCAAAAAAATGTTGACACTTTTCTACTACAATGATAAAAAAATCCCAAGAAAAATTAAGTTTATTTTTATTTTATTGATGTAATATATCAAAATTATTTAAAACAGAGTTATTAAAATTATAACATAAAACGAAATTCAGTGTAGAAGAGTCACAAGCTGTGTTTCCTTTGTCTATCGTTTACTCGTAAAGATGTCCATTTTAGCAGCTCTAAAATAAAGTTTTAATTAAACTTGTGCCGGTCTCTTTCAATGACCCGACTGCATCGGTATTACTGTTAGCTATTTAGGCTTTTGCTTGCCCAGTAGCCCGGGCAAGTAGAAACAATAGGGACTACATAATTATTGTGACTAGAGGAAATAATTTATTACATACATATATGCCAATTGTATTTATGCATATTACGTAATAGTTTTTATTTATTATTTTAAAATATCCTCGTACTTTAATATGCTTTGCTTTTCCGTGTACAATAAACAATATTTTCCAAATATATTTCTTATATACGTGAGAGTGTTTTTTGATCATTACTAACTCAGACTAATATACATCCCGGATAGCATTCTAAGTACTTAAACCTTGAAAAAAAAAGCAAAATTTGAAAATAAAAAAGTTGAGTTTATTGAGACTATCCATCTTTTCGGTCTCTCTCTAAAACTTTACACATTTGCTTATATTATGCCAAAAGGGGAGATGGGAGACAATTTATCAAAATGTGAAAGTATACCATATAGAACTCTAAGAAGTGAAACTAAATTACATAAAGGAATTATATGAGACTAGTTAAGCTAAGCAGAAATTAATTTGGGGTTCTCGTGGTCTCCAAAGGTTACCACAATTAAAAGAGAAACAAAAACATGCCGCAAAAGGTTGTCATTTTAGGTACAGAATCATCAAAAATTTATTATTTTAAAATATAATTATAATTACGTTGGTTGGTTAGATTAAAATATCCTCACATATCCCCTATACAATAATATCCCCTATATAGCCAAAGGTTATCTGTCCATCTGTCCTCGAAATATGAAACGGTTGGATCTGGAATGGATAGAGGCAGCCATATTGGATTCTTGATGAGTTAGGGTTAGCAAAATTCAAAGAGAGAAAAAGTTTGTCTTCTCCTAAACTACTGATCCGATTCTAAAATAAATTGGTATAAATGTGCTTCATATCACAGAGAAAAATACGCTTGTCTTTAAAATGTTTGAAATCCACTCCTTTCAAGCCCTATTATCCCCGGTTAAGAGCAAGTGATTAAACTTATCGATTTATCACATAATAAATAGGTACAAATAACATTTATTCTAGCATTATGACGCCATTCTTTTAAGCAGCTCATTAATCATTTCTTATTTTAAATTATTTAAATATCATCTGCATTATTTTCGGCCGTTTTATCACTGAACTTAGATATTACGTAAATCATTTTCTTTTACATTCGGCATAAATAATAGAATAGGCACACACGTGATAATTTTAAATTGAATCATCGATTATTTATTGTTCAATGGCAATGAAAATTTTATCACCGGTATTAACAACAAATTATTTTTTTAAAAGTCTAGGAGTCTATTTCACGGACTAATAAATGTCTAGCATTTAAGTTATATATCTTTAAAATTAAGAAGTTTGTCCGTTTGTGTGTTTGTTTTTATAAATAACCACACGTTTTACAATCGATTCACTAATTATTCCGAAAAATTAAAAATTTTACTGATCCCGTCAAATGACGGGCTATATGCTGGTATGAAAACATTTAAATATCAAAATAATAGTCTTTAAATTGAATACATAAATACTAGCATCGTCCTGAAAAAGACTATTTTATAAAGTCTCATAAGCAATTCTGTTGCTTTAGGTATATAATAGTTTATCACTTTAAACAAAGCACAATAATTTTCTTTTTCATAACTGTTATTCAATTCGCTATTATGGAATGTTTACAATCAAAGCGTATATTCGGCCTTTTTTAAAAAAAATATCCTTTTCAAAAGAGCAAATTTTTTTAAAACAATAATAAACCGTACAAGTACTCTATAATCCGAACGCATCACGAATAGGAGACTGTTTTTCTTCTTTTACCGCTCCAAATGACTTGGTCCAGAAAGTAGAAACAAATGAGTTTTATTTACGGAGCAATTGCCGAGATTCTATTTAGCGCAGAGAACCATAAATCTGCAAAGCACTATTACAAAATGGGTCGAAAACGCATAAAACGAAAAATTGTCTGCCCTGAATATCTTTTAAAGCCAAGATCCAGTCTCGGAGTTTGACACTAGGGGAAAAGATTATTTTTGAATAGTTATTCGACGAATAATAAGTGAAAACAGAAAAATCTCAAAAACAGAGACTGGAGGGGAGATGCAGGCTCATATTTTCGCATAAGGGATGGAAAGATAATCGCAGTGAAAATATTGCAGATGCATTGTAGAATTTAAAAAAATAGATAGCATTTAGAGAAACGTACAAGAAGTAGCAATAACAGTAAAAAAATATGATGTGAACACCATATGATTTCCTTGTACAACTTATAATTATCCATATTCTAGTCTTGCATTTCATTTAAACTGTGTTTATTTGAGCGTAAGATATGATTCTTCAATTATTTTAAAAAGCGGACTGTAGTAGATTTGTTAAAATATCTTCTAAGAATAACATCAAAAACTTATAAAATATTAATTCAATAGTCGGTATTACAAATTCAACAACGAGTAAAGTTCAACACTGCCAAGTGGCACCAAAGGCAACGTTTTAATATTTACTGTATTGATACAGAGTGATATATGTCGTGTAGCTCTCGTTTATATTTAGGTATTAACCTGTGATCAAATGTATAGTGGTATTTATTTTGGTTAGTCACAAAGACTAAGTATTATTTTGGTTGCGTCGTGTAAAAATATTTAAGTACTAAACTAGACCACAGGTTCTGAGAAGCTACAGACTTAAAATAAGAAAATAAACTAAAAAGCTAAATTAAAAGTAACTGAAATAAGCTTAAAATTTAAAAAAGTAAATTTATTATAATGATATATGCTGATGTTATGAAAACAGTGTCACACATTGTAAATTACATTCGCACCAATGAAAAAAATCATCCACAATTCAAAATTTTCCTTAAAAAATTAAAGGACGAAGAACTTCTAAATGATATTCAATAAATATAATTTCTGTAAAAAAAATTTTTAGTACCTTTTTTGTATACCTTTCAAACACGTATTTAATTGTGGCTCGCGAAAAATTTCAAATTTTGAAAAATGGCTCGGACTATCAAGGAGCTTGGCCACCCCTGGCATATATTTTTATATAATGTACTGATTTCAATGTTGCACAACTAGGTGTGTAAACAGTTCTAAATACAAAACTTCAACATTCTGTGGTTGAATGTTTTTGAGTTATGCCCATCAGTGTTAATATTCATTATATTGAAATGTTAGTTTAACATCGCACAGATTGGACTCAAAATGTAGATGTACAACTAGATGTTGCAACAATTCTAAATAAAACTGGATTCCCTTTCAAAAAATATTTGAGTAAAGATAATACAGCATTCTATACTAATAATTTTTTTGTAACTAAACGGTCGAACAATTTTGTACACAATTGAAATTTAATTACCTAAATACCGGACGAATGCAAAAATATGAGTAACGGAGAAATTAATATAATTTGAATTAAATTATATGAGAAATACTAGACACGAATTCGCATATATTTTAGCAACGAACACTATAAAATCAATAAACTATAAACCTTTTAAGCCCCCTGATTCAATACTAAAAAACTATAGAAAAAAGGTATAAATAAAGATTGGCAACAATTGAGATAATAGGCAAAAATGACAAGTTACATATACAATAATATCATAAGTTGATCCTAAATTACTGTTCGAAAGTAATATTATTAACTATTTCATTACTAGGCCTAGAAATTTTCCAATGTACTTGTATAAAATCAAAAACTAGTTTGGTTTTGAGCGCTACGGTTTACTGTTTGCAATAAAAGGGCTAATGAGACCGGGACCTACTACTTAACGCCGATTCCAAACGGCTACGAACATCCATGCCGCTGTGGGATTCGAACCCACAAACTCCGGTTCCGAAGGCCAGCACCCTAACCATTCGGCCATCGTTCGGACAAAAACTAGATTTAACAAAATTTATAATAAACTTAACTCTCACTTTACACTTATTTTTTTCCCTTTTCTGATTTTTTCCTTCGAGGAATTAGAGGAACTAATGTAGCAGCCATACTTTTAAGCTATGAAAAAAAGAGGGTTGTAGTAATAATTGAGTTGTTTTTAATGGTCCATTACAACATTATTACTATATAATTAAATGCTTTAAACAAACTGCTTTAATGTTAAAATAATAATATAGATAGATAAAAATGTAAAATAAGGTTCACTTTTTAGATATTGTAATTAGATTGTGTAAAAAATATATAAATGTAAACTGTGCAAATAAAAACTGTTAAAAAATGGGAAAATGATATGTATATATAAAATTTGTGATATAAAACTAGTGTACTTTTAGATTATATTTATATTTAAATGATTAATTAGTCCTGCTTTTGCAAAGCTGTACACAAATAGTAATAATACAAATTGTATTTGTAATAGATGTACACAAATTGTGTTGTTCTACTCTTTAAATCTTATATGGTTCGCGAAATTGTTTGTAAAAAAAGAAAGAAAAAACTGTTGGACAAAAACAATTTTCTCCTGTAAGATCGATTATACAAGTTGCACCGAATCTATTTTTGTGCCCTCCTACTGATCTGTTTGTTTCCTTTAGATTATTTTTTGAAAAAGCATGGTGGATGTAATTTTCCTCCAATCGCCCTTGGTCTTGGCTCTTAAAAACTTGTGGTTGCCAGCGAGTGCGGATAACTGTAGTCCTAAATACATTTATTCATATTAAACTCTCATGTTTAACTTATTGTTCTCTTTATTGTTGCCTGAACGGCTCAAATAAACGGTGTGTACACAATAATAAACAAGCCCCAAATTATTGTTATGGCTTAAGAATTATCTTCAGTGTAATCAAATAAATCTAAAAACGCCAAATAGGTAATAATACATAACGCATTTATATATTGTATACTCTAAATATATTACATAATAATCTCAATCGCTAATTTTCTTTTTTAAATATTTATAATTATATCTTTGACTATTCATGTAGCAAACTTATTACCATGGGCCGTCATGAGAAAATTTATTAATTCATGAAAATATGGTACTTTTTTATTTTACTTATTTTACTTAAGTATTATATTTATTTATTATTAAAATCATGAAAAATTATAAAAGGGCTATATAGAAATTGAAAAACCTTCTTAAATATCTCTAATATTATTTACTAAAAGTAGATAGTACATTTAAATAAGAATTTGTAAATAGTTTTTATTCACTGTCTCTGAAACTTGTTAAAACTTAACTATCTGTAAAAATAACTTACTATCTGTAAAACTCTTTAAACTATTAATTCGGAAACATTGAAAACGAAGAAAATTTTACCAAATCTTGAATTTTTTTTATCAAATGTTGCGTTATATATATATATATATATATATATATATATATATATATATATATATATATATATATATATATATATATATATATATATATATATATATAAATACACAAATATAAAATAGGTGAAAAGGTTTGCGAAGGAGAAAGTAAAATTGTGTTAAAATAAAATGTGAAAGTGAAATTGTACATTACATGATAATACTAATAACGGAATACAACAATATCAGTAAATCATAACTATACAGATAAAATTAGTAAAATCAAAATAATAAAACTATGGAGCGATAATATCAATATTGTCCAGCGAGTCGCAATTCTTCCCTGGACATACTGGGGGGTATTGCTCCATAGAGTGTTTATTACCTTTATTTTACTAATTTTTTATTTATTTTATATATATATATATATATATATATATATATATATATAATGTAAACCATATATTATGTGTTAGCTATGAATGTTTTGTAAACTATTATGCACGTTACGTATACTATGTGTATAGACTATATACAAATTTCTACTTTGAGGTTTTTTCAAAAATCATCTCCTATCACCATTCCCCATTTAATGGAACTAAAAAGCTTCTCCGAAGTAGCTTGGTTGTAAAAGGGAGAATTTTCAATCCTAAATACTAACTTTCAACATTCTATATCTAATCATTTTTCAGTATGTTACGTACGTACAGAAGTCCCGATGAAACTAGTCAAAATACATTCAAACTTGGTTTAAATGTTTATTTAAGGTTCTAATATTAAAGTTTCTTTATACGGAAGCACAGACGTAATGCAGAAAGTAGTCAAATTCTATTCAGGCATGGTAAAAATGGGTATTTCCGGTGGAATCTGAAGACACAGTGACTAAACCAGAATTGTTTATCAAGAAGAGACCAAAGTCTTAATCGAGATTTCAGTGGACTTTCAATCTTATTTAAATATGAATTACGCAAACATACATACATGCATACAATACACATGTATGCATACAAACAAGTTCACACAATCCACAGATACCATACATAAACACAAATATCCATAGATTTGAATATGTCATAAAATGGATAGGCAACGCTGAATGTGATTTTATTGTACATAGAAAAATGTATTTGCAACAAAATTGTGACTTATTTTACATTAAGGTTTCACCAGATTTTAAATTTGCTTGGTTAATACTAGACCATATTTAATTACGCTATACTGTTTATCAGACGATTTCAAATGTACGAGTCTCACTCTGAAATTTTTGAGATACAACTAGGTTTTCAAAGTTATACTTACAAAATTTTAGGTATATTCAAAGTAGTCTCATCCAGCATCAATGCACTTTTGTAGACGAATTTTCCACAGATTAAATACCTCAAGCCATTCATTTCTTGGAATAGATGAAAAAATGCATTTATAGCCACATCAATCTCTTCTTCTGAATGAAAACGACTTCCACGTAAGTTCTTTTTTAGATTAAAGAATAACCAAAAGTCACACATAGCTAGATCAGGTGAATACGGCGGATGTTCTATCACTTTAATTTGTTTTTGTTTAAGAAACTCAACTGTTAATCCGGCTGTATGTGAAGATACATTGTCATGGTGAAGCATTAGTCCCCTAACATTCACTTCTTGTAGAATTTGTGGAAGACATTTAGTGGTATACTAGTTTGCTGTTACTGTCTTCTGTCCTTCCAACTTGATGGCTTTGTTCAATCCCGTACTTCTGAAGAAAACGGCATACTATACTTTTTCAATGCGTGTTGTTTTTTCACCATTGTCGGCTTGGGATCATCTTCAAAGACACATACTTTGCTCTCTTGACGTGTTGGAACGTCAAAAAACGGTATGTACTTTTTATCACCCGTTACAAATTTAGAAATGATTCGGCGGCCACCATCATTTAGCAATTTAAGAGTTTCTTTACTGATTCTGACACGCTCCCCTTATTGGTGCTCAGTTAGATTATGGGAAACCCAATGGCAAACTACTTTTTTCATATGTAATTCTTCATTAATAATTTTGTGTATGGTTGCGGATCTATTGCTAAATTCCTTCTGTATAATGTGATAGGTACAGGGATTATCATCTGTTAACATTTTTTCTATGGCAAACACATCCGGGATTACTCCTGACAGCAGCCTGAGTGTTCTTCATCCTGAAGAAAATTGGGACCTCTGCTAAATTTTTTAAACCATCTGAATACAATAGCACGAGCTGGATATTCATCACCGAATGCCAATTGCAACCGTTAAAATCATTCTTCTTGATTTAATCCTGCTTTAAAATCGTAGAAAATCATAGCGCGAAAATGTTCTCGCGTCAACTCTATTTTCTCTTCTGTTTAAAATTTATTCTACGCTAAACAAGTTGAAGTAAGTCATTAAAAATTTGTCTGATATGTTAAAATACTTTGTATTTTAAAATTAAATAGTTATTTTTATTTTGTAAATTCTCGTCTGCGCGTATCTCAAAAATTTCAGAGTAACCCTCGTAAGTAATTTCCTGAATAACTATGAAAATAAAAAAAATATTCAGAAAGAAATGACATTTTCTTTTCTTATTTTCCTCTTAGAAAGTATACATATCTTGTATTATACTAAAATTCGAAAACAGAATGGTATAATCAGTAATTTATAAACTACCTCTTTATAGTATTAAATTAATTCTTCTACATCTTAAGGTTGGCTTGTTCACATGTACTGAAATTAACTGTTTGTCAACCTCCTGTGACCAATTCTATGCGAAGAAATGTTTTTACTTTTTTAATGGATGAAAACGATTGTTCAACACATGAAGGGAAAACTAGTAATGTACACAAATTTTAATAAGTTTAAAAAATCTTGTTATGCATGCATTGAAAATTTTTCGGCCAAGATCCAGACCCCCGAATCTCTATATGAATCCGTCAATGAAAAAAAAAACTTTCCAAAATTCCAATACTTCTTTTACATTGTATAAGTAACTAAAAGGCAACATGTAAGATAAATATGTATCCCGAATAAGTTTCAGACTTATAATAAGAACTAATTTTTGGCCTAGCTGTTACCCATCAAAATAGGGCGGCAAACTCTTCCCCACTATATGAAAGGATGAATGAAAAAGAATAAATTGTTTTGCTCGTAGTAAAATACAATTCTATTCCCCGAACCACAGTCAATGGTATCGGAACTATTAACAGGATGTATTCCAAATTAATATCCAATTACCAAGTTGCTTAAGAAAGTCAAATCTGTACACCCTGAATATTCTCCATCCCTCCTTAGCAAGTTTGTATAATCTTTAGAGGTATAAATTGTTTATCTATAAAACTCATCCCTAACAGTAAAATTTTTATAAAACTGCCAACATTTCACGACTTTAGCTACCGTTATCAGTCTAACTTGACGTTCCACATTTTCAGTGTTGCAAATACAAACTGAAACAGCTAAAAAAACATTGTCTATCACCTCATACAGGTATAAACTTGCTCAAAACACGTATAAAAATAGCATTGTGCTCGCAAAAAATATCAGCCTAATCTTTTCAAGCGAGAAATAAACAGATGTGAAGACTGCCTGCCGCTATATGCAGAAAAAAGCACTCATTCCACTCAGCATGCGCATTGGAAGGCATATAAACTTTAATTGTAAATTCCCACTAATTAATCTCAAAAACAAACGTTTACACATTTGTGAACAAATAAATATGATTCAATTAAAACCGAAATGATAACGATTGGTGTAGTAGTTTTTTTTTCCACAGACTCTCGAATGAAAACACTTTGCGTTTTTAAAATATGCATGTCTTATATGTCTTCCACGAATAATTCGAAAAGAATAACAAAATTTTATGAAATTACCAACCTACTGTTAAACTCTGAGTGAATTAAAACAAAGATTTGAGTTGTTTTGGGTGTCCCAGAATATACAATCCGAAGCAACTCATACTATACCATGTAGTTAGTACAAAATACATTAAAAAATATTTCATACACATTCAAATACATTATACACAAATACAATAGAATAGAATAAATAGGAATACATGTAAAAAAGGAAGATTACAAAACTGGAAAAGATATTTACATAAAAAGTATATACACTGCGATACTGGAATTTTTATGTACAAAAAACTATAAAACACTTCGGATTCAGCATTAATACGGGGCCTGCAGGTTCTCATAATTTTCTATTAGCCATAAAAGCTCCATAAGAATTTTAATAGTTTATCTGAGAGATTTGTTTTCTTAGTTTAGCTGATCAACCCAGGCGGTCTTTAGGCCTTGTTTTAGAGCGCTAAAAATGCAACACCTAATTTCGTTAGTATGACTAAGAACTGCTTCCAATATCCTAGCATCAAAAATACTTAAAAGCAATCCAAAGGATCCAGAACAATATTTTCAAAATATTTAACTCTTCTCGTTAAGTGAATATTTTACTTTCTTTGTTTTGGTAGAAAATATTTTAAGGGGGGGGGGGCTGTCGACCATATCTAACCTATAACTATACCTATCTATACTCTAACTATCCCTATAATTATATTTCCATCAATTTTTATTGCTATTCTCCTAGGGTCTTTTATGTCTTTTTTATGAGTGAGATTTTTGGTACTAATACGTCTGGGAGTATTGGCAATCATAACAATACGACGAATATATGAAACATTATATATGCATTTTACATACACTGTATGTCTACAAATACGCCCCTAATACGTATAGAGTAAAAAAAAAAAAAAAAAGTCTATTCAACTATTGGTAAAGTGTAGGGACGTCTCCACCACTATAACTAGTAAGCAACTAAACATAGGAAGCATAATTCATAGGAAGGAAATTATGAATTGAAGATGAAGGAAAGATAGGAAAATAGGAAGGCCATATGTCTCCAAGACGTAAGAATAACGGTAAGGGTTATTCCAACAATAATTTTATATTTTAATAGTGAAATATAAATATCCTTTGGAATGAAAGTTAACAAACTTAAACTTCCTTTTTCATATACATTATAATGTATTTACATAAATACAATTATGACACATGAAAGTACTTTCATATACAGGATAATCTTTATTGACGGCTTACGAGTGCACATATGTTTGTTTACTGACTGGATGTCTGTTACATGTGGAGTTGCAGTTACAGTGATATGAAATTACATGGAGTTCAGATTTATATGATAGGGATATCACATACGTCATATTAAATGCACTGATTTACATAGTATACTAGAAAATGTGGTAAAGGAATAAGTTTGCTAAATAATTATACAATACTCGAAATGTGAGTTTTTATTTCGATTCACTTTTTAATCTGAAAAAAAAAATGTTACCAAAACAAACTTATATTATTATATTGAGAAATTCTTGATTAGTAGCATTTAATTATAAGCCTTAATTTGGAGTTGAAACTGACAACAGTTGATACTAAAATACTAAATCCTATTTTAGAATTTTAATAGCAGTGAAAAATAAAACCTCACACGATTCACAACTAACAAGAAAATACTCATCTCTTACAATTGTTTATTAAGAGGAAAAAAATAGTTTTTAGCATGTTAAGAATAATTCCATAATTTATTTGTCGTGTTAAAATCCTAGAAAGGGCTTCAAAACAAATAAAAGATAGCACTTAGGGGGTATAATTGCGATGTAAATTTCCTCCTTCAGCCGTCGCCATCATTTAGGCCAAAATGGTAGTTCTCGAGAGGATTTTGCTCAGAAATAGAAGGAAACAAAAGACATTTATTTCCAGATATTAAAGCAGTTTATTTCGAGGAGTTTCATGCGAAGGTCATTTCCTGGCAATTCATTCAAAAGCCTCGAGTTTCAAAATTAAAACGATGCCTAGAGGGTAATTTGGGTATAACTGCTCACAACAAGTACAATTGCGTAGTCAAATAATTGTAATTTATTGGTTGCGTTAAAGAAAGGAGAATATATGCCGCCACTCGCACGTGTTTTAACACGAAACATATGACTTTCTTAATACTATTTCACTCGAGAATTTTTTGCAATGCATTTTTTTACCCCTTTTAATTATACAGCTAGTGTTTTAATCATGAGGAAATTTAGTAAATATTTTCCATATCATTCCGTGTTTTAGGAATTCTAAACAAAGCAGTTCGATACCTATTTTGGTTAATTTCTTTGTTATTTTTTACGTAAACGAAAAAAAAAAATACTTAAAAGTTATTGGTGGCGTTTATTGCAAACTTTATTAGTTGCGTTAAAGAAAGGGGAAAATATACCACCATTTAGATGTGTTTTAACATACGACACAATGCTATGACTTATTCCTATTTTATTTGAAAAATTTTTGTGATGTATTTTGATCTTACTCTTCTAAATGATAAAGCTAGTGTTTTGATCCGGATAAAATTTTGCAAATGTTTCTATACATTTTCGCGTTTTAGGAATTCTAAACAAAGCCTTCAATAAGTATTTTAGGAATTTTAAACAAAGCAGTTCGATAGCTATTTTGGTTAATTTCTTTGTTATT
>CM063498.1:174014230-174034230 GCA_032207245.1 Pardosa pseudoannulata
ATAAAGTAGAACTGGTAACAAAAATATACACTTTGTGTAAATTTTAAAATGGTACTATCTTAAAAAAAACCACTTCTTACTTTTAAAATATGTATAAAGTATAAAAACTTAAGAAAATTTAATTTTTTTCAGTGATAGAAAAGCATTCTTATATTTCGTAACTAAACTATGTTTACATGTAAAGAGCAAATTTTCCAGAAACAAATAATTTATTGCTCAAAATTGACAATTTGTTGGGAAAAGATATTCATTTTCCAATGAAATTATGTAGCGACATTTCTTATATTTTATAACTATAAATTAATTATATAATAAATTCCTTTTCAGTAGAATATAGGATTTTGCCGAGATAATCCTTGTTTTGTAGTTCAAAAAACGCAACCAAATAAAAGTCGTGAACTCTAAAAGTTAAAAATGTTTTGGCTTTTTGTCACATACTTAGTCCTTTGTACAATTCTTTATTTTAAGGGGGCATAATACCTATCAACATTTAAAATATTCATAACACAAGATTTCGATATATAATAATACAAATTGATATGCTTTCTTTAAAAAGAATATTTCACAACTTTTTTTAATAATGCTCAAGTTTGAAAAAATGATTAAGTTTTGTCAATTTAAGTAGTATATTCTATAAAACAATAGAAAATATACATCATATGAATAAATGAAATTTCCTTAACGGCAAGATAACTTTTGAAATATTTATACAGACTCCTCTTAATGCGATCGCGGTTAATGTTATCAATCGCTTATTGTTATCGAAATCACTTGGTCCCGATTTTCTCTATTCATTTGTATGTTAAAATTATAGGTTTATGTGATCGTTACATCGGTTAATGTTATCAATCGCTTATTGTTATAGAAATCACTTGGTCCCGATTTTCTCTATTCATTTGTCAGTTCAAATTATCTCTTTATGTGATCGTTACATCGGTTAATGTTATCAATCGCTTATTGTTATAGAAATCACTTGGTCCCGATTTTCTCTATTCATTTGTTAGTTCAAATTATCTCTTTATGTGATCGTTACATCGGTTAATGTTATCAATCGCTTATTGTTATAGAAATCACTTGGTCCCGATTTTCTCTATTCATTTGTTAGTTCAAATTATCTCTTTATGTGATCGTTACATCGGTTAATGTTATCAATCGCTTATTGTTATAGAAATCACTTGGTCCCGATTTTCTCTATTCATTTGTTAGTTCAAATTATCTCTTTATGTGATCGTTACATCGGTTAATGTTATCCGCTTTCGAACCTCATTTTAACTGGCAAAGGAATATTCACAATATATTCAGAAGGAACTCATTCTTTTCTTTCCTTTCACTATTGTTTGAATTTCCGAGAATTCTCCTCTTCAACCTACGGAAATGGGGAATGAACATAGGAGTGGAAAATTACACGTTACCGGAATTTTTCAGAAATACAAATACCCTGCTGGTGGTCAGTGGTTGTCAGATAAGCAGAAGGCAACATATTTTTAACGGAACTGAGAAGGAGCGTATTCACATTTTATGTCTTGATCGCTTCCATGCAGCTTGTGGATATGGAAGCCAGAAAGCGAAATGATTTAACATTAAAACAAAAGATCAAAATTTTAAATCAGTATGACAGGTTACCAACAATGAATCAGCACAATGCTGTAGCGCAGTTAAACATTTCTCAGCCTCTATTGTGCAAAATTTTGAAAAATCGTGATGAACTTACTAGAAGAGATAAAATAAAAATGAAAATATGGAGTGCAAACGTAATAGAGCTGGTAAAGAGGAGCAAGTGACATTTTTCATTTTATTTTGAAATTTAGTACGTGTGAATTAAAGGGAATGTCTAAATAGTATAATAAATTATAATATATATAATATATATTATAATAGGGGTAAATTTATCTAATTTTACATGTCGTTTATTGTTATTAAAATCACGGTGTCACAAACTGATCACATTAAGATTAGTCCACTATATTAGAAACTAAATTTTAATCTGGATTTGAAGTAAAATATCTGTTTGATTCAGTAACCTTAAAATTTTGCATGTACCGGTGCTCCATCCAAATATAGTTTTCATTACTTTTGATGACTTTTACAGGCACGCTTGTCCAAACGGAATATGAGCTTAACCTGTTTGAATTTTCGGTAAAATCATAATTTTCCCCCTAATCCAGTGGTCGGCAAACTTATTAGCCAAAGAGCCAAATATGAACATCACAACAATTTTAAAAATACTGCTAGCCTATTCTGCTTGTTTAGTAAACTTTTATTACACTAAATAAGTAGTACACTAAATAAAACTAAATTTCATACTCAATAAATATTTATTAATGATATTTATTAATAGTCGATAAGACAAAACTATCACACTGCAACTGCTGGTCTGTGATGGCAATTTGTACCCCCCCCCCACACTACTTTAGAAAAAGTATGCGCGTGCATGCTTGTGGTACCTTTGTATCACACCGGAGTACGCCGAAAACATACGAACAATTTCAGCCGGTAGCTTGTACATGGTTTCTGCTTACATTTAAGAAAACTAATAAAATTAAACTCGATGTTCGTTACGCATTTTTACAACAATATAAAGTTTTAATTACCTATCTATCTTTTAACCTAAAAAATTATACATGTTCTCGATTTATAGAATAATTATAATTTATCAAAATAAGATGTAATTTTTTCTTAACAAGTTTTTTTTTAATGAAAATATTATTGCTCCTTGCGTGGATATTTGTGCCAGAGCCGTACTAAAACAGCCAAATAGCCACATGCGGCTCTGGAGCCGCACTTTGCCGACCACTGCCCTAAGCCAATCAACTTAATTTAACAAAATTAAAAACCAATAAGAACAAATCGCAATTAATACGTAAAAACAGGTTTTCACAAAGAGATCCGGATTTCAAAATGATATAAATCAAAATATAAACACGACGAGATCAAGAGAAAAAAAGTTAAGTTGCTAATGTTTATAGGTAAGTCGGCGGGGTATCCTATTCTGATGTCAAACTAAATGTACCTAACATTTTAATATCAATAAAAAAGCCAAGCACCGTTTAGAAATTGAAAATTTTATAAAATATTCTTTATTCTCTATAAAACATATATTACTTACATTAATATAATTTAGGCTTACAGAATGAAACAGATTATTAGCTTTTATTTGTTATGAAAACTTAGTATCTTATTTCAAATGTAATTTGAATTTTTGCAGCTTAGTGGATTTTTATTTTTATCTATTGATTGATATACTTACACACATATTATTTTTTAACGTATTGCTTCCTAAAACAAAACTAAATATTTTTTTTTATAAATTAAAACCTTATTTATGATCTAGAAAAATATTTCAAAGAAAGCACAGTCTTTTTTTATAGTGATTATAACTAGGTTATTATGAGGATAAATTTTTAGTGCGAAAGGTATTATGTCCCCTTAACTAAGAATTGAATAGGTGATTGAAGAAAAAGTAATATTTTAGTCAAGAATTTACCTGGAAAATTAAAAATAAACTGCTTTACTATGAAATGGATATTATTTTGTAAACGTTTTAATTGCTCAATTGCATATTTTGACAAAGTAAATTTAATAGGACAGTACAAAGAACCGGTATTTTTGGTAAACAGTTAGACAGCATTTAAAAATAGAGAAATTATTCACCCACTTTTGGAACTGTATTTGTCTTTCAACCATGCATCTAATTGTTTAATGATAGTAAATAATATAAAAAATTTCCTTTCTTTATTATACGGTAAAATAGTTTTAACTACTATTTTTAAACTTCGTTACGCATTCAGCCATTAAACGAAATCTTTAAAGTCATATTCCTCTTTAATAATGTATTTAAAAAATAGAAGCTAAACCATTAAAATCCTTAAGTAACAAACCAGCAAATTATATCTTTAAAAAACTTCAGATTATAACGCATTTTCCTCCTTTATTATTTTATCGAAATGTATTTTTCAGAGATTACTTGATTAATCTAAGAAAGATCAAACTATAAAACTGAGAATTTTTAGAGATTATTGGCATTATAAAAGATTAAAATAACGAAGAATATAATTCAAGAGCTATTCTAAGAAATGTCATCTTAGGTTTAAGTATTTTGCATATTTTTATTCACTTTCAGTTATTTCTAATGTTTTCGTTTGGTGAAGTACACAAAGTATAATCGTGTATAGAATGCAATAATCTACAAGATTTCCTACTGAAAGACTTTAATAACTGCTCACAAAAATCAACATATCACTTAAATTTGTTATATTTATTCGAACATAAGATATATAAAGAAAAACTTATTGAACCAGTCTGAGAAAATTTTTCTTCGTGCTATAGTTTTTCAGGATGTATACCCATAAAAAGTTGAAGTGTTTCTAACAGTGTTTTTTGCAGCATATACAGTCTCCAATGTCTCCACGTAACATTTTTATGATATTTAACAAATATATCAATGAAATAATTTACTAGCTGCTAACATTCAAATGGATAATTTTCCTTCTTGAATGCGTTGATAAGTGCTTCCATTTAATGAAAATTAACAAAAATTAATTAATGTTTCTGCACGGGTTTAATGCTTTAAGATATTATTTACATAAAGTATTTTTACATAGTTCATATATTTATCGAGTTTTATCATTTTATTTACTATTTTCATTTATTTAATCCCTACACTTGGTAATTTCAATTTGTGGGAATTAGGAGTTTGAAAGTAGCTAAAATTCTAAAAATAATTAATGCAATTAGAAAAATCTAAATTTTGACGTTATATGTGAAAATAGAATCGATAAAATAATAAAGAAATATGTTGTGAATGTTTTATAAATATAATTCGTAATTATACATGACTATTGTTTCACAAAAAAGGTAAATGATCTTCTCTTTTAAACAAACTATTTCCTTAACCCCTTCCGATAAAATGACGAGTCTAGCTCATCATAGGTTTTTCATTCCACACTGCACAATGACGAGCTACACTCGTCATGCGACTAAAGTTAATGTTAAATATGATAATTAATTTAGTTTATAATTTCTAGTGTACTGAATTTAGCAACACTTTTGTTACTTGTGGAAATACCAGGTCACTATTACATATTGTTTATTTAGAATTTCTTGGTACAAGTCACTGCCAAATTCTTGAGTCAGAATAAAAGAAAACCTACTAAGAAATGCTGTGTGTGTTACAAGAATCAAATTAGAAGTGAGACTCACTAGCGGTGTAAACAATTCAGTATTCCTTTGCACTTTGTTTTGAAAAGTACCACTATCTTGAAGACTATTATCTGTATACCTTATTAATGTTTTGCTTTGATATTTTCTTAATTATACCTTATCTGATATTATTTAACACTATGTAAAAAGTGGATTTTAATTAGGAATGTAAGAATTGTAAAATGAAACAAGTTTTTTAAATAAAAAATAAAAGGTTACTTCACGCACAGTTTTTCATTATTAAATCTTACCGGAAGGGGTTAAACAAACTATTTCCCTTTTCTCACGCTTCAAATAAAATTCAGTTTAATTTGTAAGATTTATTATTTTAAAAAATATTTGATTTCGTCAGCTTTAAAGAGTAGTTTTAAAATTTCCTTTTATATTTCTCGATTCTCTTTTAAGACATTTTAAGCGGCAAGGTAACTTATATCTCTTTTTTAAAATTATTTTTAGTAGTATTAAAAAAGTTTTTAGATAAAAGGCACAAAATACTAAAATCGACAAAATTAGACTATTTTGATAAAAATACAAAACATTTTCATAAAAATTTAATAAATCAGGAACAATTATTAAAAATAGTACTAGCACACTACATATAATCAAATTGTTTTCAGTTTTTTATTGTAAATTGAGAATTTACATAGAAATAAAACAGGACATCGAATTTCTTTTACGTTAAGTACAACTTAAAACAATTGTTTATACTTGTGAATGTTTTAATAAATTTCTTTTCTAGGTTTCACGGTATTACACACCATGTAACTCGATATATAACTGAAAATTATAAACAAGTATACTCATTTTTATGATAAACATGTTAATAAACAAAGTTAAAAAATTCGAGAAATATTAAGAAGAATGTAATTCACTTGGGACATTTGTAAATCACCGATAAAGAACTGATATAATCAAACTGCAAACTAAAAATTGTATAAGACTTAAAGCGAGAATATACGAAAAAATACAGGTTTAAACGAAACAAAATCATTTGAATGCAAAAATTTAATTTGATTAAGAAGTAAACACATAAATTGACTTCTCTAAACAATAAAATTATTTTGTATAATGAAATTTTGTCATTTTGTGAAGGTCCCTTGTTCCCTTAAATGAACTATTTGTTGTTTGTTTAAAAAAAGACAATATCATCAAAGCCCTTCCTAGTTTAAGAATGAAATTTTCGTCGAAGAAGGGAAGCCACTGTCTTGTTTTGTAAATATTTTTTAAGCGATAAGATGTTTACCCTACCTCATTCTCATGGACCTCACGGACTGCCTGCTTACGGACCTGCTGAGGGTCCCCGAGGGTTCCACTAGACTCCTCCGCTTCTCCATGGTCGGTATAATCCCTTGCGCACTCTTCTCGTCCGTGGTTAATGCCAGCCGTGTCTGAGGTCCGCTATCCGTCAATAGGAGTCTCTTTCATATTGCGCTGTCAATTACCTAATCAAGAGCACAAGTGCGCCCATTCAGGCCCACTTTGGCGATCGTCCGCCGCGCTTTGCATGAAGGTTGAATGCGTATAGCGAAGAAAAAAGGAAGCGGCCAGACACACACACTTTTCGGAGGGGGACTCATTTGACACAGCAGACTCTCTCTTTCGAAGAGAATGCCTCTTTTTACAACGACGTATATCATTTCTCCTGTACCCAAAATTACCATTATAAGCAGACATATCACAGTAACCTCATTTGGGAAGTAGGTTTAAGTAAGCAGTTACACGATTATGTGTGGTCCATGAAGACGAATTAATACTCAGTGGTCTACCCAATAATCAAATTATATGTGATATATTTGAAAGAGCGTTGCAAAATTGAGAAAATAACTACCTAGGAATCAGCTTAAAATTGAAACGTGTTCTGTAGGTAAAAATCCAAGTTTATCAAACACTTATACAAAATTGTGTGATCAGAAGTGGAAAGGTTTTCACCACTAAGGTCTACTCCATAAACGAAAGGAATGTAAAAATTTCGTTCCGAATTGGGAAAAGAACTGCCGTAGAAATCATATTAAACTTCAGGCGTCAACGGCAGGTACAAATCCGAGTTTACCAAACAATTACACGAATCCTTATGCTCCGCTAAAAGGATTTTCTACGCTAAGAATCTTCTACCCCATAAACAAAGCAAATGTGAAATTTCCTCGTTTTTTCCTTTTCAGTTTTAAAATGCTGATACACGGATTGTATCATTTTTACGAGAGAAAAGTACATTTCTTTATAAATTTTTTATTGCAGATTTCTTTTCCATTATCTTAATTTTTACTAAGAGAGTTCATGAAATATTAAATGCAGTTTTTTAAGTAGATATTTGTTTTACAAATGCAGAGAAAAAAAATTTTATAAATGGTAATTCTAAATACGTGAGGATACATCTAGTTTTATATCTTCTTTAATTTTTTTTATTCAACTGAAGTCTCTTCTTACCGGAACTATAATATATGATGCAAGAACTCGGTTTCTCTTTTGAAACCAAGGGTTGTATACAAGTTAAATATTACTTCTACGTGTGTTTAGCCGTTCAGAGTATTATTTGCCCAAAATATATTTATATACTACGCATATTTATTGAGTTTTGTTATTTCTTATCGTTTAGTTATTATGATTCGCATATTAACCCTTTCGTATGCCATTTATTTCTCACTCCACGTTTCCAAACTTTCAAATTTTATTCAATCGATCGAACAATAGATGACAGAGCAAAACCGAAGCGGGAATCAGTCTTCCCATCGTTCCAATAGCAAGACCAATATATTAGAATGGTTTTTGTGTATCCTATAGGTATGTTTGGTAAGATTGTGTAGGTGGGAAGTAATCTTCCCACGGCCCAAGAAAGGGTTGACTTTAGGAAGCTTTATCCCTAGAATTAGCTAGTAACAAGCAAGATATATTTATACACTAAATTATTCCCGTATGGCGTTTTCTGGGTCGGGTGATTAAGTAACTTACACACTAAATTAAAAATACATTATTTTGTTGATAATATTATTGTAACTCTAAAGTTGGTTTATTTTATTTGAAATTGAAGAATTCTTTATTTTAGATTTCTTTATAATTTTTCCAAAATTACCTTTGTCCACCAGATAAAGCTCATTAAGGGTTACTTACGTGCTTTATCTATATGTTATATCTATCTGCTTTAAAATTTGTATAAGATTATGTATTCCAACACAAAACTACATTAATCTTCTTGTCCTCTTAAAATAGTGTACCACTTAGAAACGTATCTCAAGAATACATCAATAAAAGTTACCTTAAACGTCTTAATATAATTCGACATTCGACTATGTTCTTCTACATACTACGAAAGCATGAAAAATTATAAAGGATACCATACAACTTCGCAATCAAACTATGTGGAAATGTAGTAAAAACCTTAAACTGGCATATTTATTGTGTTTTGTTATTTTATTCATTATAGTTTAGTTATTATGATTCGCATATTAATTTTACGAAGCGTTATCCCTAGAATTAGCTAGTACCTAGAAAGATATATTTATACACAAAATTAAAAATACATTCTTTTATTTATAATATTATTGTAACCCTAAAATTGGTTTATTTTATTTGAAATTGCACTTTTTAGAGTCCTTTATAATTTTTCCAAAATTTATCTTTGTTAATCAGGTAAAGCTCCTTAAGGGTTACTTACGTGCTTTATCTATTTGGTGTATCTATCTGCTTTAAAATTTTTTCAAGATTATGTATTCCAACCAAGAATACATTAATCTTCCTGACATCTTAAAATAGTTAACCGCTTTTAAACGATTTCGAGAATACATCACTAACAGTTACCTTAACAGTCTTAATATAATTCGACATTCGACTATGTTTTTCGACATACTACGAAAGCATGGAAAATTATAAATGATACCATACAATATCACAATCAGACTATGTGACAAGGTAGTAAAAACCTTAAACTCGCATTATCGTTTAGTTATTATGATTCGCATATTTTTGCGAAGCGTTATCCCTAGAATTAGTAGTACCTAGCAAGATATACACTAAATTAAAAATGCATTCTTATTTATAATATTATTGTAACTCTAAAGTTGGTTTATTTTATTTGAAATTAAAGAATTCTTTATTTTAGAATTCTTTATAATTTTTCCAAAATTTACCTTTGTTCATTAGGTAAAGCTGATTAAGGGTTATTTACGTGGTTTATCTATATGTTATATCTATCTGCTTTAAATTTTTTACAAGATTATGTATTCTAACACAAGACTACATTAATCTCCCTGTCCTCTTAAAGTAGTGAACCGCTTTTAAACGATCTCAAGAATGCATCATAATAGTTACCTTAACAGTCTAAATATAATTCGACATTCGACTATGTTCTTCTACATACTACGAAAGCATGAAAAATTATAAATGATACCATACAACTTCGCAACCAGACTATGTGGGAAGGTAGTAAAAATCTTAAACTCGCATATTTATTGATTTTTGTTATTTTATTCATTATCGTTTAGTTATGATTCGCATATTAAATTCACGAAGCGTTATCCCTAGAATTAGCTAATAGTACCTAGTAAGATATATTTATACACTAAATTAAAAATACATTATTTTATTTATAATATTATTGTAACTCTAAAATTGGTTTATTTTATTTGAAATTGCACTTTTTAGAGTCCTTTATAATTTTTCCAAAATTTATCTTTGTTCATCAGGTAAAGCTCATTAATGGTTATTTACGTGGTTTATCTATATGTTATATCTATCTGCTTTAAAATTTGTACAAGGTTATGTATTCTAACACAAGACTACATTAATCTTCCTGTCCTCTTAAAATAGTGAACCGCTTTTAAACGATTTCGAGAATACATCACTAACAGTTACCTTAACAGTCTTAATATAATTCGACATTCGACTATGTTTTTCGACATACTACGAAAGCATGAAATATTATAAATGATACCATACAATATCACAATCAGACTATGTGGGGAGGTAGTAAAAACCTTAAACTCGCATATTTATTGGGTTTTGTTATTTCATTCATTATCGTTTAGTTATTATGATTCGCATATTAACTTTACGAAGCGTTATCCCTAGAATTAGCTAGTACATTTTTTAACCCTTTTAGGAGCGAAACCAAATGTCTTAATATTTTACAACATTTCCATTATATTAAAGTTAGTACAGCCCTCAGAAACTTAAAAATTTGTTTTTAAAAAAATTGGAGGCATTTACTGATTTGTGAGAGGTGGGATATTTTTTATCCCACCGCCCTTCTGGAACATTTTTTCTCTATATTGGATTAATTTTTTCTTTTGCTACAAACTCAAAGTTTTTTACTTATTATTTGTGACAATAACATACATGAAAATTTTTAAAATAAGCTTAATCTTTTCGATTTGAAATACAACATTTTAAATAAAATAAAATTTTAATTTTTTTAATAATAGTAAAATCTTAATGATTATTAAATGAGGAATAAAATGCAAGTTTTTTTCAAATTATATTATAAAACTGAATAATATACATTATATAAAGCAACTGCACAGAATTATAAAAGAATCCTAATAATAAATGAAATGCAGAATACTATAAATCTCATAAAGTACAATTTGTGCGTTTTGTTTGCTCATAACGTATGCAATTTTCAGCCATTATTTTACTCATTTTTTTTTTCATTTCCTGGACCAAGATATATATATTACATTTTTTTTTGTATAAATTAGTTTTTCTATTTATATATATTTATAAATATGTAAAATAATTATAAAAAATACAAATACTTATAAAAAAATCAATAAAAAATGAAGATTAAAAGACAAGTTTCAAATTTCATGAAGTGAAAATACAGTCAGATAGACTTCAGTTACCCCTCACTCATAAATTTTTAAGCTTACTAAAATTATTTATTCCCTAACAGCTGATTCACAGCAAGTTTCAAAGATAAATTTTATGAGCATAACAAACTAGTGGTGCTGTCGTTTCATCACTTTATTGTCTATTTTTATAGGTTATGAAAGATAAATTGTTGAAGAAACAGAATTATTTAATTTAAAAAAATGTTTTTTGTCGAGAATTTTATGTCTTTTATTTATGAAATAAAATAAATGTCATTACTTTTTGCTCCTATATAAATATTTTTAATAAACAATGTAAGCTAATATTTTCATTACTTAAAAACCATAAAAAATCCTTTCTATAAATCTTAAAGGTTTTAAATGGAGTTTCATAAATAAATAATACAAATATAAATCACAAAAGTTTCCACCATATCCTTTTGCTGTTAACCTCAATAGATTCAGCACTGAAATCCGTTTTAAACTATTTCAAATGCATACTTTAAAAGTCTGATTCGCATTTATTAAAACTGAAGTTACAAACCTTCGACGCAACACGTGATTTCTCGTTTTTTTATAATTCTTAGCTAGAGTGAAACGAGGATTTCTGTATCATGCATAGTAAAGGCCGTTACAAAGAATTTGTCAAAAATGAAAATGTTACTTTTTTTCCTTTAACTTATAAAGATGTTTATCGAGGTTGTAGTGATCAAAATTAGGATTTAGACCAACTGAATTCAACCAATCTAAGCAAAATGTGTCTTATAAAAGAATTTGACTCTTTATTCAACTAGATAAATAATATCATATCTCTAAACAATTTAGGTATAAGTTAATTAAAGTACATTTAGATGCACAAGAGCCTAATATATATGTAGCTGGCATATGGAGATATAATTCTATTTTTGCTATAAGTACAGTCGAAACTCCTTTTATGAACCCTGATTATAATGAACTTTTAGTTATGGTGAATTTTTGTAGAGAGCCCAATTAGGTTTCCATTTAACTGTTATATTAGATGCATACATTGAACTCTTGAGAAAATTAAATTCCGCTTATAGTGAGCTAAAATTTTCCTTCCATATATATTTTTTCTGGTTTTTCATAGGTAGCTTTATACGTTTTATTTGTTAGGGTCCCAAAATCTTACAATACAATAATGTGATGAAAGAAGATGATTCTTTACCTTCATTAGTAAAATTAATTATCAACAAATTCAATGTCTGAAGTGAAAGCAGCTACAAGCATTCTAAATGCTTTAATTTTTCCTATAGAAAAAGTGGACAAAATGTATGATATTGTTACTTACTAAGTTAACTTGGTTGGATACCTACAACTAACAGAGGACCGATTTCTTGTACAAACTTAATTTGTAAATTAAAACGATAATTTGTTTATACTATGCACAGGTTTCAAATTGATATACGTACAACCGGATTTGCACAGGCAGCAGAAAATCAGACAGATAATTCTTATCCACACTGGTTCCTTCAGAGTAGGGTACTCTAAGAATATAAACAAGGTGCTTATCAGGCAGGGTGCCTAGAAAAAATCGTTGAACCAATTCATATCGTCGATTTCATCCACGGCCTCGCTTTTACCTCTTGGTTTAATTAAACAGCCTTAATTTATAAATGGAAAAAAATTATGAAAGTCTTCGTAAACATGTTTTTGATATTTACTCGGGGTACCTCGGCGTAAAGCTGAATCCTTAGTTATCAAGATGATTACAAACTCTTCAAAGAGTGTTTCATTGATTATTAAAAAATATAAAAATGCAAAAACAATTAAGATTAAAGAAAGTCATTAAGTAAAGTTAAAAATATTTACAACCCTAAAACACGGTTCAAACAGTTTTGTTTGGTTTGATTTGGAGTGCTACGGTCTACTCTTTTGCGACATGAGGGCTAATGAGACCGGGACCTACAACTTAAAGTCGATTTCGAACGGTTACGAGCAGCCATGCCTCAGTGGGATTCGAATCCATAAACTCCGGTCCCAAAGGCCAGCATCCTAACCAATTACTCATCGTTCGGCTACGGTTCAAACAGTTAATAAAAATTAAAAAAAAAACATTCTAATACACCAGTTAAGTTTAAAAAACTATGTACAGCAATTAAATATGATCAGGTCAAAAAATGAATGGTTAGAGAAATTTCAAGTCAGAAAAGGAGTAGCAAGAGTCATCGGGGCGCCTTTTATATACAGAACCCGAAGAACGGACGTGCAAGCCTTTTTATAACTCACGTTTGTTTCCCCCACTTAATGAATAAACATATCTTTGTCCAGGGTTAACCAGCAGTGACTCATCCTGGAATTTCAGTTCATGTATTAGTAAAGTAAGTTCAATTTCATTCCCTTTCTTCTCCTCTTTGGTATTTCCATCATGCCCGAAGAAGGGAAATTTCCAGTCACTCAACTTTTTCTTGGCAACGCGAGCATCCGATTTCTGGATATTTTACAGCAGCTTTCTCAATCTTACCTATTAAAATGGATGAACTATATTTAAATTCGGAATGGATGGTTGGATTGGAGTACAACAGTCTACTTTTTTCCTACACGAAATCTAATGAGACTAGGACTTACTGCTTAAAACAGATTCCAAACGGCTACGAACATTCATGCTAGATGATGGATATGTATCAATAAGCTTAAAATCGAAATGTGTTCAATCAAATGTTAATTTTTCTCCATCGAATGCAAAAAATAGAAGCATAAAACTTCAAAATTTTTCATTTCTAATAACATAATGAATTGTCTATTTCAGTAACTAATAATTCACTAACTTGTGTTTTACCTTAATGATTATTTCCAACAAAAATTATTATCAAATATTTACATGTTTCAATTTTTCAACAAAATTAGATGTGGGGAAACTTCCGTACAATTAATTGGGTCAACTATGACGGGATTCGATTGTTTTGGAATATATTTAAAATATGTTATGAGCTCTCGAGTATTTTAATTATAGCAGCCTTATAGCAATTTTATGGCAGCCTAAAATTAATTCTTTTAAAAATAAACTCATATTTATAGTATCTAAACAACCGAAATGAAATTTTCGTAATTAAATCAAATTGCAGACTTTTCTCCGCTTTAAGAAATACTCCTGGATTATTTTATCCAAGGGAAAGTCTTTGAAATCACTCGTTTCAGTAATTGCATTACAGCAACTTACGATAAGCATTTCTTTCGTTTATTCTACCCATAAAAATTACTAATAAAATTATCTCTCTAAAGTTTAACGATAAACAATTTATTTAATCTCATTTTTGCTGATTAGCTAGGAATTAGAAATATCGGAAAAGATTAAAATGCCTCGGGATTTTTTTTAAGTATAATGAAAGAAGAAAGCCTTTTATTTTTTTTAAAGCTGAAGAAAATTACTAGCCTTGCAATGGCTTTTTGGAAAAAAATGATTTTTTGATCAGTGTGAAGAGAGTAATAGAAAACTTAATCACTTAAAGAAGTTAAAAGAAGTTAAATTAAAAACTCTATGAGTTATATTTTAAACTCAATACGTTTTTTGCAATATTTCTAACATTAAAAAATGGGGGGAAGCAAAATTTCTCCTAAATTACAGCAGTAAGACGAATAGGGGCAATTAGTTCAGAACTAGTAAAAATGACTCTTCACCAGATAGAGAAGTCTTATGTGAGATTGATTTATGTGATATATATTAGAAGAAACTAATTTATTGAAATCAAATAGAAGCTCAACATCATTTTTTCTGTAAATTAACATTTTTAATGAGTAATATAGTTTACTTTATAAAAAGTAAATCCTATTTTTTTAATTTGAAATTCCTTAACGGTTTTTATTTTTTAGTAGTACATACAATTTTATTTTACAAAATAAAACACATTTTACTTCAATTTGATATAAAAATTTAGTTTCTAATACATATTTCAAAATTTATCTTGCGAGTTAATACATTTTACTTTTTTCATTTTGGGTATATTTCTTGTGTTATATTAAAAATATACTACTTAAAATGACAAAACTAGATAAATCTTAAATGGTTAACGTACTATTAACAGCCTATCTATGACGTACATTAATAAAAATGCATAAAATCTAGAAAATTATTTCTTGCTATATAACATATTTTATGCTATATAACAATTAAAACGTTAAAAAATTAATAAATGAATAAATGAACTAATGTATTTATTATTTTCACATGCATATATATTTTTATATTAATAGAATAGCTATATTTGTATTGAATAGTTGTGACATTAACATTTTCGCCTTTGAAAAGCACAAAAGTCTCTTTTATTATTACTTTTAATTCAAATCAAATGACAAAATTTTTTTTATCTACAGGTACTGTACTTTTAGAAAGGATTATAAAGGTAATCAGAACACTCGTGTACAAGTATTTCAGCTAAATGTATAGAAGTGTAACTATCACTGACTAAGCAATGTCCCTACCTAGCTATGGTTTTATCAACGATTTACCTACCTAGCTAGACATACCGAGATGCTAAAAACGCCAACAAACTTTTCATTTTTCCTGTGCTTTTCATGATCTTCCTCTCTGTACAGATCCCTAGTACCTACATTGGCAAATGTAGATAATTTTCTTCAGCAGCACTACAGCCTACTGGAGGCCAAGGCTCTCTCGGTCAGCTTTCTCCATTCAGCACGGTTTGACGCGATGTTTCTCCTTCTATTAATGCCCAGTACTCTCAAATCGCTATCAACACAATCCATCCACCTTATTGGTGGTCTTCCTCGTTTGCTTTTACCCTCAAACTTTGAAAACGTCAATTTTTAACAGGCTCTTGGTCCTCTTTTCGAAAGATGTGTCCCAGCCATTTGATTCTGTAGGACTTTATGACTCTTAAGATGTTAAGCTGTCTAAATTTTATGTAAATTTCATGATTGTATAAACTTCTCCAGACGTTGTTTTCTTTCACTGCTCCAAAAATGCATCTTAAGAATGTAGATAATACTAAGAAAAAATTTAATAAATTTTACTCTCGCATAACATTGCATGAATGAATAAGTACCACCATATACAGTAAAAATAGTAGATACGAATTTAATGTCAAATTAAAAGAAAAATTAAATCTGTTCTCCATGGAATAGAACCAATTTTCTCCTACCCGTTATCAGTTCGGGTATCACAAATTTTGTAAAATTTATCCGCACTAATTGCATTCGGGTAATACTGGCAAACAGTTGTAAAAAAATTATTTTAAAAAGAGCAAAAAGTTTTATTTTATGATGAAGTACAAAAAAGTCTTACAATTAATTTGTACTTTTAAGTAATTTTTTTATTGATAATAGCACACTTTACTACTCATTATTCATAACAGACAAAAAGTTATTTGTTAAAGAAATATAACACATATTCCTAAATATACTTTACAACCCTTCACTTACTCGAAGGGCAACAAAACTTATACATCCGGGAAGAACTTAACAAAAACAAATGACATCAAGCATATTTTTGTTTACAAATATTTTCTTTGAGTACAAGAAGCCAAACACGTGAAAATAAACAAGGTGGCAGGAAATAAACATCCATATTTTAAAAACATTTAATGTAAGGGTCTGTTAGACGACGCGACGTTCATCATCCAAAACGGTGACATGCCGGTTATTTTGTAAATCTTCCTCGACTATGTTAAGTCATGCAGACAACAGCTGATCTGGAGGGAGGCCATGTGTGTCCGACATTATGTTTAAAGAAACATAACAACTATAAATAAATTATTCATTTACGGATCACGCTAACAAAACGAACCGGCAAATGAAAGGAGATGATAAATATATCTCGGAAAATGAAGGTGAAGTTTTCCCTTTTTTTCTTTTTTCCCTTTCTTTCTCATTCCTCCAGAAGAGTAGCCATCCAAGGCGTGCGGCTCCGAATTGCAATCAGTTGCATTCCCACAACGACCACGTAAGAAGCGGCTTCCAGATTATCGTCAGCAAAAACAAATAAATGACAACAATGGTGATGATCTTGAGATGAGCTTTAGAGACTTGCGCGAAAAAATAATTGCAGAATTTTGCCTTTAGACGTGATCTGTTTATAGGGAAGATCGATGCGCAGCGTGATTATGCCTAAAGGCTGCAGCAATGCGAAACGAAACCTTTATTATGATGATCAAAGGAAATAATAGGGAGAAAATAATTCTTATCATGGAAGATCCATCTCTGTTTTCTCTTTACTTTGTCCTTTGCTGGAGCACAAGAAAAAAAAAACAAATAAATGGTAATACGATGAACTTCCAACGAAATTAATAACTATCCTTGTTATTTGTAAGAATTCCATTCATCAGATTGAAGTTTTACATAGGAAATGTAATTTCCTTTATTTACACTAAACCGATTACTCTTAACTTAGACTTATTGTTAATCAAAACATACAAAAGAGATATAAGAAAGAATTTCTAATTTGTAATTTGATCTCACTACTAAGAATTATTTTTTAGTATAATTCTAATTTTTTTTCGCACTTATCTTTGGTATCATATACAATCAAACCTGTCTATCTCGAAACCGGCTTATCTCGAAAACCTGTCTATGTCGAATTTTTTCAATTTCCCTACATTTTCAATAAAAATTTAACGTATTTTCCAAACCTATCTCAAATTATTTTTTCCCGAACCTGTCTATCTCGAATTTTCGTAAGAAACACAACATTCCAGTTTAGAGCTTTATTGTGTTGACAACCGCACAAGTTCCCATTTTCAGGAAATACACTTCTAGTTTTCTCTCTGAGGGTTATTTGGTCAGTGACTGGGTTGGAATTGTACTAAAATCGGGTTCTTTGCCCTGGAATAATAAGGGATCGGGGTTGAGGAGGGGGGAATATGAGGCGGGAGAAATTTCTTTTTGGAAATAGGACTGGTTCTCAGTCACAGCCTAATGACTAAAGTATCATCTCGCAACTTGCTGTCTCAATTTTAGAGCTAAAAATGGCAAGTGTTAAAAGAAAATTGAATGTTTTAACCATCGAAAAAAAATGGAAATTCTGTCATTTTTGAAGGAAAACCCTTCTATGAAGTAAAACGTAGTCGCCGCTAAATTTGGAATTCCACCCAGTACTATTTTACTATTATGAAAATCAAAGATTTCGTACAAAAGAACTTCAAAAACGGCTGCAAAACAATGAAAAAGAGTCGTGCATGTAAATGAAACTAAAAATACTTCAAATTTTCAATCGTTTGTATTGCGTAAAGAAATTTTCTTAGTCTATTTTCATAAAACCTGTGTATCTAAAACCTGTTTATCTCGAATTTTTTTTTACTCCCAAGAGATTCGAGATAGACAGGTTTGACTGTATTAATATATAAATAAAAGTTTAATAAATTAACACATTAATAATGCCCAAGTCATTTCTTCTGAATATATATTGATGAACTTCTTACATATAAATTCGTATGGACTGCACGTAGAAAAACAATAATGAAATTTAAACAACTTTAACCCTTTGCCAGTCTTGTACATCACATACGACATACGCATCTAATGCTTGTATATTATATGAGATACACAATGAACTATATTTTAATCAAAGACATAATTTGTGTCTTATATTTAGTTAATTCTGAATTAGAAGTATGAAATACGAAAACGTATAAAACATGCAAACGAGATAAAATTATTCTCTGACATTGGGACGGCCATTGCTGTCCATTTTAAAGATCATAAAAAAGGAGAGATAGAGAGAAAAAAGAAAAAACGCTTTAAGAGATGTATTTCATATAATATATAACATACTTTATAACATTTATAATATATAAATTCCTATTTCAGATCCAGTTTTTAATTTCTAGCATTTTCTGAACACTTGCAGGTTACGTTTTACGTGCTTTCCAATCTGTCAAGTAAAAGGTAAATACAAGATAAGGACCATGAAAAAAAGAGGGAAATTGCATTGATTGTATTAAGTTTAGGTCTATATGACTGACATAATTTTACAGTTATTTTACACAGTGATCATAATGCAGTACGAGGATGAACATCAACGGCTGAGAGATCAAGTGAGTATTACGAGGTATAGTTAAACAGATTACCTTAATATGAGCCATTTGTTCTGAAAACAGTTGTGAAAATAATAGATGTACTAAATGATAACAAAATACGGTAGAAACTCTTTTAAACATCCTAAAAGGGACAGGAGTCAAACGAATTAAGCGAGATTCCAATCATAACGGAGAAGGAGAAAAAGATTATTTAATTAATGGAAATGCACTTTTTTAATAGTTAAAGTTTTGCAATTTTAATTAATGTTTTAATTTATTACAAAAGTTTTACATACTAATAGCAGAAATATTTTAAAAATTAAAACTGGCCAATCACTATTTTTCGAATTCCGATACGTGAGTTCTTTTCAATCCAAGATCAACGCGTCATGTCTTCATTATTGAACTACATTCTAGTCCATTCCTTCTCCATACCTTCTCCATTCTATTCCTGGTCTTTTATTTTTGAATTGGAAGGAAAGTGCAATATCACTAATACACAAAGTCTTTTTTTAAGTTTATTTTTATTTCTTATAAAAAATACATAATTACGGAATTTTCTTTTTTTTTTTGTAACTTTTTTCTTATTTTTAGATTTTAGTACTTAATTACAGCCGGCTAAGAGACATTTTATTGTATTTCTGTTTTACCTTTCAGAAGAAACGTAAAGTTTTGGAATCGAACAGTACATTTAATGGTGGATATTTAAGTTTTATTTACTCAAAAAATTTTAAATGTAAACGTTAAAAAGTACAAGTTATTTCAATATTTTTCTGCATGGAAAAATACATGTTTTGCGAAGATCAAAAAGTTTATGAAGGAAATTCATGAATGTTCCATGAATAATCCATGAAAAGTTAGAAAAATAGGGATAGGAGATTAAAGGTAATTATTTTTATTGTAAATTAAATTTTCTTTTACAAGTTGTAGAATAAATAGTTTTGCTGGAGAAAAAAAAAACCTTTTGATTGTTTAGACTAAATAACGTAAATCGTAGTCGATCATTTCCGTCTCA
>CM063498.1:174039230-174051730 GCA_032207245.1 Pardosa pseudoannulata
TCATTTTATGCACAGTAGCATATGCCAGTTTCATCATCTCGTGTTATAAACTTTAAAAGCGGCTAAAAAAAGACAAATTACAGGTAATAGCTCAGAAAATCAAAAGTGACATACTACCTAGACCGTGAATAACTCTTCGGGGTGACTTGAAAAATGCTAAGAGTCACGCAACTCTGTAAATAATGACCTACAAACTGGCATAAAATCCCAGCGTCATTTTCGGAAAACGACGGACAGATGCAATTTCGTCAGGTTACTTTACTGTCTACATTTATTGCTTTACGAAGGGTTTAAATTCACTGAAAGAAAGAAATGGCTTTCCCTCCATTGTATAGCCCAGACGTGACGAGTATAGAGATTGATGTTGAAAAGGTTAACAAACAAGCCAGAGAGATTTATTGATGGTTTGGGTCCAATTGTCAGTTTCTTATACCTTTATCTTACACATAAAAATATACTGGGCAGAAAATTTTAACTTAAAATGCGAGATGGGCTAGATTAATTCAGTAACATATTTGTAAATTATGCTATTAAATATTGTTGAGGACCATAATAAAGTGGACTGTATTTAAAAACTTAACAAAAAACTTTAAGTCATATAAGAGCAATGGGCTCTGACAATCAAAATATATATCAGGGATATATAAGAGCGATGGGCTCTAAACAAGCATTCTAATGGGAGACGCGGACAACGATTCGACCTTCCAAGACGGGGTCCGAATGCTCACACACTGGTTCCAATGCAAAATGAGAAAAAAGGGAAGCTCTGGACACAACCATTGCATGATTTCATTCGTCTTTTGATGGGGGGAACATCGATATGTACCGAACAAATATGATATTCTAGAATGGAACAAATGCAATTTTATGTAATTACATTTAATATTCTTGTTTTAATGGTTAAAAGAGTGTTTATCAAACTTTTTTGGTGGAAGATGTACTAAAAATATCGGATATATTTTTTTCCACAAATCTCAAAATTACCAAATAAAAAAAGCACAAAAGTAAATATGAAATGTTTTGTAAAACCATTGAGGTAATTAAAATTACAATTTTAAAGTAACAAAACCAATGTGTAGTATAGTTATCATGCTGATAATATTTATGTATAACGAACATTTGTTTAGCATTACATTACACAAGACAAAGGCGTACTAATGGGGAAGTCTGAAGGGTCTGGACCCACCCTGAAAAATTTTCAATGTTTGAATTGCAAGATTTTTTAAACTTATTTAAATATATGTACATCACTGCTTGTTTCCACTGCAAATATTCGAAGATCGTTTTCAACCACGAAAAGAGTAAAAATAATTCTTTTTTTTCTAGCGCAGCAGAAGATACAGACATTATCCTAACGCTTAACAGGGCTGTAAAATGTTACTCATTTAGCACCTGAAGATCTGTACACTCTTACAGACATCCCTTTTGAAAAGGTGAAGATAGATACTTAAGTTTTTAAAACAGATAAACTGCCTTAAAAACTTAATCATCGATTTTTCAACTTTGTTTTATATATCATAGAACATGAATAGTAAATAAAAAGTACAGATTAATCATAAGAAATAAAGCTGTACCTATTAAATGCCATTTTTTTTATCTCTGTGCATCATATTCACCCTTTTATCTTTTATACTTTAGAGAATAAATATCAAACAGTAATTAAAATCGTTATACTAAATCCCAGGAGCACGTGTATTTTAAAGGTATCCACGGACGCGAGTAACATCATCCCCGCTGAGTCCTCGTAATTTAGAAACAGGGACCAAGCAGAAGTCCCCCCCAGGCTTGGCCTGCCTCCCCTAGAGGTATCATTTGACAACTTGAAAGACTTTGTGATCGCGAATATATTTCCCGTGCCCCAGTCACCTTTAGTGAACACGCGGATCTTAGGCGGACACCACCTCCAAACCCGCAACCTTTCTGGTACGAGAACGCTGCCTTTGCCGACTGAGCTACCGCGACTAGTAAAAATAATTCTCTCATAAGAGAATCGGTCACGAGAGGTTGGAAAATTTAGCATTAATTTTTGTGCATATAGAAAACTATAAATGCGTAAGAAGTTTAAAACAACCTGGCCTTCAAATAAGCTAGACGAATTTATTCTGCTACTACAAAATTACAGTTTATAAATTACTGATTATGGCCTTCTATTTTCAAATTTTACTGTTCTACAAGATATGTTAGTTTCTAAAAGAAAAATTAAAAGTGTATGTCATAATTCCTTTTTCAATATTTTTTTATTTTTCTAGCTATTCATAAAATTACTCTAAAATTCATCTAGACTCATAAATTCATCTAGTAAATACGTCAGCTTAAATTAAATATTTTCCAGTATTTCCCGGGCAAATTTAAACCTGGTAAAAACCTAGAGCGTAAAAAGATTTAATGTCGTTGAAAATATATTTTTCAAGGTACAATAAAATTACGTACAGTGTTGTTGATCCATTTTATGGTGTATTTATGTATGCATGCAAAACTATGGGTGTATGTGTAAGACATGTATATATGTTCTTTGTATGTGTTTGTGTAATGAATATGTTTTTATAACATTGAAAGATTCCTTTGGATCCTCCCCGAAAAAATATTCTGGCTACGACACTTCCTAAAAACTAGTATCAAATAAAAACGCAAGAATCGTAAAAAGGAAATGCCAAAAGCACGTAAAAAGAACAAATACACATTTTGATCCCCCACGTCATCTAATTTTGAAATACTAAATCTGTAATGGTCAGCAAGATCCATATTCCGGTACACCGGTACCGTCGAGTCTCTCTCTCGACGGTTCCATTTATACGCGAAGAGATATATTGGGGTGACTGAGACACGGCATTCATGTCTCGCGGACCAAACGCATGGAAAACCGAGACACGACATACGAGTCACGTGCCAGCTAACGTGTTAACATAAAAAGAAAAAAAATTCTTTTTTTTAACAAAAAAACGAGGAAAAGTTATGGAAGACAAGTTCAAAGTAGAACCCCTGACAGAGGTTTCCATCGGAATTGAGTAACGTTAAAAGGAAGTTCTCTTCAGCCTGAAGAGGAAATTGAAAAGTCACGTTTGACAAGTTAAACTACAAGCATTGTTTCACTAAATTGTTTTGATCTACGGGTCTTTAACACGTGAAGCCTTCCGCTACTGAGGCATTAATAATACCTGACTGCAATTATTCCCAAATTTTTTATAAAAGTCGAACACTTAGTACTAGTAGGGAAATAGCAAAACACCGGTTGTCCTCGAAACAGTTGTTCAAAACAACTAACTTAATGCTTAGTTCAAACCTTCATGTTGATGGGTTTTAATTGCTAACACTAAGAACAGTTTTAGTGTAGTAAATATTTTTCAGATTCGTACGAAAACTAAAAACACATTCCTATAGCTCTTTTTAACCTATATAAGTAGGTAATTTATGATCACCTACATGTATGCCCACAAACATAGAGGCATTTTTTATTATGTTCAAAGTATGTTATTGTGCAACCTAAATAGATAAATTCTAAAAATTTTGAACAGAATTTTTATTCAGTAATATATTTATCATTGAATTATCGAAAAATGGGCTATAACAATAAAATAAATCTCAAATAAAGGTCATTGAAAATAGTTAACTGTTAAATTTGAAAAAATAAAGAAATATTATCTTGGTTAGAGTAAGAAATATGATTATCTCCAATTAAAGTGTCATGTTAATCATTTTCGACTCTGGTTTAATTATATACAAAATAGTGGTTTCATTTTGTAGAATATTACTATAGAATTGTTGTTGTAGAATTATTACATTGCTTCTTTCAGCCGCAATAACCTTTCACTGGTTCTTTGGTGGAACAATATGGCGGCAGACACAATTTACTGTCTTCATGTAGTATGCTCCAGAATTTTAGAACAGAGGTGAATGCAAATTGACGAATAGGAAAGAGTTATTAATTGATTAAGTTAAAGGAATTTTATTTATTTTCTATTACTTGCTGACTTTGTCAGAAAAATACCCGTTCTCGACATGACACAAAGATAAGGAAAAGCAAAATGGCTAAAACAAATACTCGTTTTTTTTTTTTAAATGATGCGGGTGATCTCTCCCCCAATTTCGGCCAAAATGATGCCCACTCAACACCGCTCATGGCGAGGTCAGTCGAAAAATCCTGCCAGGATCGCCAAAACGTAGCGTGAGTAGAAAGAACAGCCTAGGAATCTTATGGCGCCAAGCAACGTTCAAGCTGGACAAATGGTGAAAGATGGTGAGAGCAAAACGGCAACACACGGATGGTCAACGGGGGAAGATTCTAGGTGACTTGGACATGGACAAGCCCCATTCCATAAAATAAGGGGTCAGGAAGCCGGCAATTCCTAGCATTCTCTTTTACATAGAATGTGGCTATACCACACATTTCAAGTCGGAAAACAGGTGGAGACATTTTTAGTTTCCAATACACGAACTCGCATTTGAGAGAATGTTCATTTTAAGATCCAATCCAATGCATTTCGGTATAACACTCAGTGTATCCCACTCTATTTCGGTATAAGTTCAAACAGTACTTATGAAAAGATGACAGACAGATAGCCCCATTCTGAATTAGGTGATTCCACCCCATTCTGAATAGGGGTGGAATTAATAAACGAAAAAAGTGCTGTTGATGCTTGCTTGGATTATTTTGAACATTCGTAAAATATTGAAATTCTAAGATGTTTACTTATAATGTAAAGTTGTTTCAGAGTGTCGCGCTCTTATCGAACGTCGTGATGAATAAAACTAAAAATATTTTTTATACATTTTCTTAAAATTTTAGAATAAATCATATTGGTTCGCTAATTTTTTTAGATCTATTTGCCTAACCATGCTCTAGGATGTGGTATATATATATGGCTTCTGTAACAATAAATTACATTTGGTTCAGCTTTTTTTAACCTCTTCCCATGAGTCATCGTCAAAGACATACCAAAACAGGACCGGTTTGAACTAGAAAGAAACTTCTCCCAACAATAGAAATGTTGGTTTGATTTTTCTGACTCCGTTCTGAGTCGACCCCTGTTTTTTCCGCGGGGCTGTCTGATTTTTTTTTTTTTTTTTTTTTTTTTTTTTTTCACAATCAAATTGTAAAAAATAGAAGGTGAACGCTGCTGGCATCCGCGGCTTTAGGGATAGACCTTTTGAGAAAAATCATCGCCATATTGCTTTTACCGACTCAAAAATGTCTTTGATATCTACAAGTGATATGATTACAGTTGTATTCCTTAGGCATTTATTTATTGTATAAATTCATTTAATCAAGACATATTTGTCCATGCGTTTATTAATGAGTATTGATTTCTTCTTTCTCAAACACTAGGCCAACGTAATTATTTTTTACAACTTCAAAGTGGAATGTGGCAATGGATCAATAACAATTCCAGCCTGCTCAAAATATAAACATTCAATTCAGTGACGCAGAAAAATGTATGTCAAACCACAAACTAATCCCACCAATATCCCTGTGCCAGCAGTATTAACTATTCTTTAAAGAATTGAATTGTATGAACTTTATTTTCTGGAAAAAAGTTTAAACTTTTGTTCTGCCTGAATGCTCAATGAAAAGGAATGAATTTTACTATTTGGAGAAAAATCCAAAAAATAATGGAAAATATAAGTAGAGTTTTTTCCATTTGATTCGTATTTAAACATAGGATTATAATCTGTATTGATACAGAAATAAATCTGCTAACCAATCAATCTATTTTCAATCATTCATTTCATTGTTTTGAGTATATTTATCAAGGTTGAATGGCTAAAGTTTAATATAGAAAAATACTTTTTAAATGGTTTTCGGTTGGAACCTTGGTTGAATAAAATTGGAAAAATAGTTCAAAAATTAAAAACAAAAAAAAAAATTTTTCATAACTAGGATTTCAATTTACAAATCCTTCTAAAGGTTTGCCAAACTGAGAAATCAATGATTTACTAACAATGAATGGAAATAATTTTTCATTGTTGTTATTGAGTATTGTGTTTTCACAATCTAAATGTAAAAATGATAGATGTGGTACAGTTATGGTACAATGATTTACCAACAATGAATGGAAATAATTTTTCATAGTTATTAATGAGTATTCCGTTTTCACAATCTAAATGTATAAATGATAGATGTGGTACAGTTATGGTACAATGATTTACCAACAATGAATGGAAATAATTTTTCATAGTTATTATTGAGTATTGTGTTTTCACAATCTAAATGTATAAATGATAGATATGGTACAGTTATGGTACAATGATTTACCAACAATGAATGGAAATAATTTTTCATAGTTATTAATGAGTATTGTGTTTTCGCAATCTAAATGTATAAATGATAGATATGGTACAGTTATGATACAATGATATACCAACAATGAATGGAAATAATTTTTCATAGTTATTGAGTATTGTGTTTTCGCAATCTAAATGTATAAATGATAGATATGGTACAGTTATGGTACAATGATTTACCAACAATGAATGGAAATAATTTTTCATAGTTATTATTGAGTATTCTGTTTTCACAATCTAAATGTATAAATGATAGATATGGTACAGTTATGGTACAATGATTTACCAACAATGAATGGAAATAATTTTTCATAGTTATTATTGAGTATTCTGTTTTCACAATCTAAATGTATAAATGATAGATATGGTACAGTTATGGTACAATGATTTACCAACATTGAATGGAAATAATTTTTCATTGTTATTATTGAGTATTGTGTTTTCACAATCTAAATGTGTAAATGATAGATGTGGTACAGTTATGGTACAATGATTTACCAACAATGAACGGAAATAATTTTTCATAGTTATTAATGAGTATTGTGTTTTCGCAATCTAAATGTATAAATGATAGATATGGTACAGTTATGGTACAATGATTTACCAACAATGAATGGAAATAATTTTTCATAGTTATTATTGAGTATTGTGTTTTCACAATCTAAATGTATAAATGATAGATATGGTACAGTTATGGTACAATGATTTACCAACAATGAATGGAAATAATTTTTCATAGTTATTGAGTATTGTGTTTTCGCAATCTAAATGTATAAATGATAGATGTGGTACAGTTATGGTACAATGATTTACCAACAATGAATGGAAATAATTTTTCATAGTTATTATTGAGTATTGTGTTTTCACAATCTAAATGTATAAATGATAGATATGGTACATTTATGGTATAATGATTTACCAACATTGAATGGAAATAATTTTTCATAGTTATTATTGAGTATTCTGTTTTCACAATCTAAATGTATAAATGATAGATATGGTACAGTTATGGTACAATGATTTACCAACATTGAATGGAAATAATTTTTCATTGTTATTATTGAGTATTCTGTTTTCACAATCTAAGTGTATAAATGATAGATGTGGTACAGTTATGGTAAGATTTACCAACAATTAATGGAAATAATTTTTCATAGTTATTATTGAGTATTGTGACTTCACAATCCAAATGTATAAATGATAGATATGGTACAGTTATGGTACAATGATTTACCAACAATGAATGGAAATAATTTTTCATAGTTGTTACTGAGTACTGTGTTTTCAAAATCTAAATGTTAAATAATAAATATGGTACAGTTATGGTACAATGATTTACCACAATGAATGGAAATAATTTTTTTCATAGTTATTATTGAGTATTGTGTTTTTCGCTATCTAATTCTATAATGATATATATGGTACAGTTATGGTACAATATTTTCCAACAATGGATGGAAATAATTTTTCATAGTTATTATAAGTATTGTGTTTTCACTTTAAAATGTATAAATGATAGATGTAGTACAGTTATGGCAAATTTTACCAACAATGAATGGAAATAATTTTTCAATTTATTATTGAGTATTGCGCGAATCTAAATGTTAAAAAAAGATAGTGTACAGTTGTTACAATATACATGAATAATATTAGATATTATACTCGATTTCCATACAGAATTGATAAACATGTTTTAAATTTTGACTTTATTTTAATTACACTAGATCTACAGTTTTTTGTTACGGTTATAAGGATATCAAAACATACACCAAGAGAGTAGAGAGCTCTAAAAAATTTTTTTTATAATGCCAATTACATTAAAAAAACATTAAGAAATAATACAAGAGAAAAGGATATGTCTTATATACAAATCTTATAAAAACAAGTGTAATCAACCGAAAAAAATTAGTGACTCAAATATTTTTTACATAATTCAGCATTTATTTATATAACATAGAAGATCTAGCCTTTGTTGCACGAATTTATGAATTTTGGATAAATGAAAAAATTGGATTCTTGATATCCATCAAAATTCACATAAAGTTTATCTTCATTTGACACTATCAATCAGATTCTAAAATATATTTGTATAAATATGCTCATGACCAGAAAAATACTGTTGGTTCTAAAACAAAATCTAATTTTCCCTCTTTTCAAGTTAATGATTATATCAATCCATATTTTCTCCGGTTAAACGACCATTAAATCATGAATTTATCATAATAAACGGTAAAAATAACATATTTTCTAGCATTATGGCGTCATTTCTTTAACCGTCTCGTTTAATCATTTCTTATTTTAAATTATTTAAATATCATCTACATTGTTTTCATACGTTTTATCACTAAACTTAGATATTACCTAAATAATTTTATTTTATGTTTGGCTTAAATAATAGATTAGGTATATTTGTGATAATTTTAAATTTAATCGTCGATTATTTTTTGTTGCAATGCAAATTTCATCACCGGTATTAACAACAAATTCTATCCACCTCTAGGGTGTAGTGGAAATGATAGTTTCATTCCTTTACTTCCATTAATTACTGTGGAAAAAAATTGGGAAGAACTTAACGATAATTTCGACGTAGCTAAAAGAAACTTTGAATTATCCTTCTAAATGAATTCAACGGGATTCTAAACTGCATTCACAATATCGGAAGACTTTAGAGGAGTATGAAGATAAACAAATGATTGACAGTGTACCAGATAATTCTCAGCCAAAAAACAAACCATTTTTATGCCTACCTTATAGAGGAGTACTTTACAATTCTGGAAAATTAAAAATTTTACTAATCCCGTCATGTGACGGGTTATATGCTAGTGTTATTAATATTAATGTTTAATCTTCATGTTTTTGTAATTTGTATATAATAACGTGTGTTGTTCAAAGTTAATCTCAGCAGTTAATTAACTGTCGGCAAGACTGTTATTTAGCGAACCCAATTGCTGCTGTAAAAGTAGGCGAGCATACGGAAGACAAGGCGTGCAGTCATGGGAGAATACACATTTGCCCTAACATTATAAATTATATCACTATTGGCGAAATGACTGTAGAACAAGAAGCCTCTATCTTTCTTTAACAGAATATGTTGATTGAAACCCTATGTAATAGATGCATGTAACTACAGATATCTACAGATATATTGCTTTAAGAAAAAAAATTCGGTGTTAGACACTTTCAAGTAGCAAAAAATGGAGCATAGCGTACATCCATACCAAACCTAACTATGATTTGGTTTGGAATGTACGGTCTGGTGCTGCACACATAAAGAAACCAACCATTCAAGCTATTAAAAGTCCATCTGTTAAAAGTATTCCCATAACATTAGTTAATTATTTAACATTAGTAACATTAGTTAATCAGTTCTAAATTAAGTTTCACCCTCTTTCAGTTTTATCTTTATAAATTAATTCAATGTATAATAAAAAAGACAATAAATGCGTTTAGAGAGTGAAATCTCAAAGACTAAAATACTGGTACCATAGTGAAATATCACTAGAAAAATTTATAAAAAGCAATTTTCTGTTAAATTAGTGTTCTGTTATAACACCCTCCCCCCCCCAAAAAAAAAAAATAATAATAATCTAATGAAATATCATGGTCATCTAACGTTTGAGTCACGCAACAACCAAAGCATAAGTTTGTTTTCAATATTTTTTGGATTTGTTAAATAAACGGAATAAATATATAATGCTCTTTTTAATTAATAAAGAATTTACTTGTTAGTTCGACAAACATTGCTTATAAGCAAAGATTTTAATAAACCAAAGTATTGTAAAACAATATATAAAAAAACATTAATTTTTCAATTTTTTTTCTCTTGAACTTAACAGCATTGGCTTCTGAGGGACTCATAACACTTGTATGAGTTAAAAATAATCAGTTACAAATTTGTTACCATTTAACAATTTCATTTGAAACCACAGTTAATTCTGTAAATGAATTTCTTACCTTAAATATCGTAATCTAGAATGAATTTTATTATCTTATGAAAGCTCACTATTTCTACTTGTGATTTCTAAATACATTTTGCATGTTCTATTGAATTCATTAGCTCGATATGCAGAATTTTCTCTTTTTAACTTGCAGAGTATAGAAAATGTTATCTCACTTTTTAAACCTTATATAGTTAGGATCATTTTATATATATTTAAAAAATATTATTTTGTAAAAAAAAGCGTACATTTATCTGTTTGAGAAGCAATAAAACCCCCTTATTCCGAACAGGGTTTTTAAAGTGAATTATATTCGTTCTCAATTTATAAGGTGAAACAATTAAATTCTGGTATGGTTTCACTGATAGAAAGAATGGATTTTAAAGTAACGATAAACTGACTAAAAATCCAAATAATAAACCCCTATAGTGTCATATTGACAATCCAATCTCGCTTTTGTTTCTAGAATTTCCAAGATTTTGACATATAAAATACACTAGATTTCTAGAGTGTTGGTCATTTTACTGTTCTGAAAACTACAGCGTGTGAATTTCTCTCTTATATAGAGAGAAATTCACTTACATATTCAATAGCCTGTGTGGTAGACTGTGCTTTCTCAGCATCAACTCTAAAAGATTGGTGATTGATTGATGGCAGAATCTTTAAAAAGAAAGAGTTCAGGTTCTACGGTCAGCATAATGGCATTTATCGTACATGCCAGGGGTGGCCAAGCTCCTTGATAGTCCGAGCCATTTTTCAAAATTTGAAATTTTTCGCGAGCCACAATTAAATACGTATTTAAAAGGTATGTAAAAAAGGTATTAAAAAATTTTTTTACAGAAATTATATTTATTGAAAACATATAAATAAAAGCCTGATTTTTTTTTACCCAGCATTTCAGGATCTCCATCTATTGTAATGCTTATAATTTTATTTGGAGGCACATCAAAAGTTTTCATTATGGAATCTTATGCATTTTTAATATCGACACCGCGGGTTGACTCTTGAAGTGCTAGTTAACACTACAATTACGGAAGGGGTCATTTTGACACCTAGCGAACTTTTATCCCTGACAGCTCTTCTATTTTTTTGCAAATGTCTTAATCCTTTCTTAACTTTTCCTAAATGATTGATTTACAAAATAGTAAAGATTTCAAGAAAATTGTATTTTTATTTTAGCCCTAACAAATGATTATACCTAGAAATACGGCAGACTATATACTGATGTTGAAGACAAGTGTAAACTTCATAGTGACTCTTTTACTATTTTATTAGCAGAACTGGAAGCATTCATAGCGTTGTTGTACGTAAGGGGGCATTAGCCGCCAAGGGCTTACCAATTCTTATTTTGTGGTCCAAGACTTAGGGGCCAAAGTTTTTTAATGAAACTATGAGTAGAGATAGGTTTCCGGAAGTTATGAAATTTCTTTGTTTTGAAAATAAACTAACAAGGTCTTCACGTTTGCAGTGTGATAAATTTACACTAATATCCGAAGTATAGAATACTTTTATAGAAAACTGTAAGCTTTGCTACAAACCAAATCAAAATATTACGTTTGATGAACAGTTATTCCCTACAAAAACAAGATGCCGTTTTTTGCAGTATATGCCTAACAAGCTCGATAAATTCGGAATAAAATTTTGGCTAGAAGTAGATGTTAGGACAAAATACTTATTAAACGGATTTCCATATTTAGGAAAAGATGAAATGAAATCAAGTGATCAAAGTTTAGGAGAGAACGTAGTAAATCGTTTAATTGATCCTACATGCCTGCAAAGTCTGTATATTTTTAAAAACAAACTGTAATTGTCATAATTTGAGTTATTTTAATTTAATTTTCACAAATATATTATATCATATGGAGAAATATGCAGATATCTTATCAAGGGGTCAAAATGACACCCGCCGTAATTCTAGGTATACAAAGACTACCGTAATTCTAGTGTTAATCTAATAATTCTCTCCTTTAATAACGAAGTCAGGTGAAACAAAAAGTATGAAAACTGCTAATTTCGGAAGATTGGTGTTATCTGTCGATTCTTCAAAGGCAAAGCTGAATGCAATACAGTTCTTCAAATCATTTTTTAAAATTATATTCAAGAGATGCATTAATTGCAGATATGCTTCATTCGGTTGTGTGTCTCGAGATGGGAATTTGAGAGACAACTTTGTATAATACTGCATTATTTGGATATAAAAATTTTAGTACATCTTCCAAGTTTTATTTAATAAACTCTCCCTCTCCATATGGCGTTTTGAACGAGCAATATTCCAGACAATAA
>CM063498.1:174056730-174081730 GCA_032207245.1 Pardosa pseudoannulata
GCTCTCTTTATAAGAAAAAAATATTCGAATGACCCTTCTTCCATAATAGTTAATTATGCCAAATATTACGATATTGATACATATTATTTATACCTATTTTATCTGATTATCTTTATGTTAAGAATCACAAAACAGAAATAAAATCAAACGGTCATCAAAATGTAATAAAATTGTTCATTAAAAGTTTAAATGTATGCATAAAATCTATAAAAAATAAAAAATTAATGATATTTATAACAATTTGTTAATGTTGGATTCTAATTTCGTTAACATCATTCGTAAATATCCACGTTCAATGATGCTTCTTTTTTTTAGCTAGTCAAATATCTGCTGGTCTGACCTTACTTTTAGCCAAGTACTAGGAAGGAAATACAATTGAAATTTCTGTACTGTAGCCCATTGGTGATCAAACGGCAGCCCATTGATGAAATTCAAGATATTTATATTTTAAAACAATATCGCACTTGTTATGGTAAATATAATAGTATTCGATGGAGTTGTTGATTAGTTTTCTATATATCATGTACATTTCTATAGATATTATGTCAACTGGCTGCCCCCCTTGAATGCATTAACACACTCCTAACAGCCACGCGCTACCACTTCCATGGTAGACTTCAGCACCTACTGGGGGGGGGAGGGCTATACCGACCACGTAGAAAACATGTGGACTATGTAAAGTGCTAGGCTCATGATACTGGTTCCTCAACATTTACAGTTCTACGGACACAAACCCCAGTACATGCATGAGCTAAAACCTACTCCTTACCTAAAAAGATAATTATTCGTTGTACCTCACAAATGATGAAGAAAGATACATTATGGCTTCTTTAACACCTTTCAATTTCGTACAGTTTATTTTTCCTTACATACGTCAGTGCTCGTAAATGTGAGGATTTAGCAATAGTCTATACAATCCAGAACAGCACAGAGAGGAGCTGTTACATGAGTTCTAATCTACCCTGTGATACAACCAATTATTTTTGTCGTTTTTCTCTTTAAAGGACAAAGTAAACATCGATGTGAAAGACCTGACCTAACTTAAAAGCATTTTATCAAACTTCTGAAAGATTATGTTGTCTTACACGTTATCATAAAATTGATATTCTCATTATTTCTTTTGAATCAATAACAATATTCTCCATACTGAATCACATGCGAAACAGTATCTGATCAATACGTTTAATGAAGAATTATTTTTGAAACATTCAAGCAATGATGTATGGCTCTGAGATATGACTCCAAAGTAGTTTTGATTGTGAAACAATCTAAAATCTCGCTAGAAGTTCCCCTTTGTTTCATCTGAAAGATGCCTTCCGCCACTGCATGTTTGAGTGACATCATAATAAAGTTGTAGAATTTCCTACTATATCTGATGGGAAAAAAATGTTCGTTTGTGAGAATACCATATGACAACTGCAAAGTAAGTGAATAGAGCATTACCTAATTTTATATTGAAGAAATAAGCAACGTAGTAAATGTTTGGTCAAATTATACTCTTCTATATCAATTTCTTAATTAAGCGCTCAAGTTAATGGAAGTCCAAGAACGTATAAATACACATAGAAAGAATAGGATAAAGAGAGGGGACCTATAAAAACAAATAAGCGTAAATTAAAACCGATTTTGGATACCTCCGAATTATTCGTATTTTTTGCTTAAACAGGTATCATTGAGAGTTCAAGCATAAAATACATGGTGGATTTCATTGTTTTTATTTTTTTTATTTAAAAACATACTTAAGAGAAAGTCAGCTGTATAGAACCTAATACAGATTGAAATTGAGATGGGAGTCTGTGAGAAACATAGCATTTGCTATTTAGCATTGTATTATTATCATGATCCCTAATATTAGGTTTGGTTTGGTTTTGGAGTGCTAAGGTCTGCTTTTTGCAACACGAGGGCTAATGAGATCGGGGCCTACTGCTTAAAGTCGATTCCGAACGGCTATGAATATCCATGCCATAGTGGGTTCGAACCCACGACCTTTCCGAAGGCCAGCACCCTAACCATTCGGTCATCGTTCGGCCCCTATTGTTAGGAAAGAACTAATAAGAAGCTTAATAAGTTCTCCATGAAATACGAGATATTTATACAATACGGTTGATAAAGAAAAACGTTAATTTTCCAGTTATAAAATAATCTATTGAATTCCCACATTTAATATATATTTTTTTCACTTTACAACTTATTGCAACGTAAAATATTTTGTATTTCAAAAAATACCAAGTGAAGCAGTAGATTGGTGATTTTTATCAGCTTTTTAAATAGTTACCAAGGAATGATATATTCCAGTTTTCAATACTTTTCGTATGATCAAAAAGCTTATTTTTATATAACTACTATAGAAACGTTGAAAAAGGAAAACGAATGCACAAAATGATTGATACAGATGAAATCTGGTTTCTCCATTTTATTCCAAATCTTTTCAAAAAGAAAAACCAAATAATGCATTTCGGAAGCATGTAATAAATTCATATTCAATTTATATTAAAGTACACTCTTAAGAATAGAAAAATAATAATAGAAAAAATGAATTATTAAAAATGTTAGAACATGTAATTCAAGGGTCATATATTATTATTAGTTAATCATGCAATTACGATCATATATTATAACTACATTCAATCCACTTTTAACCTTTTATAAAAACAATCATAAAATTACAACGAGATCCAGCGAAAATTTACGAGTTCACCCATTACGTAAAGAGAATGGTAAATAGATTTATATGTATAAATCTATTTGTCATGCTCAGAGCTTGAAAAGAAAAATAAATACATCCATTTCAGGGGTTTAATTTTATTTGAATATCATATGTGACATTACTTGATTTGTTTTCAATAACAGACTCAATTGGTAGCAGGTCACCAGCCCACAAGATTTGCCTGTTCTCTCTCGGAACTTAGGGCGCTCTGCTCTTAAATAGCACCGTTTTGTTCCCATACTCTTACGCTTAGCAAAGCACTCGCGCTCTGTTTATTAGTTAATGCTTTCATGCCTAAATTTGAACTTCCAATCCTGAAATATATAATTTTTGAATGATAATAATATATATTTTTTTAATTCAAATTTTAGAATTTTATTTGAATATCGTATGTCACATTAATTTATTTTCAATAAGAGATCCAATCGACAGCAGGTCACCAGCCTACAAGATTTGACTGATCTCTCTTGGAACTTAGTGCGCTCTGCTCTTAAATAGCCCCATTTTGTTCCCATTCTCTTACGCTTAGCAAAGCGCTAGCTCTCTGTTTATTAGTTAATGCTTTCATACCTAAATTTAAACTTCCAATCCTGAAATATATATTAGAAAGACTGATAGATGATAGATATGTATGGAAAGATAGATAGACAGACAGAAACAGAAAGAAAGAAAGGGAGAGAAAAAGCTATATTAATTGAGGCTTATTCAGAAACTAGCCAAAATCTTTACTTTCATAAAATCTCCCTTTTGCAAACACAAGAAAAATGATGCATACATGTTGTATATTTGTGGGTTTTTAAGTTAAAAACCATATAGCTAAATAAATAATATATGGTATGTATCTCAGTACCACAAGAGATAAATATTTGTTGTTGCTCTTCCACCGAAACTCGATTAAACAAGAAGGATCTCGCGCGAAATCAAGACGGACACGTACCTAAGAAACGAAACTTCTGCAAACAAACGCATTTACTGCGAAAGTCTACCAATCCCTCGGCAAATTTATAGGTGCTGCCTCGTGGATCTGCGGAGTCTTTCAAGATATAACGCGTTTTGGCAGGAGAGCCCATTTTTCAAAAGAATTATTGAATTGTTGGAAGAAGTTGAGCACGGGAGCCGAGCTAATTGATGGATGGCCCGGGACGTGAGTTATAAACGAGGTCTGGTTCGCTAGACGGGTGTTCCTGAGGGAGAGTGACGGGGTGTGAGAGAAACGGGGTCCATTTATTTCGGTTCCCATCAAAATAATCCATAAAAGGGAAGTGGATGGAAATTTAGTAGCTTGTAATGGCAGCATAAATATCGTCGTCTTCGCAGAAACGAAACAGTGTTCATTTATCTGGTCGTATTTAAAGCGTTTTAGAAAATAGTTTAATTGAATTCGAAAATAAACGGAACAGTGCGGTGGTATACAGATAATCAGCAAAATTCAATTATTCTCAGTTCTACTACGTACATAAGGAAGGTTCTGGTAACTCGGAGACAGTCCCCAAATTTAGATTTTATTTTCATTTTGCCCAAAAAAATATTTAACTACTTGGGGATGCTAATAATCCCCTTATTAAATATTTGTCCTGAAAACTCTTAATACACCATTCTATTGAATCTAACCATCAAGACCAGGTGTGGGTAAATACTTTTAAGAGCGGGCCAAAATGAAATATTCAAAATGTCTCCCGGGCCTGAGAACTATACCGCCTACGCTGTGCATACGCGAATGTTTTGGTGTGCAGTTTTTTCCCTGCCCAAGAAATTTTTTTTGACAAAAACACTATAAGTATCATTTTAAAGCATTTGGACAGAGAAATTTGTAAGTTAATAAAATATAATAGTAATAATAAATTGTCTTACTTAAGTGTATATGCGAACAATTTGTGCCCAGCAAAATATGTCACGTAATTTTGTAAATATGTCAAAGATGTGATCCATTATATTAAATTAATGGTCATTAAATAAATCAGTTAATGAAAGATTTTATTTTGATATTTATTTATATCTCAACGATACAAATTATTTTATTTTGATCATAGTTATTACATTTTTATATTTATATTACATTTTGTAAATATAATAGTAAATACAATTATAAAAAGAAAAGACAAAGATCAAACGATAAAATAGAATAGTTTTAGCTATTGCGAAACGTGAAATCTGGAAGGTTCATTTGATATTATTTCTTCAAAATTTGGATCCAAATCACTAGTAGCAATTCTTAATACCGAGTGTAGATTTTTTGTCAGTAATTTGTTATCGATATTTATTTTTCGTGTAAATCATTAACGAAAAATTTCTTTCACAAATATATGTTGAACCAAATAAAACTAGGTAATTTTGAACATAGTTCAAAAAATGTTTGAAATGTTCTGTATTCAAAACACAGTAGAAAACACTCAATTCGTTTGAGTGAAAATTTTCTTTTAGTTAATTATTTGACTGCAGGATTTTTAAAATATATATATATATATATATATATATATATATATATATATATATATATATATATATATATGTAATGAGACTGACTTCTCGATGGGGAATGCAGTCATGGCCATAAAAATGATATCGTTTCAGCTAAAGACCTTTATTAAGATAACTTTGAAGGACGGGTTCCCACTGCATCAAAGGGACAAACTGAAGGGTCAGCTAGCATGTAGTTCTATGTACAAGACACGTAACTTTTAATGAAGAATGACGTGGGACTTTTTACCCTTGATTTAAGTTTTTAAAACCCCTGAGAATTTTCCTTTATATATATATATATATATATATATATATATATATATATATATATATATATATACACACACACAAGTATCTCAAAAATCCAACTTCAAAGTAACAGGTAGTCTGAAATCTCAAAAGTAATGTGGGACAATGTGGGTAGAAGGCTATTAATTTTAATCATTGTTCTCGATCGCATTTTGCGTGGTTTGTCAATGCATACCATACGGTATTACACAATTGTGTTAAAACTTACTCTTTTTTATGTAAGTTAGGACGTCAAGTTCAGTCTAGTTAAGAAAAAATAGCCTAAAGTAATGTTACTGAATAAGTATACCAACATTGCATCACCTCTTGCCTTGCGCCGAATGCATCGCAAATTCACTGTAGCTAAAGTGAGTGACAGAATTCAGTAATATATACTTTCAAATCTTAAACAAATCTGAAATGTTCACTTTTCAATCATGTTCTCCACTAACTTTCAATCACTGAATCCTATTTGAAGCCGCATATCACATCACTGAAAGCAAAAGGTTGTTAAAAATTATTTTATATTATTTTCTAATTATTAAATTAGGAACCTCATATAAGATTCAAGTGAACGAGATGATTTAAAGTATATCCAAAGGGGAGAGGTATGGAATGCTTTTTAAAAAGAGTGTGATATCTTTTAAAATCATCAAAATCGAAATAGGGAATTCTATAGAAATGAAACACCTATGAAATGAGGCACTGCAATACCGGGTCATACCTTGGCAAAGCTGGAGGTAACATTTACCAAAATGAGTAGCATACTTTAAATATAAATAGTCAATATTTATAAAGCCATCATCGAATTCCTCATTGTAATTTCTTTCTTTTGACGCCTTATTTATTAGAATTGTTTCAATAGAATGTCCATAAAAATATATACAACAGAAATATGAATAACACTATGCATAGCACCCCCCATCACTATAAAAATTTTCAATCCTTATCTTTTTTAAGGTCCCTTTATAAAACAATTTTCTAACCGTACACATATTCTTAAATTAGTAGCAATATCTTTAATAACAGATTTCAAAAGATGTATAAAATACTCTGAAAGTTGAAATTCACTTATATTAAAATGATTTAAGCATCAGCTTACAAAGCAAACCGTTAACTGCAATAAAATTCGCTAAATAAAATAAAATTTCCAGCAAATATTTCAAATGTATAAGAGGAAAGAATATTCTAAACTCATATCTATAAGGAAAATCAAATTTCTCGCATTACGTAAAATTACTAAAGTTTCAAAATAACTGAAATCGCTGAAGCATATAACAGCAATATCTTCTAAAGCTAAATGGCTGTTAATTCACTAGAGATATAATTTCTAACCACCAGACATGATAATCACATTATGTAGGTATAACCTTATGTCTGTAAGTTAAACTGTATTAAATAACTTTGTAACAATGTATGAAAACTTAGATTTATTAGGTATTAAATATAATTTTCATGATATAACTGGTATGGCGATGATACTTAATTATTCTTATTAAGCATGAGATAGATATTTCTACCAAGAAAAGAATGTTTTGCTTATTTTACGGGACCAAATTTTGAAATATAAATAAGATTATTTCCCATTTTTACACCAAGCAATTCTAAATCTAGTATTTCGCCTATTAGCAATGATAAATAACTTTATTTTAAAATAATTTCCAAAATTTAATGTCATTTAGAAATTTTTAACAAATTAGGCTTAAGTATCAGTCAAAAACATTACCCAAAATCTAATTTAATATAGTTACCTTAGTTATTATATTAAGAATTTCATATTCTTCACTTTGTATGTAAAGTGACTTTAGTATGGACACGTACTTTGAATAGAATAAATAAAATAAAATCGCAAAATTTTTCTTAAAGATACACATTATGCTTCAAGTATTCATCTATATTTAGAAATATGTCAAAACCTTAATATTTAATTCTTAGCTACAGATACACATTTTGCTTCAAATATTCATCTACATTTAGAACTATGTCAAAACCATAATATTTAATACTTAGTAAAAATGAAAAGAATAAATTAGGGATGTCACCGCAAATTTAAAATTTTCCCAATCATATGCAGACGAAAGCAATTTTTTTCAAAAATTTATTCAGTAAATATTGGAAATGTAGCCGTAATTTATTTAAACTAAATAACAATAAAACTCACGACATTTTAAAAATACCACCTTTTACTACTTTTCCCTATTCCCTATCGTCGTTTAACCCTTTAAAGGACAGTAATATAAATTTCTTAGGATTTAATGAAATTAGTTTATAAATGTTACTTATGAACCTTATAAACGTAAAATACATGAAAAAAATGTGCATTCATTGGGAAGAAGAAAGATATATGCCTATGAGAAGCTGTCATAAATTTATTCTGATCAATTTTATTTCTGTTGTAAAACGTAAAGCTAACGAAAAGGACTGCAATATACAAGCCTCCAGACTTGTATGACGCAAAAATATATCACATGTATTTCCTGTAGCTTAAAATAATTTAGTTTTCGTAACACTAAGTGATTTCACCTAAAATTACGAAATCACTGTTAACAAAATTGTAAGAATAAACCAAAGCTTTGAATACTATACACTGCTTTACGACTACGCTGTCTTCTTGATCGTCACAAGTTATTCGAAAGCAGTACAAATTGGAAATGCAGCATTTGATATATATTCAGTATAGTGGGACGTAATTATTACATTAGAATCGGTATTTGTCAAGAGAATAAACGGAATTATACAACGGCGTCTGTTTCAGGTAATTTAACAGCAAATAATTAAATCCAACCTTTATCAGATATCCACGTCAGTTCATAGAGACCTATTTTATGCGGGTTCAACTGAAATTACATATACGGAACACAAATACTAAATAATAATAATATTTTTTTACAGATTTTTCAAAAATAAAATTTTCACTATAACTATATTTTAAAAAAATTATTTTTTTAAATTTGAATCAATAAAATATATTGCTATTACAAATTAAAATACATTTTTATACTTGTTATTAAATGAAATTTACCGTAAATAATTCGTAATCATTTTTACTTTTACTTACTGACGCCTTTTCTGTTGATAGTTCAAATAGGCCAGTCTCTCTCTCTCTCTGTGTATGTATAAAAATATATATATATAATATATATATATATATATATATATATATATATATATATAAATATATATATATATAATATATATATATAATATATATATATATAATAATATATATAATATATATATATATAAAATATATATAATATAATATATAAATAATATATATATAAAATATAATATATATATATATATATATATAATATATATAATAAATATAATATAAATATATATATAATATATATAAATATAATATATATATTATATATATAACACGAAGATTCGCTACAAAACCACCGTTCGTTAAAGGGTTAAAAGGTAGTAAGATATTTATAATCCAAGGTCAGCTTTCATAAAAAGTAAGCTTAAGAAAAAAATAAAAGCAATGTACATTTAAAAAAAATACTGATGAAATTGTAACTATCGAAACATAAAACAAAGATTACGAAACTAGGTGAAACTGCTAAAGCTCGAAGACTGTCAATTATTGTGTGGACGAAAGTTGCACTCGGAAAATGAGTTTCATTTCGCAATGCATGAATCTTCTGTTGCATTTCAGGAATCAATCTTTTTATTTTGAAATCTAATGATTATTTTCGATTTCAATTAATTTATATACTATTATATTATGCTAAATAGCGAAAGTGGCAAAGGGGCATCTGGGGATTTTTTTAATTCTTAAAAATATAAAGCTTAATAAGAACATTTTCTCTTGCTCTGCATACATTTATTTTTAACATTCTATATGTGTTTATTTTAAAAATCGTTCAATGACTATCTATCTGTCTGGGAATTTGTTTATTATTACAAATAAGTTCGCTACTATATTTTGTAGTGTAAATAAATTTTTTAAATTCTTAAATCTAAATTTCGTTTTAAATGTTCAAGTAATAATAAGTAATTTCTCATTTCTACAAAGTTATTCTTTTGTTGTAAATTTAACTTCCTATCTTTAGTTATTTTTAAATGCAAAATGTTGTTCAAGTCGTTTGTAATGCTCTTCAGAAGATAATAACACAAATCCAAAATTTCTGAACTGTGAAGCATTAGATTCATTTCACTTCCGGGGCTGAAATCATGCTTGGAGACCCCAACTCCCTCCAAATTTAATTGCGTAAAAGTAACTGGTTCTTAACATTATTTTGGAATCCAATTAACTTCACCAAACATAGGGCTTCGTTTTAGTTTTGGTTAGCTTTTTAAATCTTTTTTTTTCACTAGATTTAACATTTTTCGTTTACTTTATCAACACTATCAACGGCTAGCATAATACTACCTTCTTCCAGAAATTTGTTTTGATTTATTTTAAACATTGGACATTTTTAAGGAATGACTCATGGTTATTTTCTCCCCCCCTTTTCGTTTTGTTTTACTGTTCCGGAGTGAACTGTTTCGTGGTAAATATCTCAAAGCCAAATCCTTGGGGAAGGCTATTTACCAATGAGAAAAAAAATAAAAATTTAAAAAAAGGTTAACTAGTGATCAGTTGTAGGGTTGGCACGTTTTTGCCAAAGGTGGAAAAAACCGGTAAAAACCGTCCTGGCAAAAATACATTTTTGCCACTTTTTACCAAGTGGCAAAATGGATATGTTTTATTTACGGTAATGTAACTATTTTAACTCTAATCTAAAAATACATAATATAATGTTTTTTATCATAGAATATTCAATGCGTTATTGAAACAGCAATCTAAATTTTAAGTTATACTACCTAGAAATAAAAAAAAAAGATAAATGAATATTTTGCAAGTTTTTATGTGCAATGTTGTTTTTAATGTAATTATTAGCTTATTTCCCCTACAAACTGTAAGTTTAAACGTTTTTAGTACTTATATGTATATATATATATATATATATATATATATATATATATATATATATATATATATATATTACACATTACAATTAAAGACAACATTACTATATTAAATTGATAAATACAGAAAACGTTTTTTATCCCATGCCTCCATTATATAAATTTATTTACAAAAATAGAATATTGTATTTTCATTGCTAACATCAATCAAAACTATTTTAAATTGTTTCAAATTAATACTAATGGGTCAAATGGTCAAATTGATCAAATTAATACTAATGAAAAACCTAATTAATATTTCGATTTAAGTCTCAATTGCATTATGTACAAAATTATTTATCATTTTGTTATTTATTAATTATTAATAATTTTGTACATTTTTAAAATCCAGCCAATTTTTCTAGATTTTGCCATTTTTGCCGGCTTTTACCTGGTTTTTTTTTTGTTTGTTTGTTTGTTTTTTCAGTTTTTGCCACTGTCCTGGCAAAAATACCATTTTGCCGGCAAAATGACCAACCCTAGTCAGTTACATGTCAGAGACCAAGATGAAAGCTCTTTAAAAATTATGCTCATATCTATTACCATTACCCTTTTAACCTCAGTATAAGCATAAAATTATAATTTCAACCCCTTTACTTTTATTCCCTTAATATCTCACTTATATATCAAACTATAAGGCGATTTCAGGTAGTAAGGGAAATTCTCAAATTATGACAATTCTGGCTTTAGTTTCAAACGGAAGGGCAGTTTATAGTTTGTCTATTGGCTGTTGTAAACCTGAAAATAAATGGGAAGGGCATTATAGTAGTTCGTGACGTTGCGACAAATTGCTCTATACTACAGAACAAAACAATATCGTCAAAATTTGATTGATGAAATTGCTATTTTCAAAATTACTTTCTTTAACAAGAGTAATTACTTTGTTTTTCTCATCGTGATTATCAATATTTGAGTTGTGGCACTTAAAGTAACCGTTATATTGACAATTGAGATTTTAACACTTTTTCTTGTAACAATTTTAAAATACGTTTCTATTTGGAATCTGAAAAAATAGAAAATATACAAGAATGCTTTCTATAATTGAATTTTTACGTATTTATGAAGAACTACCCCTTTAAATCCTTTAGACTTACTGAATTTTAAAAATTTACTACCATTTCAGTACCACGAATAGAAACAAATCAATAACTATTTTTTATTAAAGTAAATTCAAATATTCAGTTTAAAAAAAATTGTTTTATATGCTTAAGAATGTTAATAAAGATACCAGAAATCTGCAAAAATAGAAAATATAACATATAAAAACAATTCAAAACTATTTTTTTATTAAAGTAAATTCAAATATTAAGTTTAAAAAAATTGTTTTACAAGCTTAAGAATGTTAATAAAGATACTAGAAATCTGCAAAAATAGAAAATATACAAGAATGCTTTCTACAATTGAATTTTTATGTATTTATGAAGAACTACCCTTTCAAATCCTTTAGATTGACTGATTTTTAAAAATTTACCATCACTTCAGTACCACGAATAAAAACAATTTAAAAACTATTTTTTTATTAAAGTAAATTCAAATATTAAGTTTAAAAAAACTGTTTTACAAGCTTAAGAATGTTAATAAAGATACCATAAATCTGCAAAAATAGAAAATATACAAGAATGGTTTCTACAATTGAATTTTTACGTATTTATGAAGAACTACCCATTCAAATTCTTTAGATTGACTTATTTTAAAAATTTACCATCATATCAGTACCACGAATAAAAACAATTCAAAAACTATTTTTTTTATTACAGTAAATTCAAATATTAAGTTTAAAAAATGTTTTATATGCTTAAGAATGTTAATAAAGATACCAGAAATCTGCAAAAATAGAAAATATACAAGAATGGTTTCTACAATTGAATTTTTACGTATTTATGAAGAATTACCCTTTCAAATTCTTTAGATTGACTGATTTTTAAAAATTTACCATCACTTCAGTACCACGAATAAAAACAATTCAAAAACTATTTTTTATTAAAGTAAATTCAAATATTAAGTTTTAAACAAAAATGTTTTATATGCTTAAGAATGTTAATAAAGATACCAGAAATACTTTTCTACTGATTATTTAGAAAAAAATATTGAGAAGTCGTCATTTCCCATATTACCGGGATATTTAGACACAGTTCAAAGCAAAGAATTTAAAAACAGGAAGAAGGGAAGGCGCCGTAGAGATAATTTAAACACGCAAACGATAAAAATAATCTCCATGAATCTTGACAAAAAAAAACAACTTTACAGACTTCTGCTCAGATTCAATTTCTTCATTCCTCTTCTGTCGTCATTTGATTTTGTTTTTAAAATTATCAAATTTGCAGATTTCAGGTTTGGACTTTTAAAAATTCCTTGTCGTTTATATACTTGAGGCATATGCTAATACATGCACAATGTTTAATTAATTTTGTATTATGTTCTAGATTAAATTTTCTGTGAAATAACTGCAAATGGCGTTGAACATTAATTCGACTGAGTGACCGTGTCTGTATCATTAAGAACAGATGGTGATTTCTAGTTCCCGCGCTATGACGTCACTGTTAACTTTATATTCATTGTATATTTTGTTTCCACCTCACACTGATTAACACTTTCGTTAATGTAACATTCAGTTTAGTTTTTTCAATTTAACCAGCACTTTCTAATTGTTTTTTCTTCTATTCCGTGAAGAAGCCCTCACGGCATGCTAATTTGTTTTGTAAACTGTGTATTTCACAACCAGCTGAATATATAAAGGCAAGTCGTTCCTTATGTTGGGTGGTGTTATTATTTTGACGATTAGAGAGCTGTGTCTCGTTTCTCAATATGTCCTATGCTTAATGAAGATGCCTGTTTTTTATTATGTTTAACTTAATGTTTTTAAGAAGTGTCTTTTTTATTCAGTGATGATATTTTAAAAATAAAGGCAGGTACCATCGCATGTGGAGTGATGATCTTTTATTCTGCAAGGTTATTTTTATCGATGAGTTGGGATGGTACAAAAGAAACCGGGAATGATGTCAAGAATCTTCCACGTTATAAAATGTTTACAGTCACTACGCCAAGACTTAAGGGGCTTACTCTGGATGTTGCGAGTCGGTTCGAACGTCCGTTGTGACTTCATTTTCATGTCAGCTTGCAGACATCATGCGAGCAAACGATCAAGCTAACGTCAAAGTGACATCGCAACGAACGTGCGAACTGACTCGCAATGTCCAAAATTGGTTTTTTAGTCAATAACAATAAAAAAAAGCAGCAGGTGTTTATCTAGCCGGTGTTGATCACACAGACAATGACACCTGTAAAATTTCCTAGCTGAATAACACGAGATCATTCGAGTTAAAATTTGAGTCCCCTGTTTGGTTCAAAGTTTGACCCTTACATAAACACTAAGACTGCGTCTCAACATAGCTGATCACAGCTAATCATATATTAAATGCTACATAACAACAATGGGCAAATGCAGCTCTTAGAGCCGCACGTAGTTCGTCGTCAAATTCAGTACGGCTCTGAGGCTTATTTTCTAAATCCATTTATCTGAAATAGTATTGCAGATGAATCATCAATTTGTGAAATAATACCTGTTTAAAATGCTTCTGGTGAACTTATTATTAAAATGAAAGAAGCACTGCAAATGTAGCGCAGATCTACTTTAGTAATTCAGCTTTAAAATCTCTTACCAGAATCAAAATAGCCACACTTAAGGAAAGCTGCATTTCGTCTGATTTTAAGTTAGGATAGAACATATTGGTATAACTCTACGATGAATTTTGTAAAATCGAGATATAGTTCACAGTTGAACAATTATCATTTAGCAAAATTTCTGAATACGACTTTAACAAATTTTGCTCCTAATTTCAAATGTTGTCAATGTTTTCAAAGTCAAAAGTCAAGGTTAAATATTTTTGTATTTTATCAATACATTGTTTATATAGTGTAACTTTATTAATAAAATTTGGAATGAATTTTGTAAAATTCTTACTTTTAATTAGTCAGTATATTTTATAGATTACAGACATGGCAACTACTCTGGATTGAATCAATGACAGAATTTGATAATTCCAGAAACCCCTCAGATTCCTCCGGAAAATAACAAAACTTTTGAACAACTAAAAGATTACAATTCAGCAATCAAATACAAAGTCTTGCAAAAAATAATACTGAATATTAATCTTTCCACAAAGTAATGCTGCATGTTAAAGAGTTTTCAAACTGTACGGAAAAACCCAAACTGAAATTAGGTCAAATTTGAGTAAACAAACTCTAGAATCCTTGATAATAGGTTTGGTTTGGAGTGCTACGGTCTTCTTTTGGGAACACGAGGGCTAATGACCGGGACCTACAGCTTAAAGCCTATTCCGAACGGTTACGAACATCCATGCCACTGTGGGATATGAACCCACGAACTCCGTAACCGAAGGCCAGCACCCCTAACCAATCGGCCATCGTTCGGCCTTGGCAATAGAAAAATGTAAATATTTTAATCAGGATCAGTGTGCTACAAGAAGTTGTTAAAGCTAAAAAAGCTACCTATACATTATTAAATACATAAATTTTAGTTTACCTACTGTGTGTTTATTTGAATTTAATTTGCTCAGTTTAATTTAGAAACCTATAAAATATGTGACTAAATTTAATTTGTTTGGATTATTTTTTGTTATGTATGTAAATTGCATACGTGTGTACTTTGTAAGTAGCATGTTAAATTTTAAATCCGAAGATAATGTTGCTCTTGACAGAGAAGCCTGAATGTTGGTATGTATGGCATTAAGACATTTTATACATCCACTTGTGTACTATTTTAATAAAACTAAAAACGATTTTATGTATTTAAATACTGCGTATAGCTTTTTATAAAGCACATAAAACTGAAAAGGTTTTCTCTTCCACTTCCTGCGTACTTACTGCCGCTGTATGACCATAACTTTAAACGTCAATTAACCTATCTTACTGTCTCTAACATTTTGGTTTAGTTTGAAACGCTACCATACAAAACCGTAGCCAGAAATTATTTTCGGTGGGGCACCAAGAGGAAAGACTTCGTTTTTTGTGAATGATACTTCAGTAAAACTACAGGTTTTCTTATATGTATGTATACCTCTAATGAGTACAATAACAACATATGGTTTTAAAATAACAAAATGATTAACCCCTTAAAGCATTTGCCCGTGTCTGACACGGGCAAAATTCAAAATAAACATGCAATCACATTATTTACACTTTGTTTGAGTAACAATTTTTTTTATAACTTTTAACTCTTTTTCCACTGTAGTCACCCCTCCCCCAGATCTAAAATTGCAAAAAATAATTTATTCTATACCTATATATTTTTTTCAGTCATAAAATGTATCATTTTTTATCAGTTTTTCCGAAACAAATTCGTGCTTTAAGGGGTTAATAAACGATATAATGAAAAAAATTAAAGCTTAGAATAAGTGATGAAGCATCTGTACAACGAATTTAAAAGTAAAATCAACCTTAAAAACCGTTTTTAACATTTATTCTTTTAAATTTGTCTCTCGTTTAGCTATTTACCAAATTCGAGTCTAACGTAATAAGTTGAAGCTATTTTAGAAGACAGAATCTGTGTCAAAATATTCACCATGAAGCAAATCAGAACAGGAAGACGATATCCAATAGATTACGGAAAATGATCTTAAGATGAATGATCCTAGGAGATGGGGGTAGATAAAAGCCTTCAGTTCTTTCAAGACATCTATGGCCGATGTGGTCTCTTTCTGTAACACTGTTGTCTATACACAACTAGGCAGATGACAAGACCACACACGTGGTCAATTTTGTTTTCAGGAAACTGTATTTTAGAATTTTGGAATTTCAGGAAGGGACATGTCCCTAAAATCCCTACCCTTGCCTTGCCTACGGCCTTGCTACCATATACATTTTTGCTACACAAGGACTAACGACACCAGGACCTCTTGCTTAAAGCCGATTTCTAACGACTACGAACGTTCATTCCGTCGATGACATTCGAACCCGGGAACTACAGTACGGAAGAGCAGCACCCTACCCACTCGACCATCGATCGTCATTAACTCTAACAGACTATAATGAAACCCGATATATCAAAGATGAATGAAAATTTATTCTCTCGATAGAATATATTTTTTCCAGTTGCTCCAATTCTATTTTAAAATTTACTAGAACAGTACTGCGATCTATACTTGCATTTATTAGTTTGTAGGATGTCCAAAAATTTAGACATAAAATCAAAAATCTGAAAACCAAAAATATTTTGGCTGTTCAACTTTTTCCTATATAACATAATAACATTTACTCATTTTAATATAACGTAATATTTAATTATAACAATATACTAACATTGAATCTTCAATATTAGAACAGTCATATAAAATTAATCATATTAACCCCTTCCGGTAAAATGACGAGTCTAGCTCGTCATTAGTTTTTCATTCCATACCGCACAATGACGAGCTACACTCGTCATGCGATTAAAGTTACTGTTAAATATGATAATTAATTTAGTTTAAAATTTCTAGTGTACTGAATTTGGCAACACTTTTATCACTTGTGAAAATCACAAGTCACTATTGCATATTGTTTACTTGGTACAAGTCATTGCCAAATTAATGAGTCAGAATAAAAGAAAACCCACTAAGAAATGTCGTGTGTGTTACAAGAATCAAATTAAAAGTGAGACTATTTGGCGGTGTAAACAATTAAGAATTCCTTTGCATTTTGTTTTGAAAAGTACCACTAGCTTGAAGACTATTATCTGTATACGTTATTAGTGTTTTGCTTTGATATTTTCTTAATTTTACTGTTTATGATATTATTTAACACTATGTAAGAAGTAGATTTTAATTAAGAATATGTAAGAATTGTAAAATGAAACAAGTTTTTTAAATAAAAATTAAATGGTCATTTCATGCACAGTTTTTCATTATTAAATCATACCGGAAGGGGTTAATATACTAATATAAAAAATTAATCAGATTTTTCAATAACATTATTAGTATGAAATGAAGAAATTTAATACTGAATATAAATATTTCACCTGTGGTATTTTTGCACGAAATATTCCGGAGATGTGGACAGACTGTCCTTGAAACAGGCACACCCCATAATCCAAATGTTATTGTTATGCTTTTTATCCAATAATCAAATAAACCGTGAAGGAGCGCATACACAAAAAACACGGACTATCGTCAGTCGAACCACATGATTCTCGCGACAGCTGCGGAAAAATTTGCTAAAATTCAACAGGTGATTCGTTTACACGTGGTGTCCAAGATCTGTATCCATGGCAACGACGCATGCGCTCGATGTCCGAGAAGCATTTCACCTTTTTTTTTTCTTTACGCACTAGCGCACGCAGTTTATGTCAGGATGTGTGCTGACCAGACAGATTGTATCCGGAGATTTCTATCAGGTATATATATCTCGAGAGGAACGACTTGGCGTCGAAACGGAAATTGATTTTTCACAACGCGAGGTAAGGAAAAAGATTCTTTTAAAGGGATTATGAACGCATCTTTTAATCTTGATGACATACAAGTGGGATTTTTTTCAATAGACCTGGTTAATTGCAGTGCCGCACGAATTCAAACGGTCTGGATTTGAAAAATGCATCCTTTAAAATATATTAGGGCAGCTACTTGTGATTGGCAGAAAAAAATCTTGCTGCGTTTAAGAGAGGAAATCCTTCGATTTGAGCAGCATTTTTACGTGTAAATATTTTAAGAAATATCACAAAATAATTAAATAGGATATACGCTTTTTTTACAATTTTGTATAACGTATTTCAGAGTAGCTAAAATAAACAATGATAACTTCAGTATTTGTTTGTCTTTCTTCACCATCCGTTAAGCGGCTGAGGGTCATTACAAAGTATAAAATTATTAACTTAGGTTTATAAAATTTCGTACAAATATAAACTGAAGTACTAAAAATTTTTCCTTCTAAAATTTCATTTCTAAAATTTTTATTGTTTATTTTTAAATGCTGTTTGCAATTTATTTTTTCCAAGATACCTACAAATTGTATACCAGATACTCTTAATATATATCAAAATATATTTAATTATCCATTTTTAATATCGACTTTATTTAGACTATACGTGTGAAATGTCCTAATTTTTCATGAAAGTTATGTATAAACAAAAAAAAAAACATTTTCTATGAATTAACTGTGCATTCTATAAACAAAATAGTACTTAAATATATCCAAAAGATATTTTTAAGAAATAAGAAAAAATTCAAAGCTAGTTCTCTGAGAGTATTTTAAACAGGGCTTCGAAAATTTATTTTGTTCCGGTTTTCGTTTTCAGCTAAAAAATTAAAAGGTTCAGTTCCGGTTTCCGCTCCGCCAAAAATAATTTTTTTCAGTTCCGGTTTTCGCTCCGCCAAAAAAATAACTGTTTTCGACAGTTCCAAATGAATAATTTCATTTTATGTATATTCTTATTTGTATTAAAAATATAATTCTATCATAAACAAAAAATGTAATTCTATCAAAATTTAGAAGATTTTATTCTTTTTTTAATTGGTACACTATGTGAATTGATACAAACAGCAGGCCTAATGGAATACTACTATTACGAAACATTTGAATCGCCACCATTACCAAACACCCATTTGATGCGCAGAAGATTTAATAGATGCTTCATGCTACGTCACTTAGGGCCTCTCCTGTCTATTTACTCCTCCCTGATCTAAACAGTCTATACAAACATCCGTGGATGATCGCATGCTGAGATGTGAAAAATAAAATATAACTCGATATTTTCTTAAAAATCATCTATACTTCTTGTTTAATCAACTGAATTAAATATGTCTTCTACAAGTAGTTTCATGCGAAACTGAAACAGAAAAATACTAGTGAATATCAAAATAGGAAATCGAGAAGCAATGTACATGTAATAACGATAATTATAGAGTTAGCGTTAAATTAGAAAATATTGATAAGTTTGTTACAGTAACAAAATGACCGAAGATATATTGAACAAAAATAAACCAATATTTTTTTTCGGTTCAGTTCCGGTTTTCGCTCCGACCCAAATAATGGTTTTTTTTTTTCGATTTTCGGTTCAGTTCCGGTTCGAAGCCCTGATTTTAAATATTAAAATATAATTTTTAAAAATTGAAATTTAAAAAAGTTATTTCATTAAAAAAAATTTTTTAAATGTGATTTGCTCAGTTATGCAACAATGCATATATTATAAAGTTTTTTAACTGTAAGTTATAAAACTTTAGTTATAAACAGTGAAACAATTAAGCTATAAACAATTTTCAAAAAACGTTGTTAATACATTTCAAAAGCTTTTTCTTATGTCCACTGTTCCCTCAAGGCTAAGCAATTTGACAATGATGTGCGAAAATATTTTTAAATTAACGGAATAGTAGAAAAAGAGTTTTATTAGAAAATCGTGATATTTTAGATGGTAGTTAAAATTATATTAGGTCATTAAATTATCGTAAATATTTAGAAATGTTTAGAACTATTAAAAAACTGGTAAAAAATAAACAATTTTTCTTATTAATTATAAAAAATCTTATTGAAAACAATGTTATTACATAAAAAGTATCTAAAATATTTAATCTCTAAATGAAAATATGGAAAGAAATTGAAAAATTCAGATTCGTATTGTTATAATTAGGGTAATTTTATTCTAAAACTTCTGTAAGGCATATTTCATAATAACAAAGTATCATGAAAAATAATAAAGTATAATGAAATACAATCGCATTTAATCAGTCTACTTTTGTGTGATGTATACGAAAACATGGTACTACATCTATACCAACATCCCAATCAAGGCAATGGTATCGAGATTCTTGCCTTACTTTTTCCCTCTGTGTTTGTTCTAGGCTCAATTTAGGCACTTTTCTAGGCATATAATGTACCGTTTTCTTGACTAAAAACGAATACAGTACCCCCCCTCCCACATACACAGACGCAACATTTTTTTCTACGATTTTTAAGTGCTGGTTAAAAAAATAATCACTGAAATAAAACACCCTTAATATTACGGATGAAGATTTTTATACACTAAAGTTAGTCAACATATACATACGTGGACATTAACTGTCCTAAGCAGTAGGTTCTAGAGTAATTGGTCCCTTATGTAACATAAAAATAAGGTTTTAACTCTCTATAGCAATGATGCTGACCAGAAGCTCATGGAAAGGCTTTGAGTAGATTACAAGGATATTTTCAGTAGATTACATCATCACTCTCAAGTTGGCTATTTTTAAATTATTTTTTTAATTTATTGCATTCAAGAAAGAGATTAAAAGTCTTCAAATGTAAGTGCAAAAAACAACACCTGAAGCCTATTCTAATGATTTAAAAGTAGTTTTTCTACCAATAGATAGCCAACCAATACAACCCCTTGGTAGCGTACGATAAGATTTAACTCACGATAGGATTTTCATCAGTTTGGCTACCATTGCTGTAAACAGAACCACCTCTGTATTATTAAAGTGCCTCGTCACAATGTGAAAGATTTCCTTATGTAGAAAGCTTTACATAAATTGCTTTAAAGGAATGAAATAACTCTAATAGAGTTTTTAGTACTGATATATATTAGAAATTTTTTATAATCTCGTTTTTGTTAGCGAATTATTTTGAATCGTGATAAACTAAACACAAATAGTATTTATAAATTTCTGAGAGTGAACAAAATGAACTTGATAACAAGATTATAAAAAAATTATAAAATGTTTTATAAATAAAAACATATGTGCTTAAATATCATATACAGGCGAGATACAAACTTTATCCTTCCACTAACATGACATACCGGATTCCGCAGATTGAAATCTCACTTCTGAGATGAAGGCTAATATCTTTTTAGAATATCGGCTTTAAGCAGTAGTCCCAGGTTTCATTAACCATCAAGTAGAAGGAAAAAAACTAGACCGTAGCACCAAAGGTAGCTGTTGAAAGTTCATTAATTTACTAACATACAGTATAATACAGGAACGATCAACCTGCGGCTTTCAAGCCACATGCGGCTCTTTGAAGGATTATTTGTGGCTCTCAATAAATGTACCCGAGTTCCTTTTTCATTTTTGCGTTATTATATTTTTAAAAATTATTACAACTGATGGAGCTCTGGCAATGCTGGTTAAAAGAATCGGTCTTATTAGGCTTTTAAGAGATGATTCTCAGATTCCACAATTCATACAGATTCATAGCATAATTCACCGAGAACATATCGTTACAAAATATTTAAAATATTCTGATGTTATGAAAACAGTGTTACATTCGCACTAATGCAAAAATCATCGACAGTTCCAAAATTTCCTTGAAAACTTAAGGGACTAAGAACTTCCAAATGACATTCAATAAATATAATTTCTGTAAAAAAAATTTGAATACCTTTTCTGCATACTTTTTAAATGCAAATTTCATTGCAGCTAGCAAAATTTCAAATTTTGAAAAATGGCTTGGATTGTTAAGGAGCTTGGCCACCAATGGTATTATAAAAATCAAACCACAAAAGACTTTTTTTTTAATTATTTTTTAAACTTTATCACATTGTAATAAATAAAGCTTATATTGTATTTCATTTATGCAATAAAATAGCTATTGAAATTATTTTTTGTGTTGTATGAATTGATTGACATCGCATTATTAATGGAAACTAGTTAGCCATAAATAAAGTCACCTGTCAGCTAGTCATAAATAACATCATAGATAAAGTCGTCATGTTAGTCATAAATAATGTCATAGATAAAGTCGTCAAGTTAGTCATATATGATTAACTTGTAAAGTAATTTGTTAAGTAAAGTCTATCGTTGGGCAATCGACAATACTCAAAATTTTTTATTATCTACTGCTATTTATAATTTTATGATTCGAATCAGTATTTTACACACAAATTACTTTTTCGGCAGGTACTTTGAATGAAATCATAACAAATAGTTTTGTGTATAATAAACTTCCCTAAACAGTACTGCGTTTACATGCAATACCTAAAAATCTGTTATTACGAAATTTTTCGTTTTTAAAAATGGCCTCCATTTATATTTAAAAAGGCAGCTGATCATTAACAAAATAGGTTTTAATATTAAAAGTCTTTTAAATCCCATACTTTTTATAATCTGAGCGGTTTCTTAATACCTTAGATTTAAAATATTCATCAATATATATTTGAAAGAAATGGATCTAGCATTTACCGGTTAGATACTGATCGTACCACCTATTCAAATAAAATAAGTTTAAATGGTGTGCTGAAAAAAATGTGTATAATTTAAGAGGCGTGCGGGGAAGTCATGTTCTATCCCCAACAGCTTTTTTTTGCCTCAGTACATTAGAGATAAATTCCTAAAAATGTTACCAGTTCACTCTATATATGTTCCTATACAACAAAGAAGTATATAGTTGGAGCAAACACACAGGGAACTAAAATGGTATTAACATCTTTCTTCTCCCTCCCATCAAAATGACGGGGTGAAATATCGCCCTCTATTCTATTTCTCGTGCCCGTGATATTTCCGTGGTGTTTAAACGTGTAAAGCGTCAAAAATATTAAAACAATCTATTTCTTACATCCGGAATTATGTTTTTCCTCAATCTATACTAAAGATATGGAAGTACCAGACTACTTTTAATGTGTTATATCAAACTCTGTATTTACTTACTTGAAAAATTTAGATAATAACCCAAAATGTTAGATTGAAAGGCATTTTATTAGACAGATACCTCCCACTCATAAGAAACGGCAATCATTAAGAGAATGCAAAGTTGGTCGTTCTAAAAGATATGAACGCAATAAGAGAGGCTTCCTGTCTCTTTTATTGGTACTGCTGTTCAGATTGTGATGTTGGACATCATCTCATGCTTTAAAATTTATCACACAAGAAAAAATCACTAATATTTATTTATATTATAAGTAAGTGTAATAAAAGTATCTTGCAAGGCCTAAAACATTTTTTTTTTTATTTTTTCAATTTTCTAGAAAAACAATTTCCAGTCTTAATAACCCAGAATATTGGCTTTTCCTAAAATATTAATTTTATTTTCTTTAAAGTCAAAATGAACCCATAAGTTAAAAATAAATTTATATATTATACTTACACATAGCTTTATATAATTTTCTTCAATAAAAAATAGGCACTTTTAAGACCGTTTTCCTCAAAATTATGCGATTGTTAAGGGCTCAATAGGTATCGGGGCATCAAGAATTTAAACTTCCGGGTTTGATAACTAGATTTACAGCGAAAAATATACAGCGAGTAAATCTCCGAATAATTTTCAATCGATAGTATTTTCTAGAAAAAGGGTTTGTAAATGTAAAATGTCACAAGGTGCACTTTAAAATATTTCATTAAGCTTTAGGGTGTATGATATCGAATATTAATACCTTAAAAGCCTGAAAAGATAATTTATGCTTTTGTGACATCGCTATACCCCATTAGCTTCACAAAGAGGTTTTGTGAAAGCCTAAGGCAAGGTGACACTCTGTCTGGGGTTTTGACACTACACTACAAAGGGTTGTCGCTTCAACCACGCCTTGAGATGTCTGAGGTGAATCCGAAGAACAGACGGGACAACGAAATGTCAGACAGTAAGGCGCCCCGAAGAAGCCAATCAGAGGCTACCAGGACGCCGACACGGAAAGAAAAAAACAATGGGAAGAGGCGAAAGGTGACGTCAGGCTGTGCGAGTTTTTCAAAGGAGAGTCCTCAGAAAAAAGAGAACGGACATAGGTTCGATTTTCGGCAGTTGGTTTTTTTTTGGATAGTTTTTCTCCAGCTTTTTGTGGGACTCAAGGAGGCCCAGTTGTACCCCTGTACAACAGTATCTGTCGACACCAGTCCGCAGATTGTTTTTTATATTTGCCTTAAACCAAGGACTTTTAGGTCCGTACCAGCTAGTCTGAGCTCTGTGGTTTCCATTTGGAAAATTTGTACATACTCCATTTTAATCAAGAATAAATGTTGTTATTGTATCTAAGCTGTACATCGTGTCATAACCATTTCGACACCCACACGCTACCCGAGGATCCCGTGACGTTACACTTTGTTGAAATGTCTGCCTGACATCATTCCATAGAAGAGCAATAAATAAATATTTTTTCTGGCTGTCAATATTACTTAACAATGCTATTACAGATATCATACTGATACTAGAACATTCTTAACATTTTAGAGCACAGAATGTTTCTCCATCTTATCATAGATAAAAAAGGGTGTGTTATTCAGTCTTTGCTCCCTGTGAACATCTTTTTTGATACTACCACGTTGTAAAACAATAAAAAAGAGGGAAAAAATAAAGTTTCAGGTTGGAATGAAAATTAACCTTACGATAACAAGATGGATAGTAAAAGTTATACGATGGCACAAACTTGGCTCGTATGGCAGCTAAATAATGAGCAGTAAGGGAATTAAGTCCTTGGTGCATGCTTCATCCAAACTCGTACTTTTGAGACTTTCACATCTTGGTTGAAATATCAACAACCCATCTACAAAAGGTTAATGTACAATAAAAATTTTCATATAACAAGTTAAAGCTTCTAAGCACAAAATATGATAATGTGCTCATTCTAATATTGACATACATCAATCACAAATAAATGCTATAGATTTACAGTTTTTAGTTCTAAAAATTTAA
>CM063498.1:174086730-174091730 GCA_032207245.1 Pardosa pseudoannulata
AGTCTCATTAGCCCTCGTGTTGCAAAAAAGTAGACCGTAGCACTCCAAACCAAACCAAACCAAAACCTAAACTATAAATCCGATTCTAAAATAAATTGTTATAAATATGCTTCATATCTCAGCAAAATATACTACCGTCTTTAAAACGTTCGAAATTCACCCCTTCCTTCCTTTTCAAGTATTTAATGCCATTATTTCGAGCCCTATTTTCCCCGGTTAAGAGGAGGCGATTAAATTTATCACATAATAAATAAATAAAAATAAAAAAAATTTCTAGAATTATGACGTCATTCCTTTAACCATCTCATTTAATCATTTCTTATTTTAAATTATTTAAATATCGACAGCATTATTTTCATACATTTTATCACTAAATTTAAATATTACGCAAATAATTTTCTTTTGCTAAAATAATAGATTAGGTACATATGTGGTAGTTTTAAATTAATCATCGATTATATTTTGTTGCAATGAAAACTTTATCACCGGTATTAACAAAAAATTATTTTCATAGAAGTCTAGGAGTCTATTTCATGGGCTAATAAATATCCAGCGTTTAAGTTATACATCTTTGAAAATTAAGAAGTCTGTTCATTTGTATGTTTGTTTTTTATACATAACCATACAGTTTGACTAAATGAATTCAACGTGATTCTAAAGCCGAACGATGGCCGGATGGTTAGGGTGCTCCGGAGTTCGTGGGTTCGAATACCACTATGGCATGGACGTTTGTAGCAGTTCGTAATCGGCTTTAAGCAGTAAGTCCCGGTCTCATTAGCCCTCGTGTTGCAAAAAGTAGACCGTAGCACTCCAAAACCAAATCAAACCAGACGTGATTCTAAACTGAATTCACAGTATCGGAAGACTTTAGAGGAGTATGAAGATAAACAAATTATTGAGCGTGTGCCAGATAACTCTCAGCCAAAAGACAAACCATTTTTTACCTGCCTCATAGGGTACTTCACAATTCTGGAAAATTAAAAATTTTACTGATTCCGTCATATGACTGGCTATATGCTAGTACATAACAGTTCCATAAGAGTTTTAATAGGTTATTTGAGAAGGTTTTTTTATAGTTTAGCTGATCCGCTATATGCTAGTTAAGTAATAAACTGCATTTAATCTGGGAAAAGTGATGCGGATACCCTGACAAATTACAAGAGCTATTGGAACATTTTTATTTTCTTATTTCAAACAAGAATTTTGGACATGCTTGCGCATGGAAATGCCAGAATAGAATAAGTTTTTCCTGTAAATTCGAAATACTTTTTGCAAAACAAGAAAGAAGCGACTTTAATATCTGAACGTATAATTTTCTATGCATTTAATTGTATAGCAGATATGCCGACAATCATGAAGTTTTAAAAGGTATTATCATGTACCTACAAAATGCCAGAGCCCGTTGTTCAGAAGATTTGTAAAAAAGGAAATTAAGAGAAGCACAAAGAATTTTCAGACAAAAGAATAATTAATTTAAAAATAAAAAGTTCTAAAAGTTAAATACCTCACATTCAATACAAAGCAAATAACTTTAGTATATGAGATAAAAGAACAGATAAAATATTTTTAAAATATTTAATCACTTTGTTCTGTGAAATAAAATGTTTTCATCTCTGAAACATAATTTTCTTTTTGCAAGAGCATTCTTTTAAGCTGAAATGATATCAGTATTAAGTGAAATGAATCTAGTTTTAAGTATACTTCATTTTGTTTTATTTTCAAAACCGATGTTGTATGCAATATGTTGATAAATTCATACTATTTTGTGTTTTAAGTAGTAAGAAGCAGATTTCTTCTTTCATATTTAATTAGTTTCTCTCTATTTTGAAATCCTTGAACTAAACGAAACAACGGAATTAAAAATAGTTAAATGGTATGTAATATTCCAAAAGTATTCAATATTTTAACTGACATTTTTATACTTTATATGTTTTTTATAACAGGATTGTGAAATCCCGGAATCTTGTTAAAATTCTCTGATTATTCCAGACTTTTTCCAATTTCCCGATATTTCATTTTTCAGATCTTTGGCCACCCTGTTCACATCTCCCCTGTGGCTATGAAATGTATAAAATACTATACGAATTATATTACATTCATCAAGTTTAATCTTAAAACTTCTTCTACCTTTCCTGTTGCGTGATTGCAGAGTATAAAGCATATTAACGTTATCGGCGTACGACAGATGTCAGTAAATGAGTTGTTATATTATTGACGCAGCAGCAGTCAAATTCTTAACGTATAATCAAAATATTTTCTTTTTGTAAGAGCATTCTTTAAAGCTGAAATGATATCAGTATTAAGTGAAATGAATCTAGCTTTAAGTATACTTCATTTTGTTTTATTTTCAAAACCGATGTTGTATGCAATATGTTGATAAATTCAAACTATTTTGTAATTTAAGTAGTAAGAAGCAGATTTCTTCTTTCATATTTAATTAGTTTCTCTCCATTTTGAAATCATTGAACTAAACGAAACAACTGAATAGAAAATAGTTAATATTAAAAATTCCAAAAGTATTTAATTCTTTTAACTGACATTTTTATACTTTATATGTTTTTTATTTTGTGTTTTTTATAATAGGACTGTGAAATCCCGGAATCTTGTTAAAATTCCCCGATTATTCCAGACTTTTTCAAATTTCCTGATATTTTATTTTCCAGATCTTTGGCCACCTTTTCACATCTCCCTGTGGCTGTAAAATGTATAAAATACTACACTAACTATATTACAGTCATAAAGTTTAATCTTAAATATATTTTAAGGATCTCAATGCTCTAGTTTTCTAATAATATAGACACAATCAATCGGTACAATTTGAAGTATACACCTTCTTGTACTTTAACCCTTAATTTAGCTAAGTCCGCTATACCGGACATGTATATTTATAACTACTATATAACATAATTGTCAGTCATTATCTCAAAATTAGAAAATGATATATTTTTTTGTTTATTTTGCAGAGATCCTAATCTCTATACAGTTTGGTTTTGTTTTGGAGTGCTACGGTCTACTTTTTGCAACACGAGGGCTAATGAGACCGGGACCTACTGCTTAAAGCCGATTCTGAACGGCTAGAAACATCCATGCCTCAGTGGAATTCGAACCCACGAACTCCGGTTCCGAAAGCCAGCACCCTAACTATTCGGACATCGTTCGGCTCTAATGTCTATACAGACATGGGAAAATAACAGAAATTAAAATTAAAAATATTTGAAAAAACATCTTGTCAAATTAAGGGTTAACGCCAAGAATAAATAATATCAATATCGAGGAATGCAGGAAGCTTACTCAAAGTTACACGAAAGAGAAAAATCTTGATTACATTTAATAAATTAAAATTTTTTAATTAATGAGACAAACTTTTAGAGACTTTATTTTGATCCCTCCTTTAAGAGTATAATACAATTATTTCCTAAAGTAAAACATTAATGACGTATGAATGAGCGAGATCTCATCATTAACAGAACGATGAACTGCAGAATTTGAAGCGAAAATGTTGGGAAATAACATCCCTTGCCTTTACACGTGTAATGTACTATGAATATGTTTAAAAATAGTCAGCTTCACTAAAGGACTCGTATCGATTATTTATTTTTGATTTCTAGTCCGACGGGATCGATTTTCATACGAAGAAATCAATAAATCGATTATTTTTGTCGACAGTTTTATTTGAAAATTTACTCAAATCACTCATTGAGTTTGAATTAGAGATATGATTAAATGAAGTAATTAGCGGAGTTTAATTTTTATCCGCCGGGATCATCTGAATTTCGCTTTATAGGATTTTTATTCACTGTAATTTAGATATCGGAAATTTATTAGCGATTTGTGCAGAGAAAGCGCTATTTAACTTTCATTTGGAAATTAAAGCTTCCAAACGTAATTTACTTAATAGCCATTTAAGATTATTCGACACATTTGTCGTTTTCTAACGGCGAATTATCAGGAAGAAAACTCAGTTTAGATAGCTCTGGAGAAGGAAATTTAATAAAAAGTTTAGATTTACCTATAATTTTTCTCGAGGATAATTCGTTATGATAATTGTAAGTAAATTTAATTTTCATTATGTTCAAAATACAAAAAAGCCTGAGATTGATTGTCTGATTATGCGATAAACCTCCGTGAAAGATGCATTCAAATTTCACATTAACCTATAAAATAAATTTCTTTATTAAAATCAGTTATATATTTTGTAGATTTAGATTTAAGGTGGGGCAGCCCATAAGAGCATCAGCACTTCGACCAAAGATCTATTGTACTGAAAAAAAAAAACCATTAAAGAACAAAAGAGTCCCAGCAATAAGTTAAGAATATTACAAGTCTCAAAGAGGCCAATAGCTGAGATAAGTCTAAGTAGCAATTTAACCGAGAAGTTGGCTAACTCCTATGGTTCGATGAAGTGATAACTAAGAAATGACTTAGTCAGGTGAAAAACATGCAAATGTAATTTTAAAAAATGTAGCGTAACTTAAAACTTATATCTCCGTGTTAAATATCTGCAACATATCCCAAAAAATATCCTTTAGATAGAAGGTTTCAAATGGAGACTTTAACGTCCCTCAGTTAGAGCTGAAACCTTAGAAGGGGATGGTAGTAGATTCAGAAATAAAAGGAGGCGTTAGAGCAGTCAAGAAAGGCGACCAGTAGAGATAGCTATAAAAATATTCACGATTTCTGTAAAAAATAATAAATTAATGAAATAATATTGTACTTTCCATAATAAAAGCAATATTTTTTTCAATAGTAAACTTCGTCAATTCAACCACAGACAGCCGTTTGGCTTGGTACAAAAATTTTAATTGCATTTTCATCATTGTATATCGCTGAACGTAGGGTCATTATCTAATTGATTGTTTCAGATAAGAAACTTCCCTGAATGTGAAGATTTACGAATATTAATGGAATTGAAACTCTATACTAAGAAATTGTTAAAATTCCATCAGCCTCAACCTCCTAATTATTTTTCATTATTAATTTTCTGTTTATCAAGTTTTTAT
>CM063498.1:174109230-174111730 GCA_032207245.1 Pardosa pseudoannulata
CAGTACCTAAACAGGAAATTTTATACACTCGCAGCACCTTTCGAACAAATTTGATTAAAACGGAGTGCGAGTTATGAATTCGTTCTCACATCAAAGTTGTGAGTAACAACATACTGTCTAATTTGAATGTCTTCTTGAACGGGGAAATTTACTAGTATAGATAGATGAATAAAATAAAGGACTACATACATATTTCAATACTTCAATATTTCTGTTTACATGCTCCAATGCAATGCAATCATAGTCATCCGCTATGCTTTCTACATATTCAAGTAATTTGTCATCGTCAAACTAGCATATAGCCCGTCATATGACGGAATCAGTAAAATTCCTGAATCAGTAATTTTCCTGAATTGTAAAGTACCGTATGAAGGAGATAAAAAAATTGTTTGTTTTTTGGCTGTGAATTATCTGGTACACACTCAATAATTTGATTATCTTTACTGATCTATGTTAGTTACCAACTTTAATTTATCTTGTCGTATTACGGGATAGGATGGACAGCAAAGGTTTTAATATTGACAGTGATTATTTGGCGGTATATACGAATAATGTCCAAAATTTAGCGAATCGATTTAAACCGTGTGGTTATGTATAAAAAACAAACACACAAACAAACAAACTTCTTAATTTTCAAAGATATATAACTTAAACGCTAGATATTTATTAGTCCGTGAAATAGACTCCTAGACTTTTATGAAAATAATTTGTTGTTAATACCGGTGATAAAATTTTCATTGCAACAAATAATAATCGATGATTCAATTTAAAATTATCACATATGTACCTAATTTGTTATTTAATCCAAATATAAAAGAAAATTATTTATGTAATATCTAAGTTCGGGGATAAAACGCATGAAAATAATGCAGACGATATTTAAATAATTTAAAATAAGAAATGATTAAATGAGATGGAAGGCGTCATAATGTTAGAAAAAAAGGTTATCTTTTTAACTTATTTATTATGTGATAAATTTAATTACCTGCTATTAACCGGGGAAAATAGGGCTCGAAATAATGGTATTGAAAACTTGAAAAGAAATGGAAGGGGGGATTTCGAACGCTTTAAAGACGACAGTATTTTTCGCTGTGATATGAAGCATATTTTACTAACTAATTTTAGAATCGGATCTATAGTTTAGGAGAAAATGGACTTTACTAGCTTTGAATTTTGCTAACCCTAACCCATCAAAAATCCAATATAGATGCTCCTATCCATTCCAGGTCCAACCTCTTCATAATTTCGACGACAAACGGTCAGATAACTTAAACTTTTATTATATAGAGCATACTCGAGTGGTCGAAGCCTTAACGATATTTTTTAATGCCTAGAAAGTATTTTTATACAAAAATGAAAGTATAAATAAAAATAACTTACAATATTCCCACGGAAATAAACAAATTACACAATTTGCTAGAATTACCTAGAAATAATATTGTGATCGTGTTCTAATTCGGTAACTGAACTATTCTCAACATAAAGATGTAATGTATACCATAAAACTATTTCTTATAAATACACGTGCGGAATAAAAAACAATAAAAAAGAATCGACAAGTATGAAATAGATGTCGTATTAGTTCATACGTGAGCCATGAGCGCGCCTGGGATATTCGGCCAGTGTATTGAGGAGCGCGATCACGTTTCTTGGCATTCAAAGGGTTAAGGTTTCAAAAATAAAGTTTTCTTATATACACAGAAGTACAGTCTCCCAAAAAAGTTTCCGAATATCTCAACGAGTCCACTCATTTATAATAATCCAGAAACTATTTTCGTTTTTAAAATTAATTTTAAAGTTAGCACTGGTATTCTAGCGGATATGTAAAATAATTGTTTACGTAAAAGTAATGTTTAATTTAAAAAATCAGAAGGTAAAATAAAAAATGTGAATTTGTCAAACAATACAACTATTTTCCTTTTTTAAATTAATTTTAAAGTTAGCACTGGTATTCTAGCGGATATGTAAAATAATTGTTTACGTAGAAGTAATGTTTAAATAAAAAAATCAGAAGGTAAAATAAAAAATATGTGAACTTGTCAAACAATACAATCTTACAACAATACAACTATTTTCCTTTTTTAAATTAGTTTTAAAGTTAGCACTGGTATTCTAGTGGATATGTAAAATAATTGTTTACGTAGAGGTAATGTTTAAATAAAAAAAATCAGAAGGTAAAATAAAAAATATGTGAACTTGTCAAACAATACAATCTTACAACAATACAACTATTTTCCTTTTTAAAATTAATTTTAAAGTTAGCACTGGTATTCTAGCGGATATGTAAAATAATTGTTTACGTAGAAGTAATGTTTAAATAAAGAAAAATCAGAAGGTAAAATAAAAAATGTGAATTTGTCAAACAATACAAACTTACAACAATACAACTATTTTCCTTTTTTAAATTAATTTTAAAGTTAGCACTGGTATTCTAGCGGATATGTAAAATAATTGTTTACGTAGAAGTAATGTTTAAATAAAAAAAATCAGAAGGTAAAAT
>CM063498.1:174121730-174131730 GCA_032207245.1 Pardosa pseudoannulata
GACCCGTTGTAATGCACCATTCATACTGAACTGTTTCAATTAACAATAAGGAAAGGTCTGGATTTCTTCAGTTTTTTTTTTAAACCAGATGGCGCATGTTCTAGCGTCTTAGAGACTTGTATAACATCTCAAAGCGAGATTGGAATAGTTGGTTCGAAAAGGAATGAGAATCAATTGATGACGGGAATGAACAGGGGGGATTCGTGAAAGAAGTACGCTAATAACCTCGAGTATACGACCTTGAGACTAAAACAAATCAGCCTCCTATTTCACCTCTATCTCATGAAAGCCCGAGTCTTTGCTATCGATCGCATTTTGATAAATATTTTTAATCTAAGTTATTGTTGACTGCACAGATTAAAACAAATATAAAATTTACACAATTTTGAATTAATATAGTCTCTTTTATTAGTTATCGGATATCATTTTAAAAAGTCATAGAATGCCCTTTATAAGAAAATAGAAACAGCGTGATAACTTTTTCTCTTATTGAATGTAAACACAGCCCTCCGAATTCTTTGACAGATGAAGCTATTTGTTATGATTTCAAACGATATATCTATAGAAAATGTAAATTTATGCACGAGCTACAAAAGTCATTCAATAACAGTCAAAATACCAAAATTATACATAATAGCAGACACTCGAAAATTTGGTTGATTTTGCATAGGATTGACATGTACCTTCAGTAAAAAGAAAACCAGTAAGAGAAAACAAAAAATTCTACAAACTGTTTTCCATCTGTCCAAAAAAGAAACACTAGACATTAATAGGTGTTAAGGATACAGAATCCTCCGAGCCTGCTGCTATATTGCACAACAACACTATCTATGTAATAAAAGAATGTGGTATATTTAATATAATTCGGGTGTTTCTAAGGTGATACCACCCATGCTATCGTGGTACCCAAAGGAGAAATGTCAAATCGTATTAAGTGTATTAATTCGGTTTAAAATAAAGAATAAAGGTTGTGTATTCAATTCGGCCTGATTATTCCATTCGATGTTTATGTGATGGCTGCAAGAATATTTTAAGTGTCTTGGTTAATTTCAAACAAATGAAATAAGTGCTACAAGTGGGATGAATCCCATTCGCTCGTTGTGGGGCATATCTACACCTACGACAACAAAAATTATATTAATTCTTCCGTCAATGATTCCTTTGTGTTACAGAATAAATCGTTCGAAAATGTTTAACATATTTCGATTTCTTTCAAAAAATTGATCCCACAATGTAAAAAGCTTGCGTTTTACAAAAGAGGAACAGTTCACTTGGAAATTTAATTTCACTAAACACTGTAAATCCTTCCTAAATCATTTAAAACTCAAATGGAAGTTATATTCTAAGAACTCTTCACTTATCTATTTATTATTTTTAGAATTACAACGTACAAAGGATCCATGCAGTACTAGTAGATACCGAGAAAATATTTCTATTTAATTGCATTTACGTAAATTCGGGATGTCGGAAAACCTTCGAAATGCTTTCGAAGTCTCAAATTTACTCAAATCATTAGTAATATTTTTGCGCTATCTTGAAGTTCACTTCGCTTATCTCCATACTTCTGGGAGCTTTTCTGGGTAATAATTTAATAAAAAGGCAGAATGAATTAATACTTGAAAAGAGTAAATGATATTCATTTTAGTTTTAGAAGATAAATGAATAATTTCAATGCTTGGTGGAATTTCATTAAGTTTGGTTTGATTTAGAGCTCTAATGTTTACTGTTTTACTACACTAAAGAAAATAATACTGGGACCTACTGCTTAAAGCCACTTCATCCATGCCAGTAGTAGAATTCGAACCCGTGAACTCCAACACCATAAAGCAGAGCCCTAGCCATTTGATCATCGATCTGTGAAATTTCATTAGGAACTATTTTTAGTTAATGCGTATAATTTGTATAATATTTTTTGTTATTTTGTTAATCTACTTTCATCTTGGTCAACTCTTCCATGAATGTTTTAACGAAGAATTATGTGGTGTAACTTGACTGTCTTAGTAAAAATAGGTAGAATTTTCCAATTCATAGATTAAGATTCAAAAGTGTGTAAAGAATTCTGATGTGAAAACATCGCAGAAATAACAGCTGAAGGAGGCACAGATGAATACGAGGACATTTCCCTTGTTACAGATATGTTCGACTGTTAATTACAATAATTCTGACGTTATTTATACAATATGAATACTTCATACTTCATTAAGAACTGAAACCGGAAAAAGTTGTAACTGTATACGTACCGTGTACATCGGGAGTTCCAGTAGTCAACTTCATGTCTCCAGTACCGACGTTAAACCTTTTATTACGGAAGAAACATCATTTAACAGTTAACAACACTTTAATGCAAGAGTATGGTATCAGTGACAGTTTATTGGAAAATGCTTGCTGGCTAACACTCTTCACTACTTTTAAACATGTTTTTATTTAGTTACCACTTGTTTCTCCTTCTTGTTCATTCAAATTTGAAAAACCATAGGATATACATGCCAACCAAAACACACAAGTATAGGAAAGAATGAAAGAAATGCATAAATAACCAATGGTTAGGTAACAGTTAGCTTACATGCACACAAACAGTTCATATAACAGATTTCATCTCCCTACAAAGTATTACAAAGTACTGGTTTTTTTAATTAATGGTGTAATAAAAGATAAAATGATTTTATAGAAATATCATCAAAATTATTTAGTACTTCAGATCTAACTTAAATATGGTAAACAAATTATTCATACTACGAATCCATCAATTTTATTGTATCATGACTTTTGATATTCTTAATGATTATTTTATTAATTTATCAGATTAAATATAAAAGTATTTTTCTTTGTTATTTTTGTAGCATATTTTTTTCGCTACGGTCGTATTCCTTAAATAAAGCATTACGTTTTCTCAAATTCACGAACTTTTTGCAGTCACGATAACAATGAGGTATCGATAGACGACTATATGTGTATATGTGTGTATATACATGTATTTATATATGTCATATCTCTTTTAATCTAAAAATATTTAGGACAAATCTAAATCTATGAATTTTGTTCATTTTGACTGCTATAGGTACTATGAACGTCTCAGAGCAGTAACCTTCCTTTTATCCATATACAAACGTCTTTGATAATAATAAAACGAATCTACTTTCATTTTGGGAGATGTGCTTTGATAAGTGACAATATAGCGTAGAAAATATAACGCGTAATTTGAAGACCAAATTATGTCTATAATTACCGCAAGCTCGTGAAAATGTTACCAAAAGGTTGAGGCTATCATAAGAGCGAATTTTTCTTCTGACTGCAGAAGAAACAGTGACACTACTGCTAACAATACATGTATATTTTGTACTTATACAAAGTATTATATCCTGTTTGAAACTACCCCCTCATCTTACTGCTTCTTTTTTGGAAGCAATGGATTTCGAGCTAATTCTGTGGAGGTTTATTTTCACAATTTTGATATATGCTTTTTGAATTTTCACAAAATTGCTGCATATTCAGCTAAAAAGTTATGAACTTTTGATTTTGATTGCATTCTTTCATACAAGTTGAACACGATTTCAGTAAACTTACTCATCTTTCATCTAATATTTATTATTTTTTAATCCTGATTAATCAAGGTATTGTGTACAATATTGAAGACGTACAAGTTGAACATGATTTCAGTAAACTTACTCATCTTTCACTAATATTTATTATTTTTTAATCCTGATTAATCAAGGTATCGTGCACAATATTGAAGACGTACAAGTTGAACATGATTTCAGTAAACTTACTCATCTTTCACTAATATTTATTATTTTTTAATCCTGATTAATCAAGGTGTTGTGTACAATATTGTGTATTATATTGAAGACTCTACAAATTATAAACAAAACATTCGGTGAAATTTGGGATTGTTTGTTTAAAAATATTAATTTCTGCACGAGTGTACGTGTTATCTACATAAAAATGAACACAGCTTATTACAAGACGTCTCCTAATCCTGTGCTACATTTGCAACGCTTTTGAGACTATCGCTTTTACAAGGTTAAAAAAACATACTGTTTTTTTCCTTCAATTACTTAATAGGTAACCCCCCTACGGGTTTTCGGGAAAACATCTTCATGGAAATAGACCACGTTTAGTCTGATTTTAAACGTCTAAAATTTCAGTATAACATCTCATGTATTTTTCTAGATATTCAATAAAACGTCTCAAACGTCAAAAGTGACCGTGTATAGTGTAGTGTTAGGAAAAGCCATTTGTTTATTTAAAGCATCAAAATGAAGACCTGTAACGTAACTCTACATTTATTCAATTTTAAAGTGGAATCTAATCTCTTATTTAATGAACATATATAGAGAGTGAGAGAATGAAGATCGTTTTGATAACAATAATGAAATAAACGACGTTAGATAGTAACAACTTCGATTTATAACGCTCATCATCACAATTCATTATCTGTGAAAATTTTCAACATCTGAAATGAAACTGTATTAAAATTTGAATTTAAGAGTAATTATTTAAGATCTTGTCATTGGTACTTAGGTTTTACTGTTAAAGAATAAAACAGTCAGTACCGTAACTCCATGGTTAAAATAATTTTAATATTTAGGGAAAAGGTGAAAAGTTAAATCTTTGTATCATCAGTATCATTTTAATGATGGATTAAAAGGGTGAATCCCCTAAATAATAACAGCCTAAGTTACCTGTCCGTCTGTCCTCCAATTTATGAAGCTGTTGGATATAGGCATCCATATTGGATTTTTGATCAGTTAGGGTTAGCAAAATTCAAAGCGAATAAAGTTCATCTTCTCCTATCGGTCCGATTCTAAAATAAATAGGTATATATCTTCATATCACAGCAAAAAATTATTGTCTTCTTTAAAACATTCGAAATCCAATACTCAAAAAATAAGATCTTTTTCTAGCAATATGACGCCATTCCTTTAACTATCTCACTTAATTCTTTTTTATTTTAAATTATTTAAATATCGTATGCTTTATTTTCATACATTTTATCAATGAACTTAGATATTACGACAATAATTTTCTTTTATATTTGGCTTAAATAATAGATTAGGTACATATGTGATAATTTGAAATTGAATCATCGATTATTTTTTGTTGCAATGACAATTTTATCACCGGTATTAACAACAAATTCTATCTACCTCCAGGATGTAGTGGAACTGTAGTTTAAATCCTGTACTTCCATTAATGATTGTGGTAAAAGAATTCGGAAGAACTTAACGATGTTTTCGACGTAGCTAAGAAAGTTTCGAATTATCTTTTTATATGAATTCAACGTGATTCTAAACTGCATTCACAGTATCGGGAGACTTTAGAGGAGTATGAAGGTAAACAAATTATGGATCGTGTACCAGATGATTCTCGTCCAAAAAACAAACCATATTTTTACCTGTCTCATAGGGTACTTTACAAGTCTGGAAAATTGAAAATGTTACTAATATCGTCATATGACGGGCCATATGCTAGTTATTAATAAGACTTCAATCCATGTTTATTCTTTTAGGAACTTGTTTTATGAACACTATAACTAAGTATGACTTCAGACCTTAAATTGAAAGGAACATGAACTATTGTTTTATGCTTGTGAATAGAAATCTTCATACTCTGAAAATATCTTTCACTAGCACATAGCCCGTTATATGACGGGATTAGTAAAATATTTAGTTTTTCAGAATTTTAAAGTACCCCATGAGATAGGAAAAAAATGGTCTCTTTTTTCTCTGAGAATTGCCTGGTACAAGCTCAATAATTTTTTTTATCTTCATAATCCTCTAATGTATCCCTATGCTGTAAATGCAGTTTAGAATCACGGTGAATTCATTTAGTCAAACCGTGTGGTTATGTATAAAAAAACAAGCACAAACGAACAATTTTTTTAATTTTCAAAGATATATAAGTTAAACTGTAGATATTTATTAGTCCGTGAAATAGACTTCTGGACTTTTATGAAAAGAATTTGTTCTTAATACCGGTGATCAAATTTTCATTGCAACAAAAAATAACCGATGATTAAATTCAAAATTTTTCACATATATACCTAATCTATTATTTATGCCAAATATCTAAGAATAATATTTATAGAATATCACAGTTCAGTGATAAAACGTATGAAAATAATGCAGACGATATTTAAATAATTTAAAATAAGAAATGATTAAATTAGATGGTTAAAGAAATGACGTCATAATACTAGATAAAAATGTTATTGTACAAATGTTATTGTGTACAATATTGAAGACGTACAAGTTGAACACGATTTCAGTAAACTTACTCATCTTTCCTCTAATATTTATTATTTTTTAATCCTGATTAATCAAGGTATTGTGTACAATATTGAAGACGTACAAGTTGAACACGATTTCAGTAAACTTACTCATCTTTCCTCTAATTTTTATTATTTTTTAATCCTGATTAATCAAGGTATTGTGTACAATATTGTGCATTATATTGAAGACTCTACAAATTATAAACAAAACATTCGGTGAAATTTGGGATTGTTTGGTTAAAAATATTAATTTCTTCACTAATGTACGAGCTACCTCATAAAAATGAACACAACTTATTACAAGACGTCTCCTAATCCTGTGCTAAATTTGCAACGCTTTTGAGACTCGTTTTTACAAGGTTAATAAAAACATACTCTTTTTTCTTCAATTACTTAATGGTTCCCTATGAGTTTTCGGGAAAATATCTTCATGGAAATAGCCACGTTTAGCCTAATTTTAAACGCCTAAAATTTCAGTATAACATCTCATGTATTTTTCTAGATATTCAATAAAACGTCTCAAACGTCAAAAGTGACAGTGTATAGTGTAGTGTTAGGAAAAGCCATTTATTAATTTAAAGCATCAAAATGAAGACCTGTAACGTAACTCTAGATTTATTCAATTTTAAAGTGGAATCTAATCTCTTATTTAATGGACATATATAGAGAGTGAGAGAATGAAGATCGTTTTGATAACAATAATGAAATAAACGACGTTAGATAGTAAGAACTTCGATTTATAACTCTCATTGTCACAATTAATTTTCTGTGAAAAATTTTAACATGTGAAATGAAACGGTATTAGAATCTAAATTTAAAAGTAATTATTTAAGATATTTTCATTGGTACTTAGGTATTACTGTTAAAGAATGAAACAGTGAGTGTTGTAACTCCATGCTTAAAATAATTTTAATATTTAGGGGAAAGTTGAAAAGTTAAATTTTTCTATTATGATTATCATTTTAATGATGGATTAAAAGGGTGAATTATTAAAGAGATTTCAATCCATGTTTATTCTTTTAGTAACGTGTTTTATGAACACTATAACTACGTATGACTGAAAACGTTAAATTGAAAGGAACATGAATTATCGTTTTATGCTTGTGAATAGAAATCTTCATACTCTAAAAATATCTGTCATTAGCATATAGCCCGTCATATGACGGGATTAGTAAAATATTTAGTTTTCTAGAATTTTAAAAAAAATGGTTTGTTTTTTGGTCCAGAATTATCTGGTACAAGCTCAAATATTTGATTATCTTCATACTCCTCTAAAGTCTCCCCATACTGTGAATGCAGTTTAGAATCACATTGAATTCATTTAGTCAAACCGTGTGGTTATGTATAAAAAACAAAAACACAATCGAACAAACTTCTTAATTTTCAAAGATATATAACTTAAACTGTAGATATTTATTAGTCTGTGAAATAGACTCCTAGACTTTTATGGAAATAATTTGTTTTTAATTCCAGTGATAAAATTTTCATTGCAACAAAAAATAAGCGATGTTTAAATTTAAAATTATTATACATGTACCTAATCTGTTATTTATGCTAACTATAAAAGAAAAGTATTTATGTAACATCTAAGTTCAGTGATAAAATGTATGAAAATAATGCAGACGATATTTAAATAATTTAAAATAAGAAATGATTAAATGAGATGGTTACAGGAATCGCGTCATAATACTAGAAAAAAAATGTTATTTTTACCTATTATGTGATAAAGTTAATAGCTTGGTCTTAACCGGGGAAAATAGGGCTTGAAATAATGGCATAAAACATTCGAAAAGGGAGGGAGGGGTGGATTTCGAAGGCTTTGAAGACTTTTAAAGCTTTGAATTTTGCTAAACCTCACTCATCAAGAATTCAATATGGATGCCCCTATCCATTCGAGGTGCAACTGCTTCATAAATTCGAGGACAGACGGACAGATAACTTAGGCTATTATTATATAGGAGGTTATAAAAACGCATACATCTGTTAACTGTGCTAATTTACAATAGAGAACAAATTATTAAATAATTTTTTAAATATTTAGGCTCTGATCGGCAGTAAAATTGTCTTACTTCAGCACTACTTGAAGCTTATAATTAACTAGCATATAGCCCGTCTTATGACGGGATCATTAAAATTTTTAATTTTCCAGAACTGTAAAGTACACAATAAGGTCGGTAATTTTTTTTTTTTTTTTTTTTTTTTTCTGAGAATTACATGCTCAATAATTTGTTTATCTTTACTGACCGCATATTAGTTGGCAACCTTAATTTATCTTGTCATATTATGTAATAGGATGGACAGCAGAGGTTTTAATATTGACAGTGATTATTTGACGGTATATATGAATGATGTCCGAAATTTAGCAATTCCATTACAAACCGGCCGAACGATGGCCGAATGGGTTAGGGTGCTGGCCTTCGGAACCGGAGTTCGTGGGTTCGAATCCCACTATGGCATGGATGTTCGTAGCCGTTCGGAATCGGCTTTAAGCAGTAGGTCCCGGTCTCATTAGCCCTCGTGTTATAAAAAGTAGACTGTAGCACTCCAAAACCAAACCAAACCAAAACCATTACAAACCGTGGGGGTGTATAAAAAACAAACACACAAACGAACAAAGTTGAATTTTCCAAGATATATTATTTAAACGCTAGATTTAAATAATACGCTATATTTAAATAACGCTAGATTTAAATTTAAATAATATATCTTTTCCAAGATATATTATTTATATAACTCCGTGAAATAGACTCCTAGACTTTTATGAAAAGAATTTGTTGGTGATACCGGTGATAAAATTTTCATGGCAACAAAAAATAATCGATGATTCAATTTAAAATTATCATATATGTACCTAATCTATTATTTAAGCCAAATATAAAAAGGAAATTATTCCGTGATAAAATGTATGAAAATAGTGCAGACTATATTTAAATAATTTAAAATAAGAAATGATTAAATGAGATGGTTAAAGGAATGACGTCATAATGCTAGAAAAAAAATGTTATTTTTACTTATTTATTATGTGATAAATTTAATCGCCTACTCTTAATAAATAAGGCTTAAATTAATGGCATAAAAAGCTATAAAAGGAGGGAAGGGGTGGATTTCGAACGTTTTAAAGACGACAATATTTTTTGTGTCTACTTATAATGAGATAAATTGATGAATTTAGTCATCTCCTGCTCTTAACCGAAAAAATAGGGTTTGAAATAATGGCATTAAACGATCGAAAAGGTTGGAAGGGTTGGATTTCGAACATTTTGAACTTTCTTTGAATTTTGCTAACCCTAATTCATCAAGAATCCAACATGGATGCATCTACTAATTCCAGGTCCAACCGCTTCATGAATTCGAGGACAGACGGACAGATAACTTAGGCTATTATTATATAGGGGATATGTATAAAACCACAACCAAAAGAATATTCTTTTTACGAAAGGAATCACTTCAAGCATCATATAATTTTGCTGCACTCTTTGGCGTACAATAAGGTAAAGAAAGATTATATTGAATAGACAGATATAATATGATTCTTCTTAATGTGACAACTCAAAATAAATTAATAAAAGGCAGTTATAGTGTTAATGCGATTATAATGCTGATGCCGTTAGAAAACAATTTGACAAGCGTTTAGCCGTTGGAGAAAGTAATTATTTCAACAAAAGTAAGACTTGGCTATACATTAACCCATTAACGTCCAACGTCCTCATTTGAGGACAGTCAAAAAAT
>CM063498.1:174141730-174169230 GCA_032207245.1 Pardosa pseudoannulata
GTTGGATTTCTAGTTCGTAAATTATTTTCAGTAACCTCTTCTATATTGGCTGATATCATCCATTTGGATTAAACAACGCATTTAAGTCGGTAGTTTAAAACAAGATATCTTATTCGTCGTCTTTAAAATGTTATCTTCTGTATGTAAAAATCACAGATAAAATTATTTTGTGAGTTATTACTATGCTTTTTTTTTAATTGTAGTTTGCATTCTATATAACGAAAAATTTCAGTATAATGTACATTAATGACGTGGAGCTTAATACAAAGGCGATTAACCGTAAAATATTTAAATAAATTTATTTAGAACTGCTATAACGTCTAATCGTGTACTTCAATTTTTGATTGGAATATGAACTCTATATAACGAAAAATCGTTATATAACTTCCATTAACATTACTGATTTGCAATAATGCAACACAAAGATATCAACGTATTCATACTTTGTCGTAACCGTGCTTTATCATCCAATTAAAACATCAATTTTAAAGTTCATTTAAAAAAATAAAAATATATTATTTGCGAAGAATAGTTTTTAATTTTTATTGGTTATTACTGAATGGTACCGAGTAAAGTAATTATTGTAATCACAAAAGAATATCGATTTAGAATGAAAAGTCTAAATGTAGTTAACATTAATGCTGCTGGTCTGCGCCAGATGTCAGTGGTTAAGCTGTAACTGCACAAAGCGGTTACCTTGAGAAATGAAACCTACTTTGAATCCGGAAAAGAATGGCTAAATAATAATTCTGTTGACACATTATGCAAAATAAAAAGAAGTATATAATTTAATAAACGTATAAGGAAGTCATGTGATATCCACATCAGATTTTTATTTAAATGGCCTTCCAGATTGTGTAGAAAAACATTTCCTCACCATGATTTTATTAACACTGGAATGATAACCTGCCTTTATTACTATTCTTACTTGTGAATAACGACATTTTATAAATGTATTTAAGATCAAGGAAATGCAAGTAATACATACGCTTTCATTTAAAAAAATGGTTAATTAAACATTTAAGTTATTTTCAGGATGAAATAGTTGTTATTTTAATAATACAACATCTCTGAGACGTAAGGATAGCACTCTAGGATGAAGTAACACTCAAGGAACCACATGGGAGTCTCAAAAAGACTCGGAATTTTTAATTACGTGTGGGACAGATCCTTATTATGCCCAGATCTTATTGGCTACAGGTGTGAGTGCTTATACGACATTTTTAGTGTACTACCTGTAACCAGCCACCCTCCAGGTCGGGTGTAGGGCGTTGGATTGCTGATTCGGTTTGACCCTCCGGCAGCATTGCTTTGTGCAGAGAATAAAGCCAGCGTTCCAAACATATAATTAAAAAAAAAGAATTACATACAAACAAACAATAAATACATCCAATACAGTTTCCAGAAGCACGAGGGATACTCTGCAGGAGTCCTGCCCAGGTTAAAGGTCTGTTGACTGGATATACCACGTGGATACACATTACAACTTTCTGACATGAAAGTAGGGAAGCAACAATTCTTGACATCGAGCTGTTGGAGTGGAAATTAATACTAGCACAGGGCATTAGTAATGGTGCTTAAGGGAATCTTTGCCCGATGCGATGCTGTTTTAGGCTAAGTTGCTCATGGTCGCAGAGGGCGCCTTTATTTGCGGTAAGCCAGTCAATCATATTACTGGTCTTCTTTATCTGTTTTAAGTTCTCACTAGGCTCTTGGCCCACGGTTGCTTTGATGCATCCTGGGTTTTTTTAAGTACAAGCCGTGTGTCAGAGAGCAGTCGTGCAGATAGTGACTGGTGTCACCGACTTCAATACTATATCCTGAGAAGCTATTCAAGACGTGGAACCTGTGAAGATACTGAGAGAAAGGTCCGTTGTGTGTAAGAAGGACATTTACTGCCGCGTTTCTGTTCAGTCTATTCGTTTTGACTTTCTTATGAAACTGTACAGAGTCCTACCTGTGGTGACCAAGTTCCAGTAGTTTAGCTACTCTAGGAGCAACTTTTGCTTAAGTTTTTGTTTAATGAATGAACTAGTGAACAGGAAATTTAATTCTGGTTGCGAAACGTCATTTCTTTAGCCATCTTAGAGGCCACCTTATTACCGTCGATGTCACCGTGCGCTTTGACCCAGCCGAGGTCTACTTTTTTGTTCGTTCTTTCTAGGTTTTTTTTAAGGTTGCATGAATAACTTGAACTCGGTGATTCATTTGATAGAATCGTTGAATTGCTTGAAGGCTGGACATACAATTTGACAGAATCTGGAAGGAACTGGGAACAGGCTGCAGGATGATCCAGTTTAATGCCAGTGAAATAGCTTTAAGTTCTGCTTGGAAGATTGTGGCTGAGAAATTTAAAGAGTAATCTCAAAACGCATTGCCTGAAAAGAACAACAATCCTTTTCACTCTCAACCCCTGAAATGTGAAAATTTCCAAAAATGCTGCCAAAATCGGGAACACCTCAAATAGTACTTAGCCTTCAATTAATACCGCATAAATATTTCATAGTAGCCAAAACCCTGTCAATAATCTGAGAAAACCGATAATATGAGTAAAGACTTTGTTAAGAATAGAATCACTGATAAAGTGATATTAAAGAGTAACTGGGTTATAATCTGGTTAGCTGGTTGTTTGGAGCTCTACAGTTTACTTTTTTGCTACACAAGAGCTAATGAGACCAGCATCTACTGCCTAAATCCAATTCCGAACTAGTTTATAATCTGGGAAGTCTCTTGTCAAATTTTATGTGAGTAATGTACACAATATGTAGTTTTTCGCTATTTTTTTTTATAAAAAGCAAACTTTAAACGACGATATTATCATTCCCTTTGAAATTTTTCTATAAAAAAGCTTCTGTAATATTAATAAAATTATTTCAGTCATTGCATTCTTGAATAAGAAGAGGCACCTAGTCAAACTGAATGCAGAGAAATATGAATGAAACCTGTAGGCTTATTCAAAATCCGGATCACTCTTTGAAAATAACGCTAACAACTTCGAATGTGGATCATTTATTTAACGATGGGATCATTCGTCATTGTTCCATGAACGCGGCTGGGTCAACAACACCGTACCAAATGTGATGAATTAAATCGTCGAGCACTCGCTCTTAAGGAACTACTTCCATTAAATCTCAATAACATGACAATTGACTCACCTGTGAAAGAAGCGCAGTTTTTTCCCCTAATTCAAATAATGGTATAAAAAATAAATAAAATCATATGTATTTGATGAAAAGGAACAGAATTCATGACTTAATGCGTAACATTTTTTTTATCTTCTAAATGAAGCAACAAACATTAACCAAATAAAGCATGAAATAATCTACTGATTATACGTTCCAACAAGGGAATACAGTTCACCCATATAAAAGTCCCGAAAACGATACTGTAATCTAGTTTAAAAATGGAAACCACTCTATCCTTAGGCTATAGAACAACTTGAATTCCATAATACCATGAACCTCCTATTCAGTGCTAATATATATTAAATGAACAAATAGGAAATGGGCTAGATCAAATCAATTTACACTAATCTAGTTAAATAAATATCCTTCTGCTGACTAATGTACCTAAAACACAAACTCGAAAGCTTTGACTTTCCGCTTACCTTGATAATAAATAGAATACCATTACATTAATGGGGAAAATAGTGGAAAAATATTTTGAAAAAATTTAGCTTGCATAAGCAGCAATTGATAAAATGAGTTCGGATTTCATTGATGGAAGTTCAGTTCACGAAAATGCTTACTAAGAGCAAATCAAATGTTTATATACATGTGTGTGCACTAATTGAAGTTATATGTATAACTATGTCTTTCTTTCTGCAAGTATTCATTAACTAGCATATAGCCTATCATAGGACGGGATCAGTAAAATTTTTAATTTTCCAGAATTGTAAAGTACCCTGTGAGGCAGGTAAAAAATAATTTGTTTTTTGGCTGAGAATTATCTTGAAACAAAAAATAATCGGTGATTAAGTTTAAAATTATCACATATGTACCTAATCTATTATTTAAGCCAAATATAAAAGAAAATTATTGACGTCATATCTAAGTTCAGGGATAAAACGTATAAAACGTATAAAACGTAAACCCCAGCGTAATTTATGAACAGAAATTATTAAATGTAATATTAATATATGTAAATAAGGTATTTTAACATTATATATATATATATATATATATATATATATATACATAAACTTACCCACGAAAACCTCGCCTGGTGTGGAGGAAAAACTTAAATAACCCTCGGCAAAACACCGAAAATTAAATTTTTCTTTTAGTTAAAATATTTTTTAAGGTGTATAATTTTATTTGTAAGTTTCGTCATACTAATTAAACGAATATATACGAATTTAAAGTGTAATACCTTTCATAATATAATCGTAATTTGAGTTTTAGATAAATCTACAATTCGATAAATTATTACAACTAGTGCTAAACTATATTACAAAAGCATTTTGAGAGAAGGGCTTTCTAACATTTGAGGGAGAGTAAATGTAAATAATGCAGACGATATTTAAATAATTTAAAATAAGAAATGATTAAACGAAATGGTTAAAGGGATAACATCATAATGCTAGAAAAAAAGGTTATTTTTACCTATTTATTATGTGATTAAATATAATCGCCTGCTCTTAAAATGGGGCTTGATATAATGGCATTAAACGCTTGAAAAGGGGGGGAAGTGGTGGATTTCGAAAGTTTTCAAAACGACAGTATTTATAGCTGTGATATGAAGCATATTTATTCCAATTTATTTTAGAATCGGATCGATAGTTTAAGAGAACTTTATTCGCTTTGAATTTTGCTAACCCTAATTCATCAAAAATCCAATATGAATGCCTGTATCCATTCCAGGTCCAACCGCTTCACAAATTCGAGGACAAGTGGACATATAACTTAGGTTATTATTATACAGGGGATAGAAAAGAATCCCATCTCAGAGGATATAAATCAGAATTTAAGAAAAAATATTCAAGTTCTAGTCGAAGAATGTATCTTTTAATGACAAAAAAAATGTTCTGTACCCTAAATAGTTTTTCTTAAAGTACTTGCACTTTTAAAAAATCTTACTAAAAGTATAAATATCAGAAATTCTAAAACGTTTTTTAATTCCCTGTTAATTTTAATATAAAATAAAATATATTTTACATTAAATTGAGTAATTTTAAAGAAGTTATCGTATTTTATTATAATATGTAATTTTAAGCATACATTACCACATGCGCCTTTATTTTTAACAACTGATTAAAGACTGATAATTTTGGTGTGACTTTTTTACTTGAAAAAGCATTTTCTCTTATATTCTGTCCCCAGGTTGAAAGACAAAGAATGACAGTGATTTAACTGTTCTCTGTGAGTAAGATGCTTAGTATAACTAGTTCATTGGAAATGTTCATCAGAAAAGAATCCAAACTGAAAAGATTAAAATCAAAATTTAAGGGAAAATATTCAAGTTTGAAATTGAAAAATGTATTTTTTAATAAAAAATGAACAAATTGGTTTTGTTAATTAGCTTGTATTAAAGCCCAAAATTAGCTTGTATTAAAGTACTTATACTTTAAGAAAATCTTAGTATATATGCATTAATATGAATGCTTATAATAAATTTGGGAATCTTAAGTTTAAATCTTATCCGTTAAAACTTTCTTCAAACATATCTTAAGTATTTTTATCATACTTAATCAAAGTATAGTGCAAAACTTGATTTTGAAATCAAGGAGCTGATTTGTTGGGATAAGAAATCCTGAAATCAGGTTGCTAAATAACGAAATATGTTAGTAGGTTTATGTAACGTAGATGTTACAGATATTTTTCTATCATTTAGCTTTCATTAATCTAGAAAGCATGAGAATCTCTGATATAGCACACGCAAAATTGTAAATGTAGCACTCGTTTCAGGCTTTAATGCCTCTTAAAAAGTTACCTTGGAAACTGAATATAAAGATAGTTTTATGGGTGTTTACGAAAAGCTGTAGTACCAAATCATAAAAAAATATTTACCCTCCGGTGAGAAGGGAATTTAGAATGTGATAAAAGGAGTTTCGGGAGTGAGGATGTTATAGCAAATGTGTCGACTTTGCCTTTGAATATTTTTTTAGAAATTCGCTAAATGTTCATTTTATAAAATTGAAGTTCGTTAAATAGAGGTTCGGCTGCCTTCTGTAAGTCACAAATCTCAGAGAGTGACCGGAAAGCTTCAATAAAGAGGAACTTTTTTCAAAATAATGCTGAGTAGACTGGGTGTTTATGCAGTTAACTGTGCAGTTATAGTTGCAAAAGAGAGTCCATTTGCTCAGAGACTAAAGAAATAACTACTCAAACTGCACAGTTTATACGGTTTATCGTTCAATCACGACATCCCACGGAAAAAGTAAACATTACAACTGATTTTGTGTCGGCCAGCTTTAGAACGTTAAGAATGAGCAAAAAGCTGCCAAAATATTAAACAAGAAAATTACTATTAGGCAATGAATTAAAAATAGTAAAATGCAATGTTACATAACTAATAAAAATTAATCTTTTTGTGCATAATCCAGTACGATTAAAAATATTACGAGCTGAATCACCTGTTTCTAACTTCAATACTTACCAATGTGCCGAAAGCCTTTATAGCCACTAAAGATGCAGAAATCGGGAGTAGCCTCCCTTGGACTTCCTTGTATATTTATAGAAAAGAAAAGTAACTATTTTCGGTAGTCATGTCATTTACAAAACATATGGACATTCTTCTTCTTCGGCACTACAGCCTGTCACAGTCCAAGTCTGTCTCTATCAATCTCCTCCATCTAACGCTATCTGGAGAAGTAGATTGTCATCGGGTAACTCCCAGATCTTTTCTCAACAGTATCAATTCACCTGGTGGGGGGTGGATCTACCTCTTTTTCGTGTAAACACATGAACATTACCTTTGTCTTTTACATTGTCTTTCAGCTAGATTAACAAGTAATTTTATAAATCTAACAGTAACAACGTGTTACTTTCGGTTGCCAGAAGTAATCCAAAAGTACACAGACAACTACAATTTTGCTTTAATGCACGAATTCAAAATTTGACTTCTTTTTCAGATCTCACTCCAGTTAAAGACATAGACAGGTCATTCGCACCTTATGGAAATGATTTTGATAGTTGAATTTTATGCATAAATGTATTTTTTGCGGCGATTTGCTTCTATCTGAGCACTGCACTTCGAATCCTGCTGCTGGTATCGATGCTCATAGACGATTGGAATCGGTGTTAAGCAGTAGGTTCCGGTCGTGAGCAAAACTGTGGACCGTAGAGCTCCAAACCAAACCAGACTGATAGACAAGGTTGTTGACAATGGCTCTAGCTCAAATTTTCCATGAAAGTAAACTTTTTCTTAGTACCAACATGTCAATTTTATCCCATTCCACTTGGACCGTTTTCCACAGTCTGTTCAGTGTTCATGGGTGCCGTTTTCCTAAGGCTTTAATAAACCAAAAGCTCAAAAGTCCATTGGAGGAGCTTCAAGTAATTTCACAAGTAATTCGTTAAATGGGATTCACTTCATTCCTGACTGTAATTCTTTCTTTGCTAAATAAGTGGCAGTTAATTTGGACGTGTGATTAGATGCTTTATTCATATGGAGTTCAACTACCAGTTTACCTTCCTGCAAGGTTGTAATTTCTTCTTTAAAAATTGGTTCTACAACATTCTGCTTATAGTAGAGTAAATTGATTTGGGCTTTACTTGATTTTAATTTGCCATTGTAACAAAATCCTGCAACTATCATGAACCCCTTTAGGAACTTTTCAGTATACTGATGAAGCCATTTTACACGGACATTCCCATTAAGCAATAAAAAATTAATCGTTTTAAATCTTAAATATATCCCTGCCACATCGAGTGTTACCACAAATTTCCACTTTACAGAAGCTATGTGTTTTTCATATTTTCTACGGTTTGTTTTTCTTTCAGCAATATGCTTTGGCAAAAGAAGATAAACTTTAGGTTTAAGAATCTTTTTTTTTAATTTCATATCTTTACGAATTATTTTACTAATAGTACCAGATAATTCAATGATTTCAATGCAATGGATCTTTGAGTCGGCAGATTTTCTTTTGGGATCAAAGACTTCAATTTGTTGATATATATCTGCTTTCGAACAATTTTAGAATGAGGTTTTGAAGTCCTGTGTTCATTTTTACTTTCAGATAGACTTTATTTTTCCTTCGAAATTTAAGATATTATAAATACATTTTTTTAGAAATACAATAACCTCGATTTTGCAGTGCATTATAATTTGTTGATACGAATTTTCCTCTCTCAGTCGTGGTAACTCAGTCGGAAAAGGCAGAGGTCTAGTAAATGAAAGGTTGCGGGTTCGGGGCTCAAGCCGGACTAAGATCAAAATAGGTTAGTGGTCACAATGTCCTCCAAGTTCTCAAACGATATCTCTGAGGGTAGCTGCTTGGTTCCAGCTTCTAAATTACGAGGACCCAGAGTGTGCAATGCAACTTGCGTTCACAGCATTCTTTACGCTATACGTGATCCTTGGGTGATGCTAAATGTGTAATAGCTTAGCCATGTTTGGCATAAAGATATATGTTTGTATTGCCGGCTATATTGGAAACAAATATTTCCCCTCTGAAAGTGCAGTTAATGTAACTTTAGAGCATATATCAATTTTAAGAGGCATTTTCAAAATAAATCTTTTATTTTACATTCCAATCTAAAGATGCAGATTACAGTAGCAAATGGTAATTTTCGGACCCACGGCAATCCAAACGAGAAAATAAACAAAATCTCGAGATTGAATATTTGGATGATTACTATGCATTCCCCGTATTATCCATATTAGAAAGCTAAAAGTCGCGATGAATCATCAGAGATGACAGTTTAAAATTTGGTATAAGATCAGTAAGATAAACTTGTCTCCAACTTTATAAGATACAGAGCGTAAGCAGTTAATTTCTAGATTAGAAATCTAGTAAATGCTATAAATTATCTACAATCTATTAGTTAATATATTTTTAATCATGTTTATTAATAGGAAATAGATTTTCTTAATCCATTAAAGACCGGTTCTACTTCTAAACCTCCAAAGAAATTCATTTGGACTAGTTGTGAAAGTAATGCTGATGGAAAATATAATTAATTTATAATTAGCAACTGAAGCATAAAAAATTAAATAAAACTTTAGTTCAGATATAAAATACCAAGAATAATATGCAAAACAAATGTAGAGATTAATTTTGCATTTTCGCAACGTCAGTTTTAAATAGGTTAAAGCAATAGAAACAGTTTTAGATAATAATTTATTAATAATAGAATTCAAATCCTATTTTCGAAATCGAATTACATTTACCAGCTTGTAAATATTTTAAACTATGGAAAACAAAAATGTTTTTGCAGATTAATATTTTTCTCATTAGAAAACTTTGTATGGGGAGTGGCGGCAAATTTTCCATCTGACCCGGGTGGTAAATACCTACGCTACTCGACCAATTCAAAATTTGCATTTGCGGAAAAATTGAGTTATGTTACTTTTAAGAATATGTAAGAAAAAATGCAAATCTACATATGAAAAATAATAAAATATATTTTATTTTTTTCTATTTTTGAGGGAACTATTATTTATAGTATTATTGTGGGAATCATTATTTCATTACTACTATTATTTTTTACTATTATTGGGGGAATTATTATTTCGTCACTATTACTATTTTTATCTTTATTGAAAGAACTATTGTTTTATTACCACTATTATTTTTTACTATTACATAGGGAAATATTATTTCCTTACTAGTATTATTTTTTACTATTATTAAGGGAACTATTAATTCATTATTACTATTATTTTTAGTATTGTTCAGGAACTATTATTTCATTACTACTATTAATTTATTAATATGAAACTATTATTTCTTTTCTATACTATTATTTTTACTATTAATTTGGTAATTACTGTTATAACAATTACTAGCATTTAGGGAAAATAAAGCATGTTTATATATGTTAATGAAACATTTAAGTAACAGATAAAGCTCTTTCATTATAACTGTTTTTGTGCTTATTTATACAAAATAATTTATTTCTGTAAATACTTTTTTGTCTACTAAATATATTTGTGTGTTACACTACGTAAATTCATATTTTACTATTCCATATTTTCTGATTGATATTGAAATATCTGAATGCAGTTTGTATCATTACAGCTAATGTCCAAGTACTGTGGTTTGTAAAGATAGAATTTCTTTCAAGGGATAATTCCAGAATCATTCAGAAGCCTAACAAGCGTCTTTTCATAAAACGGTAGCTGCAGTTCTTTCTTTTCCTTAGGATTACCATAAAAGTATAATTGACTTCTATGCAGACAAGAGCTGGAGTATCCACCTTTAGCATATTTCTGGCGTTCGATATTTCTTAAAGAATATCGCAGTTCCATGTTTCTTCTCTTATCAAATCTTGATTCTCTTTACGTTTGCCTTTTCTACTTTGGAAATATTCAACTACACTCAGAACTCTTAATAACAAAGAAAAGGTCTTTCTTTCATCTTTAGAAACAGTCTCGGATAATGCATACAGTTTGACGAGAAAAACAACAAAATTTGTGCTGAACTTTTACAATTACTATGTTAATCTTAGTTTTATATCCCCAATTTTCTGTATGTATAGCATTTTCCCATTTTTTTTCATATAAATTCTACATTTACCTTTCTTTTATAAACATTTTAATTACAATATTTAATACGTCAAATTTACTGTACATATATATATATATATATATATATATATATATATATATATATATATATATATATATATGTCAGGTTTCAAAATATAAAATTAATAATTTAGGGGTTTAAATTCAGAAAACGCAGCGTACTCTTTAATGCAGTAGCATGAATCACTAATAACTCCATATAAAGGCGCTTGACACTTAAGAATTAAGAGAGATCTTCTTCGGAAAGGCTTGATGTATGAACCTTGGTCAAACGTAGCTTCCTTGTTAGAGTGTGGACGCTAGCTGCCATGTTTGATGGTTGACTATTAAACTGTGTAATAATCATGATTCAAGACATTATAAAGACATCATCAGGTCTTGGACTTCTCATAATCTATATTTATATATATATATATATATATATATATACATATATATATATATATATATATATATATATATATATATATATATATACACATATATATATATATATACATACATATATATATACATATATATACATATATATATATATATATATATATACATATATATATATATATATATATATATATATATATATAATAAATTATTATTAGCATAAAAGCATTTTATGTTAAAGTTACGTAAACTGTAAACAGAAGTTAAAATACTATATACGTAATCCTACAAATTGTAATAGAGATTAATAATTACTTAACAATTTTATATAATATAATATATAATTAAATATGCTCCCAGTCCTAAATGTAAGACCATGAGATAAACTTGTAAGTGGTCACCATGATATGTAAAGATGTAAACGATTTGACCAAATGAAATTCAGACCTCTAGACCCTACGTGTTTTGTTGGGGTCAGGTCCCATAGGTATGGATTCGTAGGAGTTTTTCTAATCCTCTTTTGGCTAGACATCCATTAACCTATTTGGGTTGGCTGAGGTACGGGTATTGTCTGTCAGTCTATAAGATTATGTACAAAAAATATCTTGAAAATCCTATATATCAGCAACAGCAAGTAAATATACCTTAACCTTTTATATCCTGAATTAATTTACCATCAACTTTCTTACTGCATTTTTGTATCATTAGATAGGTTTTAATGGAGAATAATTGTAGAAAAAAAGAAAATTAATTTTTACTGTATTTTAGTAGTTAATTTTGCAGCTGGTACTTTCTAGTACCAACATATATTTTTGACTCTATGATAGAAAATGAAACATTAAATTATGAATAAAAAAAATGAAATGCTTACCTGTAAAGTATAGAAATCTCTAAAAAATAATAGTACCAAATAACTGGTAATAAACCACTAAATTTACTCAATTGAACAACACGTGTATCAACTCTACCACAGACTGATAGCACGCCGCTTATAAAATCCCTACTAAGAGAATAAAAAGGATTCCTGATTGGTGCTGTCATTTCTTTTCTGCTCTAGGAACTGTTCATGTCCTTGTAAGTAGTCAGGAAAAACGGTTTTATTAGGAATATATAGGTGCTTGATTGAAGCGGTACCGTCAGGATAAAAAGTGTTAAGAGGAATATATTAAAAAATATCTTAAAATCTATTTTGGCAAGTTTTCTATATCCTTAAGGAATTACTACAGCCGTATATAAAATGTCATAGTACTTTCCATAAACAAAAGGTGACAACGGAGAATATACGTATTTAAAGGATTTAGGAGTTGCCCATGCCTTGAATAAAAAACTGTTTGCAGGACATGTTGAAAATTTATCGTCAAAAAAACTAAACCCTAAAACTGATTTATATACATACACAAACCAGAAAATAATAAAATTACTCTTCATAAGTGAATATAATTCAGTGTATATAATACCACTAAATGAGTAACAAATGAATTAAATATTACTACTCATACATGCCTCTGAGATAAAAATGCAACTTCCAGTAAGTTTTTGACTACATACATTATTTCTAATGTGCTGTGCTCAAATTTCTCGCAGAAGGCCATTTACCATCCATAACAAATGTTTTTAAGACTGGCTTGGTTTCAATTTCTTGACACATTGCACAACTCATAACTCTTTATGATCACGAGGGTAGAAACCAGTCTTCACTAGAAACGAAAAGTTCGTGTCTCGATATGATTTATCTGTTTTGCCGGGTGGGGGTGTGCGAAAGATGTTCTAAAAATTAATTCATGAAAAGTATAAATAATTTCCTTAATTTCGATGAGGCAAAATTATTACTTTTATGTAATGCAGTTAACGAAAATAAAAATGTGTAGAAGAAATGTTGTTGTACATAATTTATAGTATATTTTGTAATATTTTTATACATTCCTTAAAAAGGCAAAATATATTATTTTATAAATTAATTGGAATTAAACCTCAACAAAATTTATCGCATACAGAATCAGTCTACACTTCTAAAACTTCTAGCTGTTTATCTTTATTTAATATCACCAGTTTAACTGCATATTTATGACTATTAAAGATTAAGATGCTCTTATAATATCTTGAATACTTATTTTTCTCTTTTCAGATGTGTACATATGCGTATCGATCTCATAACCAGAGGGTTGTGAGTTCAAGCCTTGAGTAGACCAAAGTTCCACCGTCTTCCTTAACGCTAGATTTACGGATGTTGATCATATACCTATTTTTACTAAAGTCAGCCAATTTGACTCATACAAGAAAAGTGAAGTTTTTCGCAAAGAAAATAAGCCGAACGATGGCCGATTGGTTAGGGTGCTGACCTTCGGAACCGGAGTTCGTGGGTTCGAATCCCACTATGGCATGGATGTTCGTAGCCGTTCGGAATCGGCTTTAAGTAGTAGGTCCCCGGTCTCATTAGCCCTCGTGTTGCAAAAAGTAGACCGTAGCACTCCAAACCAAACCGAATCGCAAAGAAAATAATTCCAAATTAGTTTAAATAAAATGTTTATAATTAAAAATTCATGTAAAACGTTTTTACATATAAAATCTCTTTTTGAAACACATTTTCAGCAAACATTTCTATTACATTCAGCACAATGGTCTCTATATCTGTTTCTTTTGCATGATTGTTGAACTTGACAATTCTTCCGTGCGTCAGTAGCATAAATTTCTGTCATTGGAATGGAAGTGTTATTGACTTCTTCTCAATATTTACTTCTTAGCACTTCAGCCAATTGGAAAATAAAATCTTTTCGGGAAATATTTACTTGAGTTGTCTCTTTATGCATAACAGTTAAACCATTCTGTGAGTCAAATTGGCTCAAAACCGTAAAAATAGATGTACCACATTTGATAATGCGAAATGAAGGGGTCTGCGGGGAAGAGGAATGAAAGTTTACATATATTTTATTACTTAACTAAAAACCAACGTATATTTTTGAAAAGTTACATTTAAGTTTTATATATATATATATATATATATATATATATATATATATATATATATATATAGGAATCAAATTTTTAATGAGTCAAATTGGCTCGGTCAGCAAATCTAGTGTTAAATTACGCGTTCTACCTGGGTGGTGCTAAATAGGTAATAGCTTCTCAGCCTTGTATTGGTATAAAGGCATATAGTGCCTTATTGCTATCTGCTTTAGGAAAAAAATGTTTAATAAGAAAAATACGTACACTGCTTTTACAACAAACATCTTCAAAAAAAAATGTAAATGCTCTTCTAAAGTAGCGAATAGATTATAATTTTTAACTACTTTTACTCGCAACGATTTCAACCTTGAATATATTCAGAAAAAAAAACAATTACCTTGAAATGAAAATTTGTCTTTTAAGTTTAAAGTCAAACATTTCCTGGATACAATAATGCGATCTGGCATTAAAAATGTTTGCCAAATACGTGGACAACAGTAAACATTAACAGTATTATAGAGCTAATATGTTTCTGGTGTTAAATGTTTATTAAATACATTTCGCCAAGTAGTGGTATTATCCCGCTTCTACTAATATATAAATATACGCTTCAACTAATATATCTAAATCATTCTATGAATCAAATTGGTTCACAACCGTTAAAATAGGTATAGCCCATTTGATAATGCGAAATGAAGGGGTCTGCGGGACAGAGGAATGAAAGTTTACATATATTTTATTACTTAACTAAAAACCAACGTATGTTTTTGAAAAGTGATATTAAAATTTTATATATATGTAGTGATCAAATTTTTAATGAGTCAAATTGTCTCGGTCCGTAAATCTAGTGTTAAGGGCGACTGGGGCACTTAAAATAGCTTCGTGGTCCTCTGAGTTCATACGATACCTCTGGAGATTTCAGAACAATCTTGGTGTTCTGCTTCATCCCCGCTACTAAATTATGACAACGCAGCGTTGGCAATGATACTCGCGTCTCTAGCGGTCCCTAGCTACACGTTCTCCCTACGCCAGTAGTCGGCAAAGTGAGGCTCCAGAACCGCATATGGCTCTATGGTTCCTTAAGTGCGGCTCTGGCACAAATATCCACGGAAGGCGCAATAATATTTTTATTTTGAAAAAAAACTTGGTAAGAAAAAAAAATACATCTTATATTGATAAATTAAAATTCTTCTATAAATCGAGAACATGTGTAATTTTTTTCTTTAAGTTGAAAGATAGATAGGTAATTGAAATTTTATATTGTTGTAAAAATACGTAACGAGCATAGTGTTTAATTTTATTAGTTTTCGTAAACGTAAACACAAATCATGTACAAGCTCCCGGCTGAAATTGTTCGTATGTTATCAGCGTACTCCGGTGTGATACAAAGGTACAACAAGCATGCACGCGCATTAGTTTTATTAAGTATACTACTTATTTAGTATAATAAAAGTTTACTAAACAGGCAGATTTGGCTCCCAATTTTTGTAATGTTCATATTTGGCTCTTTGGCCGAACGATGGCCGATTGGTTAGGGTGCTGGCCTTCGGTACCGGAGTTCGTGGGTTCGAATCCCACTGTGGCATGGATGTTCGTAGCCGTTCGGAATCGGCTTTAAACTGTAGGTCCCGGTCTCATTAGCCCTCGTGTTGCAAAAAGTAGACCGTAGCACTCCAAACCAAACCAAACCAATCATATTTGGCTCTTTGGCTAATAAGTTTGCCGAATACTGCCCTAGGCGGTACTAAAGGAGTAATAGCATCGCAGCCCTTTTTAGTATAAAGATATTGCTACCTTTATATTTTTTCAATGCAGCAGGTGATACAGACATTTGCTACCTTTATTGAAAAGGAAAAAAGTAACTATCCAGATTGCAAAGCAATAGCTGTGCGCACCTAACGGACCAAGCTCTAACGCTCTTCCAATGCAATTCTAAAGATGACTTCATACTAACGCTCTTTCAGCTAATGTTGATAATTTTAAAGCTTTAATCTAACTTGAATGTGTAAATTTATCACGGTAAATATGACAAATACTAATTTAATGCATTTTAAAATACCTCGTTGGCGTTATGAAGAAAAGGGTAGATGAAGGTTCTTACTCATCGTCTTCTGTGCGGACAATAGAATTCCTTCCCTTTTTATTATTATGGTAAAATAATGTAACCTAATCATTTATGCTTATAAATAATGTCGTGTTGACTTTAACATAATAAATTAGTATAATGAACCTGATAAATGTGTTGATTTCCGCTGTAGACAGAATTCCTTTGCTTATTCTATTGCATTACTCTATGAATGGGGCCGTCGAAGTTTATGCATCATAACTATCTCGTTATGGGAATACGCCGATAATCGCTGCTGTGACATTTTATTCACGAAAAAATCGCGGATGTAACCTGAACACCGTTGATTCGACAGCTTCCTGTAGAAAAGGTGTCGACCCCTTTTCGCACTCGTGTAAGTATACTTTTGAGGAAAAAAAATATTGCAAAGCGATAATAAATGAAAAACTAATTTTGAGTAAGGGAACTCCTTTACCTTGCAGGAAAATTTTAATGCCTGATAACTTTTACCGCATCTCGTAGGGTATGGGAATACGCCGATAATGCCGCTTTCCAGCTGTGACCATTTTATTCAGGGCGAACCGCTTGAACTCGCGGAATGTTAAGGAGTAAATTAATAAATCAGCAAAGGCTTAGCATCTGAGAGGGTAAAACTTTTAATTTCTGATTATGAGCTCAACGTAATATGATAGGTGACGTTTTTATAATTTCAATTTCAGTTTTTTACTTATTTTCTAGAAGAAAAAAAATGCGAACATATTGTTTAACCCTTTAGCGGACAGTGGTTTCACAGCGAAACCTCTTATCAAACATTTTTTTCTCTATTTTTTTGAGATTTTTTTTATGTTTTTGACATTTAAAACTTACAGTAAATGATAGCACTACATTTAATTATTTTATTAAATATATGTATTTAAACCTGCAGTACCTGGAAAGTTAGTAATTTGATTTTTTCACTCATGACCCAAAACAAAAATATCTATTCCAACAACACTTATAAATTGTTAAACTATCCATCTTATTTTTTAAGAACACTTACTTATTGTTCAACCATTATAATTAAAATTTTAAAAAGTATAATGTTCACTCTGTACAAGGGAATGGATTCGTCAGTTAAACCCCCCCCCTCAATCTCTCCTACGGTATTCTCTAATGGAAATTCCTCTAAGAATTGTAAAGAAAAATTTTAATACATTTTGCATTTATTAGATTCATAGGTAATATTTATAAACTATTTTCACTAAATTCCAAAGAGTCTATGTAGGTGACCTTTAAAGGGTTAATAAGCATTTTAGACATCGTTTGAAATCGTTTGAAACATTTTAGTTTCGAGACAAAGTAAAAACATCTCACTGATTAAAATATAGATGTTATTATTCCAAGTTTATCAAAACGGGTGATGATATTATTATAGCGCAACACTTCAATAATACTACAAAATATTTTTATTTAACTAATAATTATTTAAATTACATTACAGAAAATACTTGAGATGCTAATATTACTACTTAAGAGCCACGCTAACAAAAAAAAAAATGGTGAAAGTTTGGTTTATTCCCCTCGGTGTACTTTTTTGCTACACTACAGCTAATAAGGACGAAGCCTACGGCTTAACCCCTTAACGTGAACGCTCAAGTTAACCCGAGCGCTCTAAACAGGCCAAACTGTGCACACTCGAGATAATTCGAGCGACGTTGTACTTTATAATTTTTCACACTCGAATGCAATCAAGAATTGAAAATAACAATGTGAAAGCAAAAAAAAAAAAAAATCGCGTATTATTACAATATTCGACTATTTTCTGCAATGTTATCAAAACCAAAATTGCAACAAAAATTTTGATTATCTTTGTATTTTTGTAATTTTCTTGGCAAAACAACGTTCTAAATTGCGTTTTTTTTTTTCATTAATAAAATTGATTTCTTTAGGCAGACCTTTTTAAAAAAACTGTGCATTAGGGTTATAAAGTCGACTCCAACAGCCGGACATCCATGCCAATAGTGAGATTAAGAAAGTTTGTGTAGCAACATCAAAATTTATAGAGAATCATGACTATTAAAGAGTCAAAAAATAGAAAAAAAAATTAACATTTCCAACAATTTTTTAAAAAGTCTTCAAGATTCTTTTTAAGCTGGCATATGGATGGACTTCTTACACACATATATAGGTATGTAGTTACGAATAAAAATATACAGTTTTATTATCTCTAAAAGTAATTTTAATGATTCTTTTTAATCTTTATTTTAGGTGCAACAATTAGAAAATCAGTGCAATTTACCTGCGAACAATGTCCTCTAGCGGTCACAGTTCCTGTGTAAATCTTGTTTCACATGATGTGGCAGACCATCGTGTAATGTTTTAAGCGACCTTTTGAAGTACCCTATATGTGTGTGTAGGGAGAGAGAAAGAGATATCTGGCTTATAGCCCGCGTATGAATGTAAAAGGGGAAAACGCTTAAGTGAATTACTTCACCACACAACAGTCTGTGGCGTTAATGAGAGCATTGCAAATTATCCTCAAACTAACATTTAAATTTAAATTTATATTCTAAGCGTTAAATTTATACATACATACATACATATAAGCAAAAGCGCGCCACACACACACACACACGTATATACGTAATATATCAATATATATATATATAATATATATATATATATATATATATAAGTATATATATACGTGTGTGTATATATCCTTATATATATATATATATATATGTGTGTGTGTGTGTGTGTGTGTGTGTGTGTAAAGACTTATTCAAAAGCAAAACAGTTTATTTCTTGTAAGAAACATGAAATCCATAGGAATAGGCAAACACTTTTACAACCTAGTGCACATAGACCATGATCCTGTACATACGCCTTTCAAGTAGGGATTCCTTAGGTAAAAAGACTAAGAATAATCCCTAAGTGAAAGTGCTAACTATTGGCTAAGGTAGTACAAACAGAGGATGAATTAAGTCTATAGCGTGTCTGGAGGGAAAAATCAGAATTACCGCACAAACCCCGAACTTACAACATTTAAGAACAAATGTTATTAAATTAATATTAAAATACGTAAATAAGGAATTTATATATATTACACACACAGACACAGAACACACATAATATACACATACACACATACAATATATATACATATATATATATATATATATATATATATATATATATATATATATATATACACACACAAATAAACGACTCGACAGACGTGACCTGTTTTAAAGCTGTAAATTCAAAAATTGCAAAATGTTTTTAAATAAATTATAAATTAAACCGTTTTGATTGAAAAGTACGGAAAAATTTTTAAAAATACTTGACGCCACCACACGTAGAATCAGCAAAACGTAATTAAATAAAATTTCCAACACCGCCTGTACGAGTATTTGATCCTGGTACCTCTCGTACTAAAGCCCGTCACGCTGACCACTGCGCCACATATACGTTGGCAATGTGGGTTTTAGGGTGACATTATAATAATCTCAACAAGCGAGCGATTCTGGATTGATAAAAAATCCAGAATCGCTCGTTTTCTATCGGATCAAATTGTGCATCTAAACCTTTCTTAAATCAACTTAGTTATATACACAAAATTTCATCAAAATCAGTCCAGCTGTTCCGGAGGAACACATGGACAGAGTAATTTTATATATAAAGATATGTGTGTGTGTGTGTGTGTGTATACATTGGCAAGGGTAATAGATTATAGTAGCTGATGTTACTATACAAGGTGACCATCGGTTTTAATATCGGTAACATATTTTTTTTCACAGAGATACTGTGGAAAATTAGGTAAGACTCTGACAAACCGATTGCATTTGTAGCAACTTAAAATATATCAGGTCATTAACGCTTTGATACTATGCATGTCATTGATTAAAAACTATCCGTTCTGATTTTAAACATTAAATATTCTTGCAGCGTTACTTAAACAGGAAGCCATATATTGAATTTAAAAAAAGAAAACTAGAAAATCCATTATAAATTATAAGAATCATACTCAAAAGTGCCTGAAATTAAGTATACATTATAATTTACCTCTAATAAATCACTTTATTACTGATCTTATCCGTTTGTAATTGACGCTATTAAATATTTAAGTTATCTTTTCATATACAAATCATGTTTCAATTTCAAGAAAAACTTTTCAATGAGAATTTCTCTACATTTTTTCGCTTTTTCTCTCTTTACACAGCTTATCAGCATGTATTATTTCATTATCAGATTCTGTTCTATTTCTGCCTTTCGAAGATTTTCATCTTTATTGATCTATTTATGACTATAAAAGAATTTCTTTAAATTCATGTTAGAAAGTCAATTATCAGCCTCATTAGATATTCATAAAAGGCTCAGAGGGACAAAACTAATTTATTTTCATTTTAAAAGTTGTATTTTAAACATCGAAAGCTTATTTTCCATATTTTAACTGTCAAAATTCCCTTTACAAATGTAGACTCATTTTTAACAGTGTCAAATGTCGAAAATTTATGATTCATTACAGCATCTTCTACTTGAAAGGATGTTGCAGCCACTTCTGCCTTTTCTCCGATTAGAGATTAAGCAAATATAATGATGATAGATTTTGGCAGCATGTTTCTGTTTTATTAATAACTCTTTAAGGAAAATTGCCTTCGCAGAAATACATGGCTTTCTCTAACCACGGTATATCTCGATGCGAAAAATGTTCTTATTATATAAGGACCTTATGCTGTAAATATTTTATATTTGAGCATTTGAAGATTTATTTGGGATTTTTTCTCTCTCTCTTGATACAAATCTGATAATAATTAACACAAATAGCCTTGGCAAAGAAGCATCAGAACTTTTTTGTTAACTCGCTTAATTTATTTTTCATCAGTTATTCTAAATGGTAACTATGTTTATGTATAGGATTTATTTATTCAATTTCGTCTAGGCCTGGCAAGAGCAAATGTTCAATTACTTCTTTAACCCTTTGCTTTTCATTACATATAATATACAAATACGATTGTTGTAATGTACTTACAACATTAACACCAGTGATCGTTTACAAAGGGGAAACACAGTAAAAATATGATACCTTATATTGAGATTAATACATTTATTCTGTACACTATTTACAAATTTATATCCTTGATTATCATATAACATAACCAGCAATTATTTATGTCTTATATTCATATTTACACCATTATAATTCTCTTTAGTTATGCGTTATTCTTTAATCACAATATTGAATTACTAACAGAGGCCTAAATGACTGTTATGAATATGTTAAATCTGATTTACCTCCAGTATAGGCACAGGGGAGCAGGCAAGTGCTTTCCTCACGCGGTATGTCGGTCCTCCAGTTAGTACAAGAGATCAGGCAAGGGCTTTCCTCATGCTGAGTGTCGGTCCGAGCGCACGGGATGGCTGTGCAGGTGAACCGGGCTTGGGATTTCGATGTCCAGCTTCTCTAGAATCCCGACCTCAACTCCTTTTCTTAACCCTTTAAAGGTCTCTATTATAAATTTTTTGAGATTTATTGAAATTATTTATAAATGGTATCTATGAACTTTATAAATGTAAATGCATATTTTTTTTTACATTTTTTGAGGGGGGGGTAGTGGAATTTGAGGGGTGGTTAAAATGCAAAATCCAGTTCCTTCTACGAAGTGAAAATGCTTTTTTAAAGGTTTAATTATGCTGCGGGAACAATGATTATCACCTAAAAGGGTATGATGATAAAGAAAAACTAACCAATTTACAGGCCATATGGAGCGCTGCTTTTAGGTACCGGAATTCATGGTTAAAATCCCACTGCAGGTATGGATGTTCGTAGCCATTCGGAATCAGCCTTAAGCTGTAGGTCTCGGTCTTATTCACCCTCGTGTTGAAAGACAGTAGACTGTACTAAACTTAAACAATTTATAAGTGTTGTTTGGATAGACATTTATTTGGGTTTATAAGTTAAAAAATCATATTACTGACTTTTCCAAGTAAAGCAAGTGTAACCGCGTATATTTCAAATGAAGAATAGAGCTCTTTTATACTCTCTGTTGTGAGTTGGATAAACCTAGAAAACCTAAAAGTCCATATTATGTCTTTCAAAAGCAGAGAAAGAATTTAACAGGTGGTTTCGCTCCGAAACCACTGTCCGTTAAAGGGTTAACTCTCTTTCCCAACTCCTTACATCGGTTTTAACGCCCCTTTTTCTTCTTTGCCAATCGCTTGTTTGATGAAAATTTCCACCATCTGCACTCCCTTCGGGAGTTCAGGTGGGCTCATTAAAATAGCCCCTTTTGTGAAAGCTGGCATTATTTTTAGCCCCTGCCCCCATAACTCACGGTTACATCTCTGTGCGAGCCTGACCGTTACCCTTGTGCCATTCCGTGATCTATACCTTCTCTCCAGGGGTCCCTAAACTCCAAGTCAACAATCGGAGTCCTAAATTCTTATAGGAAATTTCTCCCACAGCTGTGCATGAACATGCAGACCATCGTGGGAAAGTACCTCGGTACAACTATGCTTTATACACTTGTATATCACGTGATACGCAATGATATAAAATATTAAATATATAAAAGCTTTTACACAACATAGTGTAACATGTGTATCACATATGATACACAAGCGTACAAGGCATTAGATGTGATTATAATATGTGATGCACACAGACAAAGGTTTATATACATTCTAATCATTCTTGAAATTCAAGCGAATAATCTAAAAATCAACCGAGATAAAAATTGACTCATATTTTCATAACATATCTCATTTTCATAAATCAGTTCTCCCTCAATTTAACCTGAATTTTCATAAAAATTTTAAAATATTCGGACATTTTTATTTCATTAGGATAGGTGTCTAAACAGGTGGTGCATTTCATATTTCTACGATGATACTGATTATTAAGTTTTGTATAGTATTACGTGAGGGTAAAACACTTAGTTTTAATCAAGACGAATTTTGTCATGTTCCACAGCTTCCTCGCTAAGGAACAGAAACATTGTTCGTGATAAATAACTTGCATTTACAGAATTTAATGAATCTAGTAGATGTAATAAACTTTCCTTATTATTCAAAATTTTAAAGATTTTGCCAAATGAAAATAAAGATAAGAAAAAGAAAATACTCTTTCATGTAACTTTTGCTCTTGAGACCCCCATTAATGCTCCTCTCTCCTGAAATAAGAATATATAGTCCCTCAGAAGAGAATACAACCTCTTAAAATTCTGATGGGTATTTGGAATTTGTTATGCATATTACCTACAAAATTGTTAGAGAGCTTGGAAATTCAATACAGAAATCCCACCTTAATGGTTTTCAGGATTCTACGCACCAGAAAGTACCCACTGATTTTCGGTTATTCTCTAAAGGCGGAACTTTTCTCTTAATTATGTACTCCCTCTTGATCACAAGACTTTTGGACCCACAAATTTATCCTGCCCGTACTCCGCATACAGATGGCGAGTTTTTCAGAAATGCTAGAGTTGGTTATAATTCAAGTTTTTGGGAAGTCAATTTAGAGTTTCTGCAGTATTTGAGGTATTGCAAAGTACATACAAAGTATGCTTTACGGCAGTGGTTGCCAAACTTTTGAAAATGTGCTTAGTATGACGAAACTTACAAATGAAATTATGCACCTTAAAAATTATTTTGACTAAAAGAAAAATTTAATTTTCGGTATTTTGCCATTTAAATTTTGCCACCACGCTAACGGCGGATTTCCTGAGTAAATGTGTTTGTGTGTGTGTATATATATATATATATATATATATATATATATATATATATATATATATATATACATATATATATACATATATACATACATATATATATACACATATATATACATATATATAATATACATATACATATACATATATATATACATATATATATATATATACATATATATAAATATATATATACATATACATATATATACATACATATATATACATATATATATATATATATACATATACATATATATACATATATATATATACATATATATATATACATATATATATATATATATATCTATATCTATATATATGTCAGGTTTAAAAATGTGGGTTAAGAATTAAGCGAGTTATAATTAAAAATATTTAAACCTTATTAACAACAACGTAATAGGATAAAGACACACCCTCGAGCGGAACTATACAGAGTAAAAGAGCTAACGCGAAAGTAGACATAAGACTTTTGCTTAGGTAGCAAAGTCAAAAAAGACATTTCTAAACGGCAGCTCGGGTTGATAATATCATCCACGCTTGTCGTGAAAATTATGAGAACAAAGGATATCTAAATGGAATAGCTATGGACAGGAGGATTACAATAAAATTTTTATATATGAAATCAAATGTGTTGTTCATGCCTTAACCACTCGTCCATGTCATATACATACATATACTGATTAGTAGAATAAAATTTTTATCCTGTTATCAAATATTTAATATATTTTATACATTCAGTTAGAGAAACCTAGCATTATAAGCATGGATACATATGAGTATTAAATCCACGTGTTTTCCGCATTTAAACTACCCACCGTCAGAGGTCCGAGAGAAAAAGCAAAACTCTCCATATCATTCACGAACAATTTGATCATTCTCCCACAGCGAAACTTTTTTTTTTCTTTTTTGGAAGTTCTTCGGTAAGAACGTTTCCGACTGTTTCCTTTTATTTACTTTTTTTCGTCCAAAACATATTCGAGCAATCCAAACAAATTTCTTGGCAAAGCTTAGCATTTGTGTTGGGGGAAGCCAGACTCGGGTTAAACTCCTTACAAGAAGATAAAAGATCCTGGGTGGGTTTTGGAGGGCTTTTGGTAAAGAAAGAAACGAGGGAGAGATGGCCGATGTAATTGGATTTAGTGAAAGCTCTGTGATAAATGGGCTGGAAAAGCTTGTCATTGTTCTCCCCGTACTTGTCAAACTGCAGGAACAGAGCCTCCGTTCTCGATACGCGGCCATTAGGAACTGGGAAAAGGACACAAAAAATGCCGGCGTATAAGGCTTCAAAACAACGGGAGAGCCATGCAAGGTTTCAAATTATATTCGTTTATCGCGACGTGTTCGTGACTTTTGAGTTGTGTTTCTTATCTTAAAAGTATCTAGAAGTTATAACTAGCTTCTCTCCCCGTTTAATCCTCGATGCATTTTTCACACGCCAGAAGCGTTTTAAAAAAACACGCATTAACAAAATATACTGATATAATCCCATTCACTGATAATCTTCTTTAATGTGGCAAAAAAAAAAACTGATACAAATGATGCTGTAGAAATTTTGAAGAAATAACAAAAAACATTGCCCAGTTTGATTATTTAATAGCAGCATTTTATTACAACTATATACTCATTTAATTTTACTGCAGTAATTTTTATTTTGCAGAGTTCTCTATTTTATGTAATTTACCTTCGTAAAATAATTTATAAATATCCAGGTATATTCGCAGTTTATCGAATTTTTTTCTGTGATCAAATATTCGCCCCACTATCACTCAAAAAATTTCTGAGCATTTCAAACTTATTCTTTCTTTTAAAACAATTTATACTAGACGCATTTTATAATGATCTTGTAGTGGTTTTAACAAGCAATTAATTTGCCGATAGCAATACAGCATTTTATTACAACTATACACTTATTTAATTTTATTGCAGTCGAATGTCTGTTTAACTAATTTTTATTTTGCAAAGTTCTCTATTTTATGTAATTTATCTTTGTAAAATAATTTATAAATATCCAGGTATATTCGCAGTTTATCGATTTTTTTTCTGTGATCAAATATTCTCCCCACTATCACTCAAATAATTTCTGAGCATTTCAAACTTATTCTTTCTTTTAAAGCAATTTATACTAGATCATTTTATAATGATCTTGTAGTGTTTTTAAGAAGCACTTAATTTGCCGATAGCAATACAGCATTTTATTACAACTATACACTTATTTAATTTTATTGCAGTCGAATGTCTGTTTAACTAATTTTTATTTTGCAAAGTTCTCTATTTTATGTAATTTTCCTTCGTAAAATAATTTCTAAATATCCAGGTATATTCCCCGTTTATCGATTTTTTTTCTGTGATCAAATATTCTCCCCACTATCACTCAAAAAATTTCTGAGCATTTCAAACTGATTCTTTCTTTTAACACAATTTATACTGAACATATTTTATAATGATCTTGTAGTGGCTTACCAATCACCTAATTAGTCAATAGCAATAAAATCGCTGTCATCCTTCACATTTCAACCAAGAGACGTAATATGAGAGAAACATTTTTTCCAACAAAATAAACATGATCTTGTAGTATGTAGTCTTGTAGTATCCCTTACGTAGCAAAAACGATTAACCATAGAACTCCAAATCAAATCAAAATTAACAGACTTAAAGTCAGTAATAAAATTTAAGGACTATTTGGTAATGTACGCTTAAAATTATTTGTTATAATAAATATGATATTATGACAAATTGAAATGGCATGAACTGCGGTACTTAGATCAGCGCCTTTTCCATTTGGAGATCGTTCGGCCCCATGCCGGGTGTCTCTAAATGAGTAAGAACATTGAAACCAATATAGAGGTAATTCTCTGTTTGGTGTTAGGATAATTTTCTATTGAAATAATCAATTTTAATATAAACTTTTTAAATAGAAATACTGCATATTCCCCGACATTGATTTATTCTTATTTTCCCCGCAGATATATTTTTGAAGGGTAAAATAAATAAAACAAATATTAATTTATAAGAAAAGTGTTATTCATTGCATTTTTAAAAATATTGAGTGATAAAGAATTAAAAATTTTTAATCTAATATGTATTTTAAAAGGTGAATCTCTTGTTAACGAATTTTCCTTATAGCGAACCTTTTTACGGATTTAGCGACTTTATTAAATTAAGGTACAACTGTATAATCCTACACTAGTTTAAAATAATTGTATACATAATGCATTGCATGCTATTTCGAAAATTTCCTGTCTTCGGTGTTGCAATGGCCTGCATTCTGCATGTTTAGAAAATGATTATCAGTGTAGAGTAGAGACAAGTGACAATGGACTGTCCACTTCAGTATTTCTTACTTTTTCTCTAATACATCAAAATATAGTTTTATTTGCGAGTATAACATTTTATAATAAAATAGAGGAAGAAGGCAATTTCAACGGAAAGGAGTTGATCTTACGCTCTAACAAACAAATTGAAGCTGATAAAATGACCAACTATTTAGGTTAATTATACTACTTTTTGTTCTCTATATTTATTATGTAGACAGCTCAATCGGCTCTTAACCAGAAGATTGTGAATTTGAAGCTCAGACCAGTGAAATACCGACGTTTTCACATGTGTAATAGATTCATGTTCGCTATTTCCTCAAGATGAAACGAAGTATCTGGTCTCTTTTTCTTGCTCTCTAATTCCAAATTAAGAGGGCACAC
>CM063498.1:174179230-174181730 GCA_032207245.1 Pardosa pseudoannulata
ACTGATTAGTTTGAAACAAGTCACAGGGAAATTAAAGGGAAATAAATTTTAACAGAGAAAATTAAAGTGTAGTTCATTTTTGTGCAATTTTTCGATTCTGATCTCCACTGCCAAATTAAGAATGTTTTCCAACGTGTCTGACTATGGCAATTCTAAGACCATACAGTACAAATCAATGTCAGAAATTAATTAAGAATTTCTATCAATCAGAGCCTTAAAGTTCTATAAAAAAAACTAACTATTTTCAACAAACATCAAAAGAGTTAATTAGCTTTTTTTCTTATAAAACATACGCCAAATAATGGCCGTATAGATAGGGGGCTGCACTTCGGCACCGGAGTTCATGAGTTCCAATCCCAATGCTAACATGGATGTTCGTAGACGTTCGTTTTGGTTTGGTTTGGTTTGGAACGCTATGGTCTACTTTTTGCAAACCATTGCTAATGAGACCGGAACCTACTACTTAAAACCGATTCCGAACGGTAACGAACTTCACTGTCTTAGTGGTATGGAAGTTCTTAGCCGTTCGAAGCAGTAAGTCCCAGTGTCATTAGCTTTCGTACAGTAAAAAGAGTAAATCGTAGTGCTCAAACTAAACCAACCTCATCGAACATTATTAAGCAATTTCAAAATGCTTTTCTGAACTCTAGATTATCTAGTTGTACAGTTGTAGCATTCAAAGGTATAAACCCGAAATGCTAGATCCAAGCGATCGAAAGATTCTTACTGAACGAGGGACTAGTTATTGCATTTTAGATTCCATTTCAAATACAGTTCAAACTTATGTATCTTGTCGAACTAAATCGATGGGTATAATTTCAATCAGTTGTATGTTATGATATGCGTAGTGTTTTGTATTAAGTCTTATTGCATTTTATTCGATTGTATTCTATTGTATATAATTCTAGAAAAAGGCATTATATTGAATTTTATTTTGGAAACACTTATGTATATAAAAGTATGCTATTAAATACCCGTATTCCACCAGTCACTCTCCTGACATGGAGTAGTCAGTGGTAGATGACCTTCTTTCCCTAATCCACTGGCTTTTGAGCCTACAAACCTAAGTGTTGGTCTGGTGAGTAAGCATGTATTTGCAAATAGAGTAATAAATAAAGTAATCCTTATTAGGCAAGGGGAAAGATAATCAGGAGAAAATTCTCCTTGCTGAAGATGAGGAACTTGTTGGGATGCTTCTATGCCAATTTACCAATTGAAGGGTCTTGTGTTTTCGGACTCAAGACGTTCTAATTCACCCTAAAGTACACTTTTTACTGTAAAACTGTTAATTAGATAGGAACCTCTAATGAGTAAAGACAAGAGGATGATCACTAATGCTTTAATTTGACGCATTACTATTACAGCAGCACCGGAACGTGGTCTAACTTCTAACCCCTCCCCTACCTCTAAGTGCTAGCTCTGGTATTTATAATTGTCAAGGAAGCTTTAGCTGCCTTTTTCTGAGCTGTTCGGAAATTTGCATTTTCCAGACTCCAGACCAAAGAAATTGTATGTATGAAACCATAGTGGATGTGCAAATACTGGACTCGGTGCAAATCGAAAAGAGACGCCAAAGACCTACTACTTACAGTTAATTCTAAAGGGTGTGTTTTACGCTGACCCATCCGAAGACATACAGCAGCAACTCCTGATGACCGTGCCGCGACAGTGACTCCATAATGGCTACCAAGCCACCGCTGACCTACGAGAGACCCGTCATGGTCCGATTTTAATGTGGTCCAACCCGGTAAGGAGCAAACACTACAGAGGTAAGCTCGAGACTACCAGGAAGAACGCTAAGAAAAGATCACTCAGGTACCCCGGGATCGTGAAGCCCGTACACATCTAAAGGAGGTGTGCCCCTGGGGGGAATTCTAAACGGTAAAAGTATCCATTCTACCAGTGGGATTTAACAGACTCCAGTACCAAAATATAGCACGTATTATTCGTTTATAGTCCAGCCTACACATTACAGAAACAAGCTACCCACAAAAAAGTTTTCGTAATCCACTTCTTCTTTTGCAACTAATCTGTTACCAACTTACCAGTTATGCAATAAATCTCATCCCAAAGTGGTTTTAGTTGCAGTGTGACTATTAATCAACGATCTTAATTAACAGGTTGTTTCATTGAAATCCTTTCTCATCATCAGTAGCGAATTTCTAGCATTTCAGTCGAGATCAATGGATTCCTTGATAACATCTGAGCCTTAACGATTAATAGCACACTAGTTACTGTTTTAAAACCGGGCTGAAGAGCGATGGCTCTCAATTTTGTTGCCAGGAGAGTTCTATAACTCCTCCCCAAACAATTTCCTCCCTCCCTGAAATGAATGCCGCTTGTTAACGATTGCTCGAGGAGATAATTCGACGCTGAGAAGAGATACTCTGAAAGTGAGCATTAGAAAATTGGGAACAATAGATTATTGAATAGTTTATCGAAAGCCTAAAATAGAGTTCTGAGATTTTACTTGTTGCAAGGAGAAAATTAATTGGGTAAA
>CM063498.1:174191730-174196730 GCA_032207245.1 Pardosa pseudoannulata
ATAAAATAAATATTTCTCCTGAATCCTTAATAAGAGTTTTATGTTATTATAAAGGTCATTTTCATTTGTTATATCAGTTAAACAATTAAAAAATTAAATTGAAAAATATAAAAATCTTCTTACTCGGACAGGAATGTAAAAAGAATTTTTTCATAGGAGATGATGCTTTCTCCCTTCAACTCATATCTCAAAATTATTTATATCTCAAAATTATATTTACACTTTTCGTAATTATCATTTTTATTCTAAAACTATATAGATATGAACATCATATTTTATTTTATGTAATAATAAATGCTACTTTTTACTTTAGATTTCTTAATAGCTTTTGATGTTTATGCAAAAAATTAAAAGCTTTTTATGAAATAAATATTTCTCCTGAATCCTTAATAAGAGTTTCATGTTATTATAAAGGTCATTTTCATTTGTTATATCAGTTAAACATTAAAAAAAAAAGTGAAAAAAATAAAAACCCGCACAGGGATTTTTTATGGCACATGATGCTTTCGCCCTTCGACTGATATCTCAAAATTAATATAACAAACCTTATATGTAGTACATATATACAGCAATTCTCATGGAGATGTTATATTCCCTACATTTTCCCTTCGCTGTGACACTGTACCCGTAAAATAACTTTTGAAATATGTAAATTAGAAACTTTATATCCAATAGAAACTAATTATTGCTTTTATTTTGTGAATGAAAAGTATATCAATGTTTATATATTATTATAACAAAATAAATCCAAATTTTTATAATTTTAAATTTTTTAATATTAAAATACATATTTTCGCAGCTTTAGTTTACAGAATAAAATACATATTTAACTCTAATTTAATATAAAAGTTATGTTTTTATAACGTATTTATTCCAAAATTTACCTCCCGTCTAAGAAAATTTCACTTTTTTTATTTGGTGTATTTTCTTTATATTATTTTTATAATTTTAAATTTCTTAACATTTTAAAATTTTTTAGTATCAAAATACATATTTTCGCAGTTTTAGTTTACAGAATAAAATACATATTTAACTCTAATTTAATATAAAAATTATGTTTTTATAACGTATTTATTCCGAAATTTACCTCCTTTTTTCATTTGGTGTATGTTCTTTATATTATTGAAAAAATATACTACTTGAATTGACAAAACTAAATATTTCAAAAATGAGAGTATTATTGAACAATTTGTAAAATATTCATTCTGAAAGAAACAATTTTTTTTGTTTACTTTGTGATAAATCGAAATAAACTCTTTTGGGGAAAATTTTTAAAAGTATTATGTTTTTTGTTGTTTTTTTAAATTTTCATTGGCAAATGTAATCTTTAAGGGGTGGTGTACACTAAAAACATTTTTATAAATTATTAGCTAAGAGAGTTAGGAAATTTTGTACAGATAAAAACTGAAGTATTAGAAAATTAATCACATAGTTTTATTTCCTTAAAACCATATACTTTTAAATAACTTATTTTTTTATAAAAGTTTTCATTAATTTTTAAAATATTACTTTCAACATACTTTTTCGTAGATTCCAACAGAATGTTTCCGAAACACTCCAAATATATATTAAAATAAATTTGGGTATCCGTTTTAAATTTTGACATTTTACACATTATTAAAGTTTTAAAAAAATTTTAATTTTTGGGGAAAATCCTACTTAAAGGCTTTAAAATATATGTCCTATGAATAAACTACTGAATTACCTGACAAAATAACACCCGAATATATCCAAAACATATTTCTAAAAAATTAAAAATAATTCACAATAAACATTTTAAAAACTAACAAAACATTTTAAAATTTTTAATATCTGAAACAGTTACCTGATTTTTGAAATATTTTGAAATGTTATTTGTTTAGTAAATGAATTTAAATGAGTTCCAAATTTCATAATTTTAAGTTAATCATTGCTCTTTCTCTCTTTCTAATCCCCATGTCTATGAATATACTAGATGAGGTCCACGAGTCCATTTACCTTCAGAAAATCGAAAACTAGCATGGGAGATCTGAATAGGTCCTCAAGAGACAACCTCAGGAACACAAGGATATGTGCCGAGGATGCCGGTTCATTTTGACATTTAGGACAATTCGGGTGCATTTTGATACCTCTGTCGAAATTAACTCCTTTGAGGTGTCCACTGGGGAATCGGGAACGTGTTGTCTGAACATATCTATCGCTATCAATAGCAAGAGATCCTCCAGAACAATCTGCTTGATACCATGGATGACTCGGGGGAACGAGCCAAATCTGCCTGTCAGCATGTCTTCTAATGGAATACAGTTCAAGATATGTCAGTGAATTGGTAGCCGATAATGGTTCTTCAGAACCCTCCTTCGCCAGAGCATCTGCCATCTCATTCCTCCATATGCAACATGCGAAGGAATTCACACTTCTAGAAATTCTAATAATTTCTAAAAATGTTTACTATCTTCTACCATCCCCTTAAATTGTTTTTCTCCATGTTTGCTTTTACTCTTTTTTTTTTTTTTTTTTTTTTTTTTTTTTTACAAATACAGTAAAACCTCCAAAGTTGACCACCTCTCTATGTTGACCGAAATTTATTAGTTTGAACGGTCAAAATGCATTTTCAATGGCGATTTACCTCTCTATGTTGACCACCTCCGTAAGTTCTATGTTGACCAATTTTTTGTAGGTTTTACTCTCTGTAAGTTGACCACTGATGTTTTCTTGAATTAGATTTTTCTTCTGGCTGTTCTCCACGTGGTTTCCAGGAATTTCTTTAATCAGTCAATTGGATTATCTGAGCAACACTCGTGACACCCCCCTCTTTGGTGCTCCATTCATTGTTCACTTCCAGTATGGTACTATGGGAGGGAAATACCAGAGATTACCCAGCCTTTTGTTAAGGAGAAATAATATTCTAACCCTTTGCATACTTTCACTTCTTCGATTGGCTGTAATTGCTGAAATCTGTTGAAAAAGGTCAGGAGAGTGGGGTATGTGTACATTGAACGAACTACGGAGAATTGGAAAACAACGTGTATCGCTCACATGTGAAACACGTTCTGTTATGTTTTTCTGGACATCACGTCGTGGCAGTACCAGTCGTTTATTTCCAAATCTTTATTGGAAATGGCGCAAAGAAAAGATCTAAGAGAACTTAAATTAAAGGAGAAAGTGGATCTTCTTAATTTTCTGGAAAGCAGCAACTAAGCACAGCGAGGACTCTAAGGTACGAGAAACGGACAGCGAAGAGGATGATGATCCAAGTGACGATGAAACTGAAAACTACCCAAGTTTGAAGAAAGACGATGTAAAGCACATGATGGAACAACTTAAAGATTTCGCTGCAGAAAAATGCCCAAGCATGCTTAATGGACTTGTAAACTGTGAAATTGCTTTTTGCAGTTACCAATGAACAAAAGGAGAACTCAAACAAAAATTGAATCATTCTTTCAAAATTTGTAAAAATGTGCTGTACCTTCAGTAAAAATAAAAATAAGTAAGTGCTAATTTTTTTCTAAATTTTTCCTTAAAAAATACTAAAAAAGATTATTAACTTTTAACCCTAAGTTGACCACCTCTGTATGTTGACCACTTAGTTACAGTCCCTTAGGTGGTCAACTTATGGAGGTTCTACTGTATATACAAGCAATTGTCAAATATCACAGTTTCTCACTGCAAGCGACCGTAAATTTTTTATAAAATACAATTTCAAAGATTTCAGAAAATCTACGCACAATCTTATGGATAAATCACAAAAAAAGCTATCAAAAAAGTAATGTAGAAAAGCATTAATATTTGTAAAGTTACAATGTTTAAAAAAATTTAGTTCTAATTAAATCAACCATTCACACAGACTACGCTTTTAAATATGTTTTAAATATCAGTATAAAATATAAGGGACTTATAATCTTTACTGTAATAATTAATTTTTATAATTGTTAAAGAATACCATATCCTCTTAAAATTTTTATAAAGAAATTATTATCTACATAAGAGTTTTTTTAGATAGCAAGATCTTAATACTCGGAAATATGAATTACCTGATATTTTTTGTCAATAACGCACTTTTTACGAACACTTCTATAGATTTCCAGCTGTAGAGAACAATGAATGATTCTTAGAACTTAATTTGAGTAATTATCTTTCCTCTAGAACTACTAAAAATGAATGAAATGACAACTTTATAAGATCAAAGTATTTCGCAAGTGATTCCGACAAAGATATCTAAATGCTAACGAACATAAAGACTTTCATTTAATCCACAAAAACCCAGTCTGTCTGACATTTTTTCATAATGTCCCCGATATCAAAATCAGTACTTGATAATTATAAAAAAGCCAAAGGCGATTTTTCCCAGAGCTTATCAGAGTACTTGCGTCACAGACTATAATGATAGTTATTAAAACGCTACATTAGCATACTCTTTATTGTCATAGAACCCAAGCGTTCTTAAAACCACAAGTAAGAAAACTTTCTTGTATTTAAAGTATGTAGATTTATTATAATTACTAAACATATGTTCTTTCTTCGTGTATGAGGGTAATACTGAAATTTTCGATACAGATGCAGACAATAGGCGCTAAAAAATTATTGTTAACATATGTAAATTTGAACTCTTTTCTATCCACAGACGTTAATTTGTGGTAACAATTGCAATTCAGCTGTAGTAGAATGAGTTCTAAAAGAAAAGAAAATGGTGTTGACGTGAGAGTATTATCGCACTATTATTTTCAATGATTTTAGAGTGAGGCTAAATCAAGAAGAATCGCTTCAGATCTACAAATAGCACAAGTTCCATCTCGTGTCAATGTAATCAGATGGTTACAGAAATTTGTAGGGGGTCGAAATTCTCTCATGGCCGAAGAATGAACACTAGGACATTTGTCAGGTGAAGTTCCAGAAAATGTATCGGCCATATGAAAAATGTTAATAGATAATTATCGTTGTACTTAAATAAGGGAGCAGAAGTAACTTAACAAAACTGTTCTTTAAGAAGTGCATTTGCAAAACTTAGTTTGTTGTTCAGTCCC
>CM063498.1:174201730-174299230 GCA_032207245.1 Pardosa pseudoannulata
TTCGTACAACAATACGTGAATTTAATAAAATAAAAATAATAAAAATCCTAAAAAGTTGAAAAAATAGTAAAAGTATATTTTAAAAATAGTAAAACTTTAAGAATAATAAAACAACTTTAGGAATAAGAATTTAAAAAAAAAGCAGAAAATATTAAATTAATTAGACATTAAAAAAAAATTGGCTGCGTCGGGGACAGAACCGTCAACCCGGCAATTACGACGATTAAATGGGCAGATAATCTACCGAACGGGTCAAATCTGTACATGGTGAAGGAACTAATTAGAGTATATGAGGGTCGAGTAAAAACAGTCCAGAAATTTAAATATTAAGCTCCCACCTCGCCATCCTATCCAGAATGCCTTTAGTATAGAATAAGAGGGAGAATAAGGCTTGAAATAATAGCATTAAAAACTTGAAAAGGGGGGATGGGGTGGATTTCGAACTCGCTTTCAATTTTGCTAACCCTAACTAATGAAAAATCCAGTATGGCTGCCTGTATCCATTCCAGGTACAACCGCTTCATAAATTTGCGGACAGACAACTTAGGCTTTTATTATATAGGGGATATTCAAATATTATGTTGATTTGCTTGCTTGTATTCTAGCAGTGCGTGCGGTACTAGATGCTGCACCATATAGCGCGTTAACTGGTCATACGATTTTGTAGACGGTTAATGTTTAAATTTATATATTGTAAGATTTTGTTTTCATGGAAATATAAATGAAGTATTTCATCAATAGGAAGGGAAATGTTTTAGTGTGGTAAAGTAATTTCGGTGACGCATTATATTTATAGAAACAATTCGCTGAAAAACAATTTTGTTTTGTTAGACAAAAAAGAAACGAATTCTAACAGAACAGTCCAAATTTTACCTTTCATTGTGTCTTACAGACAGTATATAAGTTATATCTGTAACACAATATCCCTGATTTTTAATTTTTTTAAAATTGTCAAGATGTTTTTCGCAGAATATAGGATTTTCAAATGTTGAAAACAGTTAATAAATATAATTTAATCCACTGACCAAACAAGAAACAGTTCGCTCTATTGTGCCAGCATGCATTGAAATCCTCTGCACGTGGACTAGACTTTCGGTTTGTCGGCACCAAGATGAAGCACCGCAGCGGCAGGCGCCGTGTGATGCTACGTTTGGTGAAAATATAAGTTTTTCGTGGAAATATAAGATTTTCGTTATTTTATTAGTAATACGGATAGACGTATGGATTTTGTGTACAAAAGAATAATAAACGTTAAAGAAGTGTTTAATGTACATTTTTATGGTTTTATTATTGTTGTTGTTGTTGTTGCTCTCTGCACACCCTGCATGAACACCTACCGCACGCCACTGGCAAATAATGAATTTTAAAGGAAATTTTTGTGTAAATAAATTTGTTACTTTTTTAATTTAAATTGGTGCAGTTTTTTTAATTGAGTAGAGCTTTTATGAATGAATTACATTAGATGTGAAATTTATCCTTAATATTGTCTGTAGTTCTCAGGTCTTTGGATTTTAGATCGTAGTAATTTTAAATAATAAACACAACGTATTAAATAACTCAAAATGTACTAAATAAATACTCATATCTGCTAACTAGTAAAAAATAATAAATCTCTATAGCACTATTCGACAATCACTATTTCTAAAATATTCTGTAACTGATCCATGTTTGGAACAAGTTGATCGCCTGGACTTCAAAGAATATGTGTTCCACCGCCTCTGCTTCTACAAATAAACTATCACTATTATCTTAATTTCGAAACATCTTCGTGTGCTTCAGAAAAACTCGAAACTGATTCAGTTTATACTGGTTTTTTTTTAATTCAAGAAATTAATTATTCTCCTGATCTACTCTGGACAAGTCCTGCCCTGTGTGACCCCAAGTTTTTTTTTTAGCTTATTAACTTTCTGGGAGTCTAGCAAGGTCCTTGATGAGCCAAGAAATTTTTTACCACGAAACGTCTTTGAAACATTCTTATCAATACAAAATAGTTCATTTCTCAAATTCTCTTAAATTCCAAAAAATGATACTTCCGGGAACATGTTGCAGCAGAACCAAATTTTTACAACAAAGAATTCGGGAAACAGATAATACGGTAAGAATAAATGTGGGAAAGTTGCAATAGGACGAATATTTGCGACGACAAATGCTGGAACACGAATAATCTCGGATAATCCGAGAACGATGAATGCGGTAAACGCTGAGATAGAACAAATGTTTTATATCGACAAATGCGGAAAGGCAATCTGGAACGATGAATGCAGAAACCGTTGCAATGGGAGCGAATTTTTCGACAACGAATGTAGTATAATGAAAAATCTGGTAACGATGAATGCGGGAAATGTTGCAATGGGATTGAATTTTTTTAAGACGAATGCATGAAAACAAATAATTTCGGAACGATAAAAACCGATAAAATTATATTGCTTCTATGGTTATAATTTCGGAAACAATAAATCGAAAGATTGATGCGATAAAACGATGTATGCAGGAATGATAGATTAAAGGTTCGCTGTATTACTCGAACATTCCCCCATTCTTCTGACGGAGGTAAAACCCTAATTTCGAGTAGATAAGCTACCCCGATGTATACGATACACATGTGATAACTAGCCTTAACAATACGAAAATTTTCAGATAAGTGCGGTCATATACACCGCATGCAATCAACTTTAATCAGTAGGTCCCGATCTCATTAGCCTATGTGGTGTAAAAATTTGGCCATTTCGCTCATAACCATGCCAAAATAATTCTTCATGTCTGGACCTCCAACGCTGGGTGAATATCTCTCCAGCTTTAAATTTGCCTAGCAAAATACAATCATATCTCTGGTCCCCGCACACCTCTTACACATCGTACGAAAAGAAAAACTCAAATAAACTGTGTAATAAAGACACGTGAAAAACGTTTCATTAAAAGAATACTTTCGGACTGGTAGCAAAAAGAATGAAATTTCTTCAGTTACGATGTCCCAGCAAGTAGACAGCAGACTTTGCATTTTAACTTTAAACACGTATAAGCTGCGATTTATCTAAATCCAAACTGCGGTAACCAGATGTCTAATTTTGCAGTAGATGCAAAATTAGACATAATTAATTTTGACAATTAGAATGCATAATTGGCAATAAAATATACTTTGGGGTACCATTTATACGTTTTTCGAGCTATCGAGAAAAATAAACGTATAAATGAAATATTACTTAGAAATAACTAACGTTTTGTGCAATACTGATCTGTTGGCTATTTCTTTATGGACTGATTGACTGTGATATTCTGACTGGTATTATGCAGTTTGCACAATGCCAGTCCGTTAACACAGTGTTAAATTGCTGTACTTGTATAGTTTCAATATTAGTAATAAATAACCAAGATGGAATTCATAATGCGTTGTTCCAAAATGAAGATAAAATTAAAAAAAGCTTACCGATGTCGTGAGAAATAGTATTTATGGACTTAAAGAAATTCGATATGTTTTTCCGGTAAATTTTTTCACTTAGCATTAAATAAAGCATTTTCGATAGCATTTAAATGCTGGAATGTTTTGTTCTGTATCATGACACAAGTTTCTACATGATATTGAGTCACTAAAATTTGGTGGCGAGATATGGACTTCTCAGTCCTCATCACCAAGACTGCTTTCATCTTCTGCAACTTGTGACTCAATTAATTCATCAATCGAAAGCAATTTGAATATTTTCCGATAGCAAAATCACAGTCCAGGGTCAATAAGCTTGTATTTTGTGTAACGGAACAACGGAATTTCAGAGCTATTGTCAATAAATTATAACTTTCATGACTTATGAAATATTTTAACGTTTAATGACATACGTATATTAAGCAATAGAAAAAAAACGTATAACTGTTAAAATCGTCTAAATGGTGATTCAATAAATGTATTTTAATCAAGAACAGATAACGCGATATACTAACATTGCCCGGAAGATCACACCACTCGCAAGTATAGGTTTTTCTGTGTGTTCATCAAATTCCTTAATTTGAGTTTTCGCCCCTTTCTTCATTTGTGTATGAAGTTGTAATGGAGCTCAAATGAGTATCAGTTGTAATTACCATTTAGGTTTGAATTTTGATTTAATATTATGAACTTAATATACTGGATTTTTGCCACTGTTTCTATACTTAGTTTTTGCCAATGTTTCCATACTTCATTTTTTTTCGCCCTTTTATTCATATGTGTGTCAAAAGGAATTTTTTTGCTGTCGATGGGGAGGAGTGTGAGAGTGCAGCTATGTTTGACATAAGGTTTGCGAAACTGATTTGCTCACCGCACTCACACGTTGTGGGTTGAATGCCCAAGTTTTTTTTCGCGACTCCAGGAAGCGTGTGGTGTGGCCAGTGAAAATAATTGCACTTAAACTTCACCAAGTTTTGGAGAATTGTGATTGGTCTCCAGGAGGCGATTCAGGACCATCCTCGGACTCCCGGTCCTTCTGTGCAGAGCCGGGAAAGATTGTAAAAAGGACAATGGAACAACGAACAGGATAATGGAAAAAGTATAGGGTTGGCTGAGTAGAAAGAAGGAAGAAAAAGAATGCAGCGTTCGGCGTTCTCTTGGACATTGGTTTTTTTTTTTTTTTTTTTTTTTTTTTTTTTTTTTTTTTTTTGAGGCGTAGCACGTGGAGTGCTTCCTTCACTTTTTAATTTTTTATATATTTATTTTGCATATTTTCTTGTCGTTTGTTCTAATTTTGAACATTGTAATATAGATCAGTGGTATTATACTATAATTAAAAGCAATATAAAGCAACTTTGGGTTATCAATGTTTTGGAAATAACAATGCAATGTACTACACCACAGCAATAGGGTTCTGAGTATACGGCGCGAAAGCGCATCTTTAAAAATTAAATTGGATCAAGTTGTCTAGAAAAAAATTTTAAAATGGATAAATCAATCTAAATAAAATCTAAATTAAAATCATCTTTGAACTTCTTTCAGTCTTTCTTCAATAATGTGTGTAATCCATCGGAAATCATTTCCTCTGGTCACAATAATTATGTAACAGATATTGTTTTTACTTGACCGGGCTACAGTGCAAAGAGAAGCTTAATCAGCTAGCATAATGAAAAATGTTGCAGTCGGGCCACATTGAAGAGTTTGGTTTGGTTTGGAGCGCTACGGTCTACTGTTTTGCACACGAGGGCTAATGAGACCGGGACCTACAGCTTAAAGCTGATTCCGAACGGCTACGAACATCCATGCCATAGTGGGATTCGAACCCACGAACTCCGGTACCGACGGCAACATTGAAGAGAAGCACAATTTTGAGAACAATTTAAATCTTTCTTGAGGAAATGCTAAAAAAACATCTTTGCCAGTCAACGGCAGACAAGAGAATGATGCGAAAAACACTGATGGAACAGAGGTGTACCCCAGAGCGAGACAGATAAAATTTTCCAGTGGGATAACAAACTTAATCAGTAAATTTAACTGTTAGATCAGGGGAAAAACTGCGCCATTTGTAGGCGACAGCTAGAAAATGAGTTGAATGCACAGAATATTTACATCTATTACACAGAAAGCTTTGGGAAATGTGTTGGAAGAATTTAAAGTCGAGGACATTCCTTTGATTAAGACATTTTGTGGCTGGAAAAATAGATTTTAAGGAATTGGAATGGGAGAGAGGAAGTTTTTAAAGAGATATTCAAGTGAAATAATATATATATATATATACATGTACATATATATATATATATATATATATATATATGTGTGTGTGTGTGTGTGTGTATCTCTCTCTCTCTCTCTCTCTATATATATATATATATATATATATATATATCAGTGGCGTGCGGTCCATATGTGCAGGGGTCCATATGTCTAGGGTGTGCACTGCACACCCTAGCAAAATTATGAGGGACAATAATTTTTTGCACCTATGTCTACCTATCTTTATATGGTATATAATAAATATTATTTATAACATATTCAAGTATTATGTTGATTTGCTTGCTTGTATTCCCGCAGTGCGTGCGGTACTAGGTGTTGCACCACGTATCACGCAAACGAACATAAAAAGTTCTAATGTGCACGCACTGCGCACTAAATTGAAAATCACGCTTTATATGTATGGGCTACTGGAGAAGACAGCATGCTATGGCACTGAGGCAAGTGCAGCTATTTTTACTGCACTTGGCATTCAGAATCATCCGAAGGTACTGTTTATTAAGCGTTGTATTAGTGCGGGGACTTTTTTTTTCTAAACTGATTAACTGGTCATACGATTTTGCAGACGGTTAAGGTTTAAATTTATATATTGTAAGATTTTGCTTTCATGGAAATATAAAAGAAGTATTTCATCAATATAAAGTGAAATGTTTTAGTGTGGTAAATTAATTTCGGTGATGTATTCTATTTATTGAAATAATTAGCTGAAAAACAATGTTATTTTGTTTTAAAGAAACGAATTTTAACAGAACAGTCCAAATTTTACCATTCATTGTGTCTTACAGACAGTATATAAGTTATATTATGTAACATCATATCCCTGGTTTTGTTTTTAAAAATTGACCAGATGTTTTTCGCAGAATATATGATTTCCAAATGTTAAAAACAATAAATATAATTTAATCCACTGATCGAACAAGAAACAATTCGCTCTATTGTACCAGCGTGCAGTGAAATCCTCTGCACGTGGAATAGTCGTTCGGTTTGTCGGCACCAATGAGCATCCGGATGAGACACCGCAGCGGCGGGCGCCATGTGGTGCTACGTTTGCTGAACATGTAAGTTTTTCGTAGAAGCCCGAAACGTTGCTTTTTCGACGCCGATATGATACCATACAACAAAAGACATGATTTTCGCTTCAGTGCTAGTAGAATTCTTATAAGTTTAGCTGTTTTTATAGTTACAACTCGACTACTCGTAGGGAAATGTTTTATTTATTGTAATCTTTAAATTTATATTCATAATAAATAACCAGTTTCAGAATGGAGAACTCAGATGTCTCAATAATTAAAGATTTATTGGAAAATCCATGTTCTCTGCACACCCTGCATGAAAACCTACCGCACGCCACTGATATATATATATATATATATATATATATATATACTTCACGTACTAAACAGAAATTACAATTTAACTATTTTTAAAGATTCAGGGCAGAATTTGAAGTTTCTGCTGATCGTCTGCGTTGAAATCCATACCATTTTCCCTAAGAAACTAGACACAAACAGACCAGCACAAATTCTTTCGAAAGAAAATAAAATCAAAAGCAATCGTAGAAAGTCGACAAAAAAACTTTAAACTGAAAGGGCTCATTACATAAATGTTTTCACTCATAAGGGGCATTGAATATGATTTGGCTTACGTTCAATTTTATATCAAATTCCAATTCACTTGGAACATTTTCAAATTTGGACCTATAACTAACGTGCTTAAAAAAAGATGCAATAAAACACTTCTAGCCGGAAAACATCATAAATTTGGAACTATCTAGAATCATCTATTTAAGCATTTGATATCAAAAGTGTGTAAAATTTTAGAGGACCTCGGAATTTCACCAATATAAAGTCACTCGGGAATACTCGCTTATATTTCTACAGGCAATTTTTACCCCTGATATCATAATACTATATATTTATTCATGCATTGAAATACGTATAAACTGAAATAATAGTACACGTTTCAGAGTTACAATATTTACCTCATAAATGTTGACTTCCAATATGAATTATTAGTAGTCATTCACTTGAGTATTTTATTTATTAAAAAGCGTATCATTTTATTTTAAACGGATATTTTAGAAGAGATATGCTACACCTTAATCTGGCGAAATTACAGAAGCAAGTTATTACTTTAGATAGTTCAAACTTTATCTAACGTAAACAGTTTCAATAAAATTATACAGCATCAGTATTCGAGACTAACCCAAAAGAAGCATGCTTTTTTCAAGACTCTTTCTTCCATTATGTTAGTTCTATTCGTATTTAATATGCTCTCTGAGTGGTTATTCATTCTCTCTTATACGCTTAAAATTCCGTGAGAAGTTTAAAGAAAATTTCTCAAAATAAAGGAAGTAACCACCTATATAATAATAGCCTAAGTTATCTGTCCGTCTGTCCTCTAATTTATGAAGCGGCTGGACCTGAATGGATACAAGCATCCATATTGAATTCGTGAAGAGTTAGGGTTAGCAAAAATTTAAAGCGAGTAAAGTTTATTTTCTATCAATCCAATTCTAAAATCAATTGGTATAAATATGCTTCATATCACAGCAAAAAATACTGTAGTCTTTAAAACGTTCGAAATCCACCCCTATCCCCCTTCAAGCGTTTAATGCGACTATTTCGAGCCCTTTTTTTCCCCCGGTTAGAGCAGGAGAATAAATTTATCAATTTAATGACCACATTATAAATGGGTAAAAACAACACTTTTTTTTCTAGCATTATAACGTCATTCCTTTAACCATCTCATTTAATCATTTCTTATTTTTAATTATTTAAATATCATCTGTATTATTTTCACACGTTTTGTCACTGAACTTAGATATTATGTAAATAATTTTCTTTTATATTTGGCTTAAATAATAGATTAGGTACACATGTGATAATTTTAAATTGAATCATCGATTATTTTTTGTTGCAAGATAATTCTCAGACAAAATAGCAGATCTTATCCTTACTTGCCTCATAGGGTACTTTACAATTCTGGAAAATTAAAAATTTTATTGATCCCGTTGGGTATAATAGAAACACTTTTGTTTTTATATTATATACTAGCTAATGTGCCCGTGCTTCGCTACGGGGAATATTGTATATTCTATTAATCAAGCACTTTTATTTTTGTATATTACTCTGTAAATTCTATACAGATTAGCTCAACTCATGAACGAATAAGTATATTTCTAATATATACGTATTATAATCATACTCGATTCTCATGATACATTAATTTACATTAGAACTGTGTGAAGCTTCAATAAAATATAAAAACGTTTCCCGATTAAAAATACGAAAATTTTATTTCAATAATGAAACACTTGTCATACCCACTAAACTTCCATATAAGTTCCATATAATTTTATTAATTATCGAAATTAATAAAGAAAATAAAGAATTAATAAAGAAAATTTCTTTCTTTTCACGCCAAATGGCACTCCTGGCGTAGACTTAATTTTCATTATCACAAATGTGAGCTTAAAATATTTTCGCTTTATATTGTGATATTTCTTGATAGATAGGCAGAAAATAGACAAAGGTAACTTTTATTTTTCGGTACTACTAAATACCCCCTAAACTTCATTTACATCCAGACTGACCATTTGTATCAAAATAAAATATATATCAAGCAGGCTCTTTTTTTGATACACACAATAACCAGTAAGATAAATGTTTATATGATCCTGACTGAAATGAACATTTTTGGACATAATAAAATATGAAATTAACTCTAAAAATAACTTTACTGACTGCTGGCTTACATTAATTACCAACTATAGTACATCCTGTCATATAACGCAATAAAATGAGTAACAGAACTTTTAATGTTAACTGTGTTTATTTGGCGATAATTATGAATTTGTTGAAAATTTGGTGAATCTTTGGCAAACCCTGTGGTATGAATAAAAAACAACGAACAAATTTAATGTACAAATATATATAAATTAAACTCTTACACTTAAAAATAATTCGTTGTTAAAATACCGATGAGAAAATATTGAATGTAAAAAAAATAATCGATGATTAAAGTTAAAATTAGCTTAAATGTACCTAATTTATAGTCAAATATAAAAGAAAATCAATCACTTAATATCCAAATTCAGAATTAAAAAGGTTGAAAACTGTGCAGACGATATTTTAATAATGAAAAATAAGAAATGATTAAATAAGACGGTTAAAGGAATGACGTCATAATGCAAGAAAAATGTTATTTCAACATATTTATTACGTGATAAATTGATAAATTTAATCGCCTGCTCTTAACCGGGGAAAATAAAGCTGGAAATAATGACATAAAACGCTCGAAAAGGGGGGAAGGAATGGATTTCGAACGTTTTAAAGTTGACAGTACTTTTCGCAGGGATACAAAGCATATTTATACCAATTTTTTTTAGAATCAGACCATTAGTTTAGGAGGAGATGTGGAACATACATACATACATACACACATACCCACATACACACACACATACAATGACTTTTATTTATAAGAGAAGAGAAGATTCACACATTAAAAAAATTATATTGTTAAAGACCATCTTATTTCTCATAGCGACAGCCAATGAGAAAATTAATTATTATTTCGAATGCGAGGACACTTGCTCTTATAGCATTCACCACTACCAAGATGCCAATATTTCTTGTCATTTTAATATGGGTTTTGGGTATGGGCAACACCATTTGGCACCATTTGGCATCACACCCTAGGAAAACACAAGCAAACAAAGTGGATTCTCGTAATTTAAAAGCAAGGCCCAAGCAGAAAACCGCCAAGCTTAGCATGCCACCTTCAGAGGTATCCATGGGTGATTCTAAGTAAGAAAATATTTTCTGAACTTCCTACAAAATTTCCTGAAAAAATATATGCTACTAATTTAAATTAAAAACTATATTAAGGTTAATTTCTGGATGTCAAAACTAGAGCTGGATGATATCTGAATTTTAATATTGTGATTTATCGTTTACCAAATATCAATATATTCTAATATATATCACCTTATTGCAAATATAAGTGTGCTCTGTATAAAATAATACAAACGCACATATATCAATGTGTGTGTTGATTATATAGAAAACAAAATTTCAATTTCTTAACCCCTCGTGTTGCAAAAAGTAGACCGTAGCGCTCCAAACCAATCTTAATCTGAATACATAAATTTAAATCTTAACATATCGCTTTAAAAAAGAAAATCACATAACATTTCATTACTTTCTAATTACCTTCAAAATTCATTTATATATTTTTTATTTGAAGCTAAAGATGGTTTTAAAAACTTTAATTTTGGGAAACAAATGTTTCCGGAAAAAAAAATCTGTTTTTTATAATTTTCGGAACTGACTCGCACATATTTTCGGAAAATTATTTTCGGATCAGAATCATCCTTGGAGTTGTCGTTCGGGAACTTTGAGGACACTGCGACTACAAATCTATTTTACGTGTCTCAGCCAGCGTTAATTAATTTGGTGGATCTTTAGCGGACTCGAACTTCAAACTCAAAATCCTCCGGTTGTCAGATCGATGACTTTGCCGACTGAGCAACAGCAGCTCCCCAATGAGAATAATAGTATACGACCAATGGGAAGGTTGGAAAAGAATTATATAGATTCTGCAGGTAGGTTGCAAATTTTCTTTATATTCAAATGGTATTTACATGTTCTCAGTTTTTGCCCATACAATATTGGGAATAGTTGACCATTTCATTGTAGGGTATAGTACCAGAGGAAGACCACCAACAAGGTGGCTCAATGACGTTGAAATTTTACCTCAAAATTTAAGGAATTAAAAACTGGCAGAGAGTTGCGCTGATCGTGTGAGTTGGAAGAAGCGTGCTGTTGAGGCAGCTAAGACCTGCAATAGGTTGTCAAGCTATTAACTCTTTCGTGGGTCATTTATTTCTCTCTTTAAGTTTCCAAACTTCCAAAACAGTGCTGCTAATTTTATTCAATCAATCGAACAATTGATGACAGCGCAAAACCGAAGCGGGAATCAATCTTCCCGTCGTTTCAATAACAAGACCAATATATTAGAATGGGTTTTGTGCATTCCCACAGATGTTTTGTAAGGTCGTGTAGGTGGGGAGTAATCTTCCCACAGCCCACGAACGGGTTAAAGAAAGAAAGAATATCATATAAACGGCCCAACATTACTCCCTGTGAAATTTGTTTTGGAACGCTGCCGTCGATTATTGTGCTTCATGAGGACTAACTATATCGACAGCTTAAGGTAAGTCTATACATACTAGATTCCTGTCACTGAATGTTAACCTATGAAAAAAATAAAATTCACTCTAACAACCTCGCATGTTAAAAATTCTTTAAAATAATTATTCCACGTGATTAAACCAGTAAATTTTCTATCATGCTAAATATATGAAATAAAGTTTGCTGAAATGTAAATTTAGTACATTTTATGAAAAAAAACTGATTTATTTAGATTGTTTAAAAAATCCTCTTTTTTTAAACCACACATTCATCGAGATTTCACAAACTGTAGTTTATTTCATTTACATGTTAATTAGATCTTACGCTGATCTGTACTTCAGCTCATTTTAAAAACTCTTTCTAACTTTCCCTAATTTGCTACGGACTATTTCAGAAATAAATGAAAACTGTAGTAGTAAATGAAAATGTGGGAAAATTTGCTCGAGAAAAAAGTTCCAAGTTATCAGAATGGGTTCGACTAATCAACAAAGTTTTACGTGGACTCGGTACTGTAGGGATTAGGATTTCGGCAAAAAATTCCAAATAAAAGGTGGTTCGAGTTACCGTGAGTTAATTATGCATAATTTATATTTTGTTCCTCATTCTGTGGGCGCGAATCAAACTATTCTTCAACATTGCACAATGTAGTCTTTCACAAGAGATTATTCAAAAATGTCTTAAATCACAATTTAAAACAGAAATGAAAAATCTATGTGAACACACACGACTTGTACGCGTATTAAACTATACACATTTTTTAATTACTCGTAGGCTTATTAAATTATACATATTTTTTAATCATGATTGTATGGTGCGTCCCCTGAATTATCATTTGCACATTCCCTTAAAAGTTCAAAGTTAGTTCTCAAGGCATGGATCTGTTTGAATTGAGATCAAGCACTGCCATCTGTCGGCAACTAACAATGTTAATATTCCTTATATTGATGCTTTTCGTTATAAATTAAAATTTTTCGGAATTACAGTATTTCCTTTACTCCTTACCACGGCTGCTGCCAAATTGCGGTCGAGATATGTCACAGGCGACTTCTGCATCATAATGACGTCAGAAAGAGGATTTTATAGTATAGAATTCTGGTCTCTTCCATCTCAGGTAACTTCTGACGTCATTATGATACGGAAGTCGCAAGTGACATATCTCGACCGGAATCTGGCAAGTACCCCAAGGAGCAACAAAGAGAAAAAGTTCAAAATTACTCTCTTTAAAGTTTCGAAGAAAAAGTGTTGGTGTATACGTACAGACTTAATGCCGAAATTTATAAAAATCAATTCAAGCATAATATAAATGGATATTTCCCTTTATATTTTAATCCAAATTTTTTCGAAATTACAATTTTTCCTTTATTTTGTACAAGCAATAAAAAAACCATCGCAGATGACACGAACTCTGTATGCAAAAGGCAAAAAAAATAAAAATAAATAAATAAATAAATACACAATATTGCATGTGAGGTTAGTTTAAACCAATGGCTTCCAAGGGGGTACAGGTAAGATCTCTTGAGGGTCGATGAAAGATCGCACGTGCACACATACAATCATATGCACGTGTGTGTGTAAGCATATATATACACACACATTTGCTCTCTCTCTCTCTCTGTATATATATATATATATATATATATATATATATATATATATATATATATATATATATATATATATATATATATATATATATATATATATATGTATACATATACATACATATATATATATATATACATGTATATATATAATAAATATATACATAAACATTATGTATAAGCATATATACCACACATGTAAAACATATGTAATACATTTATATGTAAACATATGTATAACATGCATGTATACATAGTAGATATATAGATATTACTGGATTTTATAAAACCATATGCACGATTTGGAGTCGAGATGACTATAATGGACGGTCTAGTATTAAAAGAGGTCAATGTAGAAAAAAGGTAGGGAAAGCATGGTCGAAAAAGATGGCAAAAGCAATAAAAATGTGTCTAAAAAGTTCCGTAAATTTGATATAACTGGATAAAACACGAGACATAAATCGCTTCTTTGGTTTCTCTTAACACGTTGACTATTAGACAAATTTTCAATGGTTTGCCCAAGGCGCCGACGTGAACTTTTCATTATGCGAAGCATATTATGCTGAAATATTATTTGCAGCAAATAAAATGAGTTATAAAATCATGCTTGAAGCAGTTTTCGTGGTGGGGGGTCACCGATGACCCCTATGGCAGTGAACGTGTTATGTACTTTTATTATTTGCTGCGTCGTCGGTCACCGTTGGTCCCCACGGCGCTGTAGCCAAGTCGAGTGCGGTCACCGGTGACCCCCAAGGCAGTCAACATGTTAAAGAAACAAAGAAATAAACAGTCGTTAACAACTCACCCCTCTCATATTCAATACTTTTCGAACGAAATATAAAAATGAAACATTGGTAATTTATCTGCATATCAGATAAAAATCCGCTGATTCCTTGTTCGTCCCACAAACCCACCGATGAGGAAGAAACTGCTAATTGGCACTTCATCAACACGACATCCTAGTCTCGTCCCGTTGGCTTGCTGACACGGCATCCCTCCCCGTCGTAAGGACATGTTGTCACGCTATATGCACAGTTCAGAATTATGAGTCTTTAATGACCACTGCATTATTTATTCGATTACTGTCGAGGGTGATGGCGTGTTCCTTTAAGCAACGGAATTGCTTATTTTGCGGTAGCGATACCTCTAAAAATTCATCTTCGTTTCTTTTCCAGTCGCAGACACCTAATCTGATTTATCGCTGAATTACAGAATTCTAAAGATAACACAAAGCTGTCATATAGTGAATGATTAGCAACTAAGTAATACTTTCAAATCATTAAGATCGATCATTTCAATCTTGGGGATAGTTTGGTTGGGAAATTTTTTATAATGAGTGGGCATTTGTTTGTTAAGTATTCTCCCATATAATGCCTCGAATTTTGATGACCATTTTATATTTAGAGCACCATATAGGTGACTATCCTTATTCCCTAGGGATAACACAAATAAACATGTGGGTCCTCGTAGTTTAGAAGCAAGAACCATGCAGAAGACCCCTCTAGGATTGGCCTGCCGTTTTCCTAGTAAGGTATCCTTTGGAAAATTGGGAATACGAACCTATTTTACGTACTAAAGATGCCATTAATGAACACAGTGGATTTTGGGCCGGCTTGAGCTTTGATCCCCAAACCCTCCGGTTATGGGATCTATGCCTTTGCCAGCTGAGATATATATATATATATATATATATATATATATATATATATATATATATATATATATATATATATATATATATATATATATATATATATATATATATATATATATATATATATATATATATATATATATATATATATATATATAATATATATATATATATATATATATATATATATATATATATTATATATATATATATGTATATATATATATATTATATATATGTATATATATATATATATATATATATATATATGTATATATATATATATATATATATATATGTATATATATATATATATATATATATATATATATATATATATATATATATATATATATATATATATATATATATATATATATATATATTATATATATATGTATATATATATATATATATATTATATATATATATGTAAACATGTATGTATAAGCATATATACCACACATGTAAAACATATGTAATACATTTATATGTAAACATATGTATAACATGCATGTATACATATGTTTACATATACCGTGATTACCGTGACTCTGGTTGGGATTATTATTTCGCTATTAAAACACAAGGTTACTTAGATCCATTGCTACCGAACAGCTAAAAACATCAGTGTCGAAAATGAGATTCAAACAGAAAAATGAATTTGATTTCTTGATAAATATCTTATCAGCTATTTAAGCAATAGAAATATTAATACCTTAGATCCACAGCTCTCTAACTGGGCCACAAACATATGTCAACAGTCCCGTAGAAATAATCAAGAAAAACCCTTAAACTATTAAACAAGTTGTAAAGATTCTCAAAAGTAAATACTTAAGTTGTCCGTCCTAGCCAATGCGCCACTTTCAAAACGTGCTAAAACGGCCTTGTTTTTTACTGACAATGAAACCAATTCTTCTACCTCTATGGTACTGAAATTATAATTGGTTTGATCGTCATAGTTTACTGTTTTGCCATACAAGGGATAATATGACCGTATACAAGGTATATAACTAACAGCGAATACAATCTGTATATCCGTATCTGAATATTGAAGTACAATCTGAATATCCATACACAACAGAATCGATTAACTACCACTGCATATAAAGGTTTTCAACTTAAATTAATTGACTTTTTTTTTTTGGTGTGTTTGTGTGACCTTCTTATAAGAAATTTTAAGCTCGTTCATAGCTAAGTTTTATGAATTAACTGATGATTAATTACTCTTCCTATGAATAACTAGTAATCACTGTTTCTGGCCTTTCAAATCTTTTTATATATCTGTTATTACCAAAAAGAGAAAAATCGGAAGTGTTACTCTTTTCCTTTTCTTGTATACTCCCGCACAATGAGGCCGTTAATGTCGGTTCAGAAATTAATGTGCCTATATGATTACCTTTGATTTTGAAGAAATTTCTGAAATAAAAGGATTTTATTTTTTTCAAAAAATCCTTTGTTGTGTCTATATTGAGACTGCAGAAGTTATATTCAAAATGTAATAATTATTTCCACTCTTTACATTGATCAATTTATAAGCAATTTATAAGCAAAATTATCCTGAGGCTTCTTCGAAAATAACTGAATTTACCGTGAAATAAACAAAAGACCAAAAAACTGTTGGTTATTTTGATCACTACGGTCAGCTTTTTGCTACACAAGAACTTCAGAATACCGCTATACGAGAAATTCTGATCTGAGACAGGCAACACTACGGGCTGTATCTGAGACATACGAGTATAAACGGCGCAAACGTTTATAGTGATGTATGTCTCAGAATGGGGTTTGAATTGGTTCTATTAATGCGAAATTTGCTCAGCGTAGTCAAACCAGATTCTAATGCTCGAACGACTAACTACGAATCCAAAATACCATATAGAATTTGCACGGAGAATGTCTGCAACAGTTAAAAATCGGCTTTAAAAAGTAGCCCTGGTCTCATTAACTGTCAAGCAGTCAAAACATTAACCTTGGTTTTGCCATCCAACCTAAATTAAAACCAAACAACTAAACTGCTGATTAACTACAGAATATTAACAGAATGTTTATGATGGCAGCTAAAGCTGAGCATAATGGCTCACACAATGTAGAGATGTGCTTTGTATTAATTCGTACTTTTTTCTAATTTACGATTGATACCCACTTCCTTAATCATGGCTAGAAAAATAAAACAATATAAAGCAATGTAGAAAATGCATTTAACTCGCTTTGACAAAGTTGAAATGAGTTTCAATTGATATAAATATTTAATTATTGTAAATATCCCTTTATTTTAGTTCAGACATGGTGTTATAGCTCTATAATAGTTTTAAGCATAAATTTTTTTAAAGAATGTTAGACAGCATTTACTTGACTAAAAATCACAAATTTAGGATTAAAACTTTCTAAGGGTCTTATCACGAGTCAACATATACGAGTTAAAAAAAGCAGCAGATTCATTTAAGGATTCCTTTTCCCGTTGAAAAATACTTGGATTTATCGCGCGATACTGAAAAATTTTCAACGGATTAAAGGTCTTATCACAAATCAATCTGAACTTTAAAAAAAACGGTTTAAGCTTTTTGCTGTAACACAAAAAATTTGCACATTCTTCACTAATAACAGGAATCATAAACTAATACGTATGTAGACGTGTGATAATGGCTTTAAAAGAATCCAATAGTAATGAGTGAATTTGAAAGAATGTGAACACAATAAAGCTGTTTTCGTTAAATATTGAACTACCTTTAATTTATCCTGACATCAAAGTAAATAAATCATTTCTGATTATAATTATTAATCGAAATATAGATTTAAACTCCTATCACACAAATTAGTCTCTGAAAATAAAATAACTTAATTGAATACTGATTAAATATCTAAGAACTTATAACGACGAGTAAACGTTTAAGAGGGGGATATGTTTCATCTAGTTCAAATTTTCACCTGAAACATAACATTCATTGCTTATGGCTATCTATATTTAGAACGCTAATTGTAAAAGCGATATCCTTTTTTTGTCAATTCTGCTAAATTACTCCGATAAAGTAATCGATCAGTATTTTTAGTTTGTCAGGAAACAGAAAAGTAGAGAAGTCCGGCAAAATATGCAATGTTTATTCCATTCCAGATATCTTCGCAGACCAGCTTCATTCAGTAATATTTTTTTTCTCGTAGGTTGAACTTTTAAATAGGAACTACACTTTCAGTTCACACGAAACAAGGTTTTGTGAGTTTGAGAATACAAATCGCATATTATACCACTGTGTATTTCGGAAGGAAAGGTTTCCATCTACCGATCTCAGTTTTAGAAAAATATAAACTGTAGTTTGCTTTTGGGAAGGAGTAAATACCAGCATTTATATTTGAAAATTTATGTTTAAAAAACATGCCTTCCATTTATAGTTTAGTTTATTTTGTCTACAGCGCCATTTTATAAAAACAGAAGCTTTAGAATAATCATAAATATGTCAGATTGAAACCCTATTTTACAAGAAAATTTTCTGGAAGCATATCTATATCGACTTTAGATAAAATCGTAAAAATACGAACATTTCAATTATTTTTTCGAAAATCCTGAAACTGATTTTCAAATTACCGTATCAAATCGAAAAGCATGACAAAGTATTTTACCTCATCTTTTTTAGGATTATTTGCAATTGTATGCTTTTATTTGAGCTTGCCATCATTTCATTTCAAACGCGATTATGGAAAACATTGTACTAAGTTGATTTTTAACCTGAAGACGTCTGTTTCAGTCATCTATAAAATGCACGGTCAAATCTACCAAAAATGTATAACTCTACCAGCCAGTTGGCATCGTCAAGTTCTCGCAATGATTTTGCTTTCGATATCGTAAAAGATTTGATTTCCTATGTTATAAAATATTTTTTTATCATCTTGCTCTCATCCACCTTACTTACTTCTGTACAGGATATGATATTGCCATACTCAACATCCAAACTTCAGAGAAATTCCTGAAAGTGGAGACGATTCAATTCCCGAGCTCTCCATAAAATTCACAGTCTTGACGACAATGTGCATAACACATTTTTTAAAGTTTTTCCGCAAAAAATTTCATGGAGTATGAAGAAACGGTTCTTCGTCATACAAGAGCTTCCGACAGTTTTGGCATCATCTTCTATTATTTTTAGAAGTTACTTCTTTATACTTATCATAATTGGTGTATATACACCAGATACAAAAACATTTTGTAAAAAAAATAAAGAAATAAAACACTTTGTTTAAAAAAACGAAGGAAATCGCTTTAATGGAGATGGGAGGCATTGTAAGGCGGAAATTTCAAATTGAAAATTTTCAACTTACCTTAAATTTCCATAAAATGATAATTTTTCTTTCCGATCGTGAGATAAATGATTTATTTAATAACTAAATTAACATCGAAACTTAATTTTTCTTATGAAATATACATTTTTTTTTCTATTTGTTCTTTCACTCTAGGTTAGTTTCTTTTCTGCTTTGAACTGCAGAGGACCGCGAATTAGACACCCTTACCTTAAACCTTCAAAGGCATCATCTGAGTAGAACTCAAGTACTGTAATCTAGCGATGAATGGCAGCGTTAATGTCCGTGATATTGAATTTTTTTTTCATTATACAGATATTACGTAACAAACCAAATTTTTTTTGTCATTACAATACCTGCTTTACTTTGTACAAAAAAAAAGTAAAAAACACTGTGGTGCCTTCATACTAGAAAGTATAAGCATATATGGGCATCTACTATTGTAAAATCAGATTCATGTGTCACATATCGATAAAACCTCAGTCAATCGTTAGCATCCGTGTAACCCTGCACTCGACTTGAAACACTTTCTACCTATCTTGCCTATTAGTCCACTGAATTGTTCTCAGTTAGTCAATAAGAATTGCACTGAACTCAGCCTGTGGTTCCAACGAACGCGTAATCTGTACGTTGTAACACTATAAATCCAGCACAAACTATCTACATTTAAGAATTACGTTTAATTATTAAAATATTTACACATATTTACAGGTTTACTTAATATTTAACATTACTAAAAATGCAGAGAGCAGGAGGCCCTCGCACACACCAGCACAACACCTAACGGAAAACTAACAGTCTGTCCTTTTTCCACTGAAACAAAAGGTGCGCGCGCAGATGGCCGCTGCGCGCTGCCACAATCTTCCCCTCAACCATCGACTAATGTCCTCATGTCGATGGGTGCAGTCTAGGAGATCTTCTGACTGGGGTAGAGTCTGGCTGTTGATTACTTTCAGCAACTGGACGACCTCTTCTTTTCAGGGGGACTTTTAAACAGCCCCATGACCCTGGTAAGCTGTGTTTTTTCTCCTTCCACCAAATATTATTGCTGCTAAAGATGACACTATAGACATACGAAAATCTATGCATAATAGTTATCCCTGTAGATACACGATTCCCTTCATCATCCCACTTCAAGCTGAGACCATCAAGTGAATGCGACCTTCACATTTCAGACGTTTCAGCCTTAAAAAGATACCACATACAGTTAATTGAAGTCTGCGGAAATCTTTCACAAACAGATTTATTTCCATTGCGGTAACAGTCATGGTACGTTAGAAATTAATCCATCCCACCTCGACACTGTCTGTCTAAACGCACTGCAAAATTTCTCTAGTTCTGGCAGTTTCGTCCTGTGCGTTTACATTCGAGGCAGCGATAACAGACTCACCCATTTCTTGAAGAAATGGCTGTATATTTTGAGCCGTATAATCTACAAGCAAAAATTAATATCCAGCTATTAGCCTTAGTATCTGTATTTTGAATTTCAATTGATAAAGTTCCTAAGGTTCTCAAATATTTACTAGCATCAATTTTTTTTTTTTTTTCAATAAAGACATTCTAAAAACGTTAAACGTAAGTATGTGGTTTGTGCTGAAGCTTTATGGAAATTAAGATTGCAATGTGAACATGCGAATTATGTTTTAACAAGATTTAAACTTTTGTTTTCTTTTCTGACACCAGCTTATATTTAGTATAACACCCCCTAAAAAAACTAACGCTCGTGGTGTAATAACACGGACTTATCTATGCAAATAACTAACATAAAACAAAACTTTCACGCTCTAAAAATCAAGCTATAGATTGAATTAACAGCTTGTTTCAACTGAAGAATTGTTTGATCCTTCAGACGGAAACGATGTCGCGAGAAAAGCTTTTCACATAAAACTTGTAGCTCGTTAATCCTCTAAGCGTTTATAATTTTACACGTTTTTCTTATTTCTTACTTTCAGCATGAAAAATAATAGCGAAGAATAATTTGTTTCACTTTTATGTTTTAAAACCAAACTAGAAAATAAACTAGCCTCTTCCCACACATACTCATTTCAAATTGATAGTAATTGGTAGAAATATCAGACGAAAATGTTAATTATTTCAATTTTAATAAAATTTCAACTGATAGGTAGCTTATTTTAGAAGCAATTAACCCAAAATATGAAATCAAAACTTTATATTTGGTGCAAAAGTTCTCTAAAATTAGTGAGGAATAATTATTTTACTACACGAAAATACTGAGAAAAATAATTCTTTTTCATATCCACTTTTATTCTACCAAAAACTAATTCTTTCGAACTCTCTTTAAGAAAAAAAATATAGCTATTTATCCACAACATCTCGTTTGGGGATTTTATTTTTTTAAGACTAACAATTTGTTAACTTTTATTCACAGAGAGTAGTATATTGAATGCAAAATTCACTAATTATCATACAAAAACTGCATCTTCTAAGGGCAGATATTGAAACGCATCCCTCAACTTACACTTAGAGATGTAAAAAAACCCGGAATTTTGGTTTGGTTTGGAGCGCTACGGTCTACTGTTTTGCACACGAGGGCTAATGAGACCGGGACCTACAGTTTAAAGCCGATTCCGAACGGCTGCAAACATCCATGCCAGCAGCGGGATTCGAACCCGCGAACTCTGGTTCCGAAGAGCAGCGCTCTACCATTCGGCCATCGTTCGGCCCGGAATTTTGAAAAGGTGGGAATAAACGGGAATTTTGGGGGATAAACCCAGAATTTTGGGAAGAAATCATTTTAACAGTTTACATTTATTTTTGCAACAGTGGCTATTTAAAAACTAGTATATTATTTCTAAATAGATTTTTTTTTTTACTTTTGGCTATATATATATATATATATATATATATATATATATATATATATATATATATATATTCAAGAAATAGCAATGAGCATTTAAATGATTTTATAGTAGTACTTATGTAATTAATTACCCACCCTGTTAGCCTTATCAAACACATAACTGTTTGCTTCAATTTTAATTGCTAATATAATAACTATGCACGTTATTTTTTATCATTATTTATTATGTAAATTGCTTCATGCTAAAATTTTTCCCCTCCTTTTATAATATAAAAATAAATATCTTGAAATTATTTTTTTGTAATGCATATATCAATTAAAGGTGTAATCAAATGACACTGTTCCATTTTGTGTCCACTTTCTACACACACACACACACACACATTATATATATATATATATATATATATATATATATATATATATATATATATATATATATATATATATATATATATATATATATATATATATATATATACATATCAGGGTTGGAAAAAAATCATGTTTTTTTTTAATCAAAAAAATCAGATTTATTTGATTTAAATCAGATTTTTTTTATTTAAATCGGATTTTTTTTATTTTTTTCTGAATACTAATTTTAATTGTTTTTTTATGTTTTTTGCAATATACATAGAATAGTTTGTTATAAGAAGTCACATCTTATCTATCTAGTATATTCTGCACACTGATTACCTAAACTTAAATATATAAATTTTAATCTAAATACATTCTATTATTTTGTAATTGGATAGTGCAAACTAAATAAGACGTCAATTAAAAGAACAAATTAAATATTCTTTTAATGCAAACTATTTATTTAAAAAAACAAATCCCAATTATTTCAATATTTTTTAAGCACCGAAATATGGATTCAATTGTTTCAATAAAAGCACAAACTTTGATGCTTTATCCACTCCTCATTGGTTACGAAGGATAGAATGAACAATATCGAAAGAAGAAAACTGTCTTTCCATTCCAGCAGATGAAGCCACGGCTGTTGTTATTTGGTAGACAAACTGGATTTCAGTTCTCTTTACCTCCCATTACATAAAATGAATTCCACCAGTCATAATCAATCATTGTACTACCCCTGCTACATATTTTCTGATAACAACCCCTAAATTCTTGGAAAGCACATGCTATCTATTTACACTTATTTACTTATTGGTATTACTGTGCTGACTGATTCCCAGTTCTCCTGTCTTTGGAATATAGGTTTTAAAAGAAGTGAAAAAAAATTATTTAAATCATGCCAACCCTGATACATATACATAGAGATAGATAGAGAGAGAGAGATGTTATCCAAGAAAATCTAAGAAATATAATGATTTATGCTTTTGTGACACTACAGATTATTGCCTAATATTTATGCAATAATAAAAATATTGGATATTTCTCAAAGGAAAAATATAGTCATACTTTCATGCTTAACATGATACCTTGCCAAATACAGTTAGTTAATCCCAATTATTCAATTTTTTTCATAGCATGTAATAGTAAAATTTTGTGAAAATATCAACTTTCGAGGTCTACAACAAAGGTAGAAAAAATGGTGGTTTTCATTGTGTTATAGGAATTGACGACTTCAAAATACTTCAAAATTCCCATGTTTTGGAAATTTTCAAAATTTCCTTCCCGAAAATTCCGGTTTTTTCCACTGCTCACAACTCTACCTACACTATACAAAAAGTTGCATTGTTGTGTGACCATAAAGAAGTGAAATCACTTTTACAGCTCTCTTTACTAAATCATATAACTTGTACATAAAATGAGACAAATTCGTCCTGTCCTAGTGTGATTTAGTAGTCAGTGCAATAAAAAATAAACTATAGGTGCTACTATATTGCGGTCGAGATTACGTCACAGGCGACTTCTGCGTCATAATGACTTTAGAAGTCGCCAGAGATGGGAATTAGGTACCATAAACTCCCCTCTCTGCCGCGTCATGATTACGATGTCGCCTGTGACATATCTCGACTGCAATATGGTAGCACCTGAAACTAATGCTGCTACCATATTACAGTCGACATATGTCACTGGTGACTTCGACATCATAATGATGTCAGAATGGAAATTTGGTACCATAAATTTCCCTCTCAAACATCATAGTGACGCAGAAGTCACCAGTGACATATGTCGACCGTAATTGGTAGCACCCTATAATTTATCCATAAGAAAAATAATAAGGATTTGGATTTCTCAACTCTGATCCCGAGAGCATATTAATAATTTAAATTTCTCAAATAAATTCTGTATTTTAAAATTTAACTCAACAAAATTTCATTTAAGAATTTTCTTTTTCTAATGTGAATATCAATTAATTCATAACTATTTTTTTTCAAATGCGGAGCACTTGCCTTTATTACATTTTACCATACAATCCCTGAATTTTCGTTGCCCATTTTATTATGGGAGTACCCTATGGGTAAGGCAACATTCCGCCCTATGAGGGTACATCACAAATACATCCAAGTCTTTTCTCGGGAGTCGAATTCACAGTACGATAGCCATTATACAATAGGGGCGGTATTAATTGATAACTTTCAATGTGCCATATATTTCTCTTACAAAATAATTTCAATAGTTCTAACACGACAAACTGTGAAAAATTATCAAAGGTAAATGTTTTAAGTTCGATATCTTAATTGCCGTGGCTCTGACAATTTTGATAAACAGGCCCTTCAATATTTTGAATGAAATAAAGAACAAAAAGTTTAGTTACATATATATATATATTACTATACAGAGTAGTGAGCTTGTAACACTACAAAATTTGAATCAAATCGCAAGTTTATTGTTGCATCATACGATTCATCCCAATTTCAAATTTAAAACATGAATATTTAAATTCCCATTTGAACACTTATCTTTGTCCGTGAGGGCTATAGACCTACAGCGTTTAGCCCATTTTGAGCAACTACGAACATTCGATAATGAGAGCGGTTTAAAGTCGATTCCGAATGGCTACGAACATCCATGCCATAGTAGGATTCGAACCCACGAACTGCAGTACCAAAGATCAGCGCCCTAACCGTTCAGACGAAGGATTCGAATCCACTAACTCAAATACAAATAAGCAGCGACTACCTTGTTCAATAAGTTGCAGAGGGAGAAAACCTTTAAAACTTTTACTACCGTAATAAAACTTTAACAATCTTAATTTCAAACATAAGAGTTAAAAAAAAAATGAGAAAAGGTATTGTGCTTTTTTTTAAATGCATAAAATTTACCAGTTTTTACCTACAATTTGGTTAGAAGTGTGAAGAGTTCATCCACCTAATACTGCATAGTGGAGAAACACTTCGTGATAAAAAGATAAATGCATATTAAAACGTTTAGTAAAAGGCCTTAACTCAAGCACTGAATTGAAGAATGCCACAATTACATTCTTCCATACTTCATCACATATGTATCTTGTCAATGAAAATGAATTCAAAGTGTCTTAAAACTGCATAAATCTTTGACAGCATAGAAAATGTTTATTGCGAAATTATTACTTGGAACAGTGCAGCAAGTTTTCTACATAATACAGTATTGCACTTCTCCATAAATTTTTCATGGAAAAATGAAGCGGTGGCCCAAGAAATTTAAAATATTTCTGCCCTCAATCCTACCAATTACCAATACTCAACGATACCAATAATTTTCTGCAACATTTCATCAAATTTAAATTAATTCACAGAGTTAAATAATTTCACATTTTTATTTGTTAGATAATTTACTAAAATAATAAGGAACATGTAGTAGATTTTCTCAGCAAAATGAAAGTCATCGAAATGCTATCCTTTAAATGCTTTGATTTCGCTATTTATGCCCTCCTTGCCGAAGCTACCTCTTAGCATCATAACACGACGCGATCCTGTAATAATAGAATTTCAGAATAATTGTACTCCGAGGAAGGTTTGAACATGTGTGAAATACTCTGATTGTAAACAGAATGAACCCATGTGTGCCCAAAGCTTCTCAATTTTTTAATGGTAAAATGTCTGGCGCCATCTACCGGAAACTCTGCAAAATTATGTTAATATTAATCTTTTTCTTGCACGTAATAACGATAACATTAACATAAGTCAATCATAAAAGAATATTAGAAATTAAAGTTTAGAAATTAAGAATACAAACTGTATCTGATGCTTAAATGATTTCTTTTATTAATCTTTTAAACACGGTGGGATTCTTTTACCATAAGTAGACGTATAGCTCCTTCATTGACACTCAACTAAGATTACAGAATGTCTCTGATTGAATTTCTTTGAATCAAATTTTTCATTTACTTTTTCGTTATTTGTCAGTCCCGAAGCCAGAGAAAATCTGACTTAGAGGTGTAGAAATAGCGAAATATAATAAAAGTAACTTATTGATTACCGCTTAACTCTTTAACTTACCGCTTAAGAAGATACTAATAGCAATTCAAATATATAGTCGTAACAATGATCTAAAAAATATACGTATGAAACAGACTAGCTTAAAATGTCTTTGAATAAAATTTGTGCAGGTTTTCCATCGGCTTCAAAATAAATTTTGAAAATTTGAGTTAAGGCTTTATAATCAAACCTATAGGCTTTTTCATCTTTCCACAATGAAACTGCTTAAATTAATTCTATTACTACAATATAGGACTGAAAATTTAACATTTAAACCAAATTCATCACAACTAACATTGTGAAATTTCTACCATTTTATAGAAATCTTTCCACAAAAGATTGAAGAAATAATTATTAACTATATTAAGCAATCAGCAATAAATGTTTTTTCTCCTCTAAAATTTAAGAAAAATTTTGTTTAAGACGATACTATTCTCAATGCATAATGAAGCAGTACTTAGCAAGCAAGCAATATTTAAAAATTTTGCCATACAAAATTTTAAAATTTTTGGAACTTGTGGTAAATTTTTAAAATACTGAGTACTAGAAAAACAAAAGTATACATAATAATAGAATGAAACTTTTTAAATAAATAAAATAATCTTATGAAACATTAACTACCCAAATAAATCTTCAAGCAAAATTATTCCTAGATTTACGAATTGAGTATAAGTTACTGTAGTCAAGTTCTTTAATAACATCATGATGCCTCAACTTTTACTCTTTTATATTTGTATTTTATAAAAAATACATACACTTAAGAAAACAAGTACCATACACCAAATTTAACATATTTCTTTCATTTTATTGGAAACCATTCACAAGAAAACAGTAATGCCCTTTCAAGCAATGATAAAATAACAAAGTATATGATTCTCAAAACACATTCAATACATGGTTACATATATCTTCAATCTATTTCCCATTTGGACATTAAGGCTGCGGCAAACAGATATACCGTGAAAAAAAATGTCTGCTGTTTAATTAGATGCATAGTTCATGAAGCTTTTATTCTGGACAAAATGAAAAATAAAGTATAAGCATCATTAAAAATTGTTTAACACAAATTAATGAATCAAAACTAAAGATAAAAGTTATATAAATTCATTTTACTTAAATGAATTATGGCTGATCATTACTTTTATATTCAGAGTAAGCAAGATTAAATATCAAAACTTTACAATATTTGAAAAAAAAAAAAAGAAAAAATTTTCTTACATTTAAGAAAACAGTGAAGAGATAGGACTTTAAAAATCAACTACATAAGTAAACTTACATTAAAAAGAAACCTTATAGCACATTACCATTTTGATTGTAATATAGAGATATTCAAAGTAAGTTTTACATATATAAATATGCTGCTCTAATGAGAATTTTATGCAGTACTGCATTTCTAAAATTTTGATGTGTAATATAATACAGCACTTGAGAGAAAGTTTAAAATAGTGACATAACTACAGTTATAAATAAAAAACAATACCAATAAGAAAAAGAAATATAAACACCATATTAATTAGTAATTATATATGAAGTGCTTGAATAGTAATATTTACATAAGACTTGAAAAAAATTCATTTTTAAAGAAAAAAGTTACTTTAAAAATTTATACTTCAATAGTATAATACAGGAAACTTAATTTACATTAAAAAGATATTCTGCAAACTTAGAAAACTGATTTATTATACAAAGGATAATATATTATAATACATAGTTTTAGCTAAAAAACAGCAGACATTTTTCAAATACAAAACTTGCAGTGAAGTAAGATATTTTGGTTAAAATATAATAAAATGAAAAAGATTAGTGCTAGTGTCAAACCATATTTCAATTATGCATAGTAAAACATAAAAAACATCTGTTTGTAATTCAGTAGAAAAGAAAAATAAATATTCATGAGAATTAACAATCACTAATATTAATTTATCATTTATGATTTTGAAATATCTCACTTCAAAAGATTTGAAATTTGGAAGATGGCATAGAAGAAAAAAAAAAGTAATAAAAGTTAAAATTATATCTTTTTAAACTACACCAAAGAAATCCAAATTCAAAAATATCTAAAAAACAAAACAAAACAAAAACATTTTTTTCTTCGTTTTCACGATCAGTAACTGGATTTATAATGGGATTTCAGTTAATCCACCAGATTCTATCTTCAAAAACCACGGTAAAAATAATGAGCACAGCTCCAAAAGCAGTTTTCAGTTTTAATGGAAAATTTTCAAATTAGCCAAGATACCCGTAAGCTCCAGAACTACTTCCATCCACAAAACATAAAATGATTACAAGTAGTGAATCAGATACTTAATATAAAGTCTGCTAACATATGCAACTGGTAATATTCTACATCAATGATTCCAGTTACATGAATAGCTAATTAGGTAAAAAAGCAAGAAATAAACCTACATTAATATCATTACAAATGCAAAAACACTCTTCTTGATATAATCTATGAAGGAAAATTCAACTGAAATCAGAATAAACAATAGTGTTTTCATTTATTTTGTTAATATTAAACCCTCACATCTAACTTTGCTGTACAAAGCATAAAATATTCCAAAATAACATATATGACAGATTTCAAACATATACTTTTTCAATTCTATAAATTTAGAAGATGGGGGTAGTGTGGAATTATTCTAAAGCATATTAACATAAATGCTTCAGAACAGGATGGGGAAGAATATTTTTACTTAAGATTGAGTACAACTTACACAACATAAGTTTAAGTTAACCACTCCTTCTGGATAATTTAAATCTTAAATAATATTTTTCTAATTCTTAATATTTTATTTCAGTAAATTATTAAAAACATGAATTCTACCAATGCACTAATTATAAAATTTTGTCAAAAAAGTAAACTAAGTTTGAAAATTAAGCAATAAAACAATGGAAAATAGAAAAATTATCCAGAGCATTTATTGAAAATCAATAATAATCAGTAGAAAGAAAACTAATAAAATAATTCTTAGCAAGAAAAATGACAAATTTTCAAAAATAAAAAATGAAATTATGTAATTCAAATTACAAAGCATTAAAGATCTGGATTTGTCATATGAAACATGAACCTCAAAAATACTCAGCACAATCAATGTTTAACTTTCAAGCTTAAAACTAACTTCCCCAAATATTGTAAAAAGCACTGGAAACACAAATACTACATGTTCACTTTATATAAATTAACTGATATTTACTTATTTTCAATGCAGACACTAAATTTTGACAATCAACTGAGGATCAACTTTGTGATGGCAAGTCTTACATAAACATTTAGAATACAGAATAAATAAACAAGTAATTTAACTTCTAACAGTGCAGTAATTACCATTCAATAAATTTAAATCAAAATTTATATAATTGTAAGAATGAATGTTACAATAGGTTTGTCATACAATAAATAGTACCATACCAAACAGCTTTATAACGGAGATAATCTTAACATATCTTGTTGTTACAAAGTTTTAAATAAAATCTTTGAAAAAAAACTTTCAAATATTTGACTAAAAAACTCTCAAATGACACCCTTTTTTCTTATGAGGAGGGAGGGGGGATGAATTATTTATCCCTCAAATTATCCAGAGGAACAACTTTATCCATTACCATGACCAACTTATCAAAATTAAGGTATGAGATGAATTAAAATAAATATTAATTCACTTTAAAAAAAAATAGGGAGAAGAAGGTATCATCAGAACATAATAGTTTACTTTAATTAAAATATCAAAAACAAGGATTCAGTTCAAGAGAAAATACTTAAAATACATTTGGCAAAAAGTATTTCACTCAAGACATCTCATAGCCTTGATTACATAACAATAACTGTACAAGTTTATCATAAAGAGCAAGCAATGGAAAACAAATCTGGACTTTATCAAATTCATAATACTAAAAAGAAAACTTGATACAGCCACAGTTCTACGCATTCATTAGAATACACAGATGCTAGAAGCAATTAATTAAAAGTACTTTAGAAACAATAAAATAAAAATTTATTAAATTTCTAAGTAGCATACTTTCAAAAGCAATACATATATATACATTTATATTAAATTTTCGGAAATGAAAAATATGAGGAGCCTGTTTAAATAAACAATCATTATGCTTCATTATACAATCATTAAACATCTTTAATTAATGTTCAACAATGCTACACCTAAAAACAAAATGACTTAACTACTTACTAAATAAAATAAAATTTGACATGAATCTTTGATGGTATTAAAAGAATTTTTTTTACTGTTAAAGAATTAAAAAAACTCTTTATGGTGTTCATAAATGTAGATGATATTATAATCCTAACATTTCATTTAAGCCCACATATACAAATTGAAAATAAATTACTGACACACATCAGAAGGGGTGTTAAGAATTCCATTCGGAATTGCAAATGAAAATTCAAAGAAATATACTTTTTAAGAACACAAATTCATGTTTTTAAAATAATGAAATATTTTAATAGCCAATGTTATTTTTAATAAACAGCATTTGGTTAGATATATTATAGGCATTATATAACACAAAATTCCTGTTTTGTCACTAAAACAGTTTTCTCGTTGACATTTGAAAAAGAATGAGCTGTACTGACAGGGACCCAAACATATTCATATAATAGCTCCTATTTAAGCACATTTTATAAACCTTTAAAACAGACCTTATTTTATATTTTGCATAATGTTTTCTTGTTTATAATCAGTGCTCACCTTCCAAAAGCCAGATGAATGGAATAACAGATCTAGATATTTCTCATGAGCAAAACACAGATTAAGCTAAAGGAATGATTCAAAAGTGTTCTAGCAGTTTAATAACAAAGTTCTGATTTCAATAACAGCCAATTTAGATAAAGACTATATAAATTGACTATTAAGATGAATTATAGAAACTTCAATCATACGATTTTTTTTATTTGCTCAAAGAATTGAGACAAGATCATGAATTCTAGATAAAACTGAAAGTACAGAGGTATAATAGCGTTTCAAAATAACATTAAGTACACAAATTTTACTAATCAATAAAATTAAACTAAAAATAAATTAGACTAATTAACAAAAAAAAAACAATTAATTTTATCAAAAATATCTACCAAAAAAAAAAAAAAGGGTGGAGAATTACATCACCTACATTTTAATCTTTAAAGAGAAAAGAAAATTTACCAAGAAAAAAAAATTTTGCTGAAAAAAAAAGCATGTCTGTAAAAAATGTCAAAAAGTATGCCAAATTTTAACTGTTCATACAAGTTGAATTTAATATCTGGAAGGCACAACTTTACTGATTTTTTATGAATTTAATAATTTTTATAAACAAATGTATCCATTTGAGTAATCTTAACTTACAATAACAGAATGTATTCTTCTATTATGTATAAAGTTGATCTAAAGATTAGAATCCTTGTAGAAACATTGTGAGCTTTCAATTAAAATCATCATAAATGTATTGAAATTTTTTACTTCTTTAGGAGGTTTTTAGGTATTTCACATGTTTAGATATCAAGCACAATAATGCATTAAGTTTTTACAATGCAAAATTAATATTTAATCATATCATTTTAACAGAATTGTTACTAAGTATAATATGCTAATTACTTAAATGTTATAAATAAACTTTACAAAATCATAAAATTATTTTTAAATTAAAAACAAATTTCAATCAGAAATATTTTTTTAAGTATGTGTTTACACATGTATAAAACATTAAAAATTGCTAAGGTAATTTTTATATTATAACTGCAAATAAAAAGTTATGAAAAATTGAGACTAGTATAAGATAGATCATTTAATGGACAAATTATTACCCTGCCACATCACATTAAAATTTTCTATAAATTTTTTCACATATATCTGATTTTTGCTGATGCAAAGGTAAAAAATACTCTGGAGCATTACATTCTGCTACAAAAGTATTGCATTATCATAAATTGTAATACAGCACACCATATTTAAGGAATTATACTGAATGATAAAACTTGCCTCCTACTTGCCTTACAAAAGTCAAACTATATTTCAGTCTCTTTTCTACGTTTTCACAATACAAATACAAGAATGTCCATTTTATCATTATCAAAATCTATAAAAATGAGTCTTCAATCATTCATTCACAGTGGACAATATATTCATATTTGAATCAGTGTATGTATTAATCTACATCAATATTAAAGAATGACACTATCATCATCAATCTTGGAAACAAAACAGTCGATATTTTGATAAGCTACAAAAACAATTTCTCAAATACAAGCTAAGAAAAGGTTTAATACACATTCAAATGTTAGGTACTAAATTTGGAGAGGAGTATTGAGAGAGCTCATTAAGTACCCTATTGTCTTAAAATTACTTTACAGCTGAACCACGTGAGCAATATTTTGCCGATTGATAAAATCAGCAGCTTTAGAAAAATGTGCCAACTACATATAAAGTTCTAAAATTTGCAGTGTATACCTTTCCAGTCACAGAAAATTATAACAGTACAACAGCATGATCATAAAAATTTAAAAATTTCTCTATATAAAGATGCTGAGTCCAAACATTCATTCTAAAAGGGTTTACTCCCTACCAGAGAGGGACTGATTAAGAAAAATGAGAATAACATAATTATTTTAATCATTTTTAAATAACCTGTTTTATACAGGACGGACTTTGGTAAAAATGATGTTATGAGTTACTAGCTTTCAAATAACCAGATGTACATGGCAGTAATTCATTGTTTAATTATGAATAGTTGCAGAATTATTCCCCATTTATTTAGTCTAAGTACAGCTGAAATATATCATTTATTAGCATACATTTTTCCGATAAATTTTAATTCTCAACCTATATTAATGATCTTCCAAAAACAAATTAAGAAACAATTATATTTTTAAAAAATTTCAGAAAATAAATATTAATAACACAAATGCTATATATTTAGTTTACCAAAATCTATTACAAAACAAGTTCATATTAGAATTTTATAACTAATTTAGTCAAACAAAAGACAAAACTTTAGTTAGAAAACAGAAAAAGTTCTTAACGCATTTAAAAATTTTAAATAATCCTTTCATTTTCCAGAACATGAAAATTTAATTAAGTCTAATAATTTATGTTATAAAAGCCATATTTGTTACATTATACTCAGTCACGTTTTTTGATAATTAGGGCTGAAAAACTTTAACCTTTAAAAGGAGCTTTTCAGCAAAACATTAGCTGTCAAGTATACTAGAGTAAGAACTCAGAAATCACAATTTTCAAACATATTACATATAACTGATAGAATTTGAATGTTAGACTGACTTATTATACTAGTCTAAACAATGATATAATGCAATTCTTTACAAATTTCTCTTGTTATCTATACAATACTAAGGAATCTATACCAAAGTTGAACTAAGTTCTATAACTGTAGAGTATGCTGGAGACGTTTAATAATTTGTTTAGATCAGGATATTTTCCATGCAATTTCATATTACATCAGACTTTAGAGTTTAAAACTAATAACCCATTTTTGCATTCAGTATATTTCTCCAGCAAGTGTTAGTTTTACAGACTTTAGATTCCTTAAAATGATTATTCAATTTTAACAAAAGCAATTAACCACATAAGACATAATGGAGGGTGAATTTCCTAATAAGAACTATTCCTTTCATGTAATGAAAACAAAGATATTGAACACATTTAAGAATAAAAATTCTGTATGATAAAAGAGGAAATGAAATCCAAAATTTATAATGTAATGCAATGATCAATAAAAGCAAGAACAAAAGCTCATCTCAATCCCTGATTATAAAATTCACACTTCACATTCTTAAATGTATTCATACAAAAATATCCTTTTTTTTTTAATGTATGACAAAAATCCAATTGCTAGAGCAAAAATTTTTAAATCATGGAATTAAGAATCACTATATTTCTGGTAGGAAATTTTAAAGGTTATGATTAAGTTAATTTTAAAAACTGACTATAAACATGTGCTTCTACTTTCCAAATTAAGCCACATATTTGTAATTAACAATCTACCTTTATCTTAACAGATGAAAATAACCAATTTAATCAGTTACAATACTATGTTTTAACATTATTTAAATGTGGCATGTTAGAAACATTGACTAGTAAAATAAAAAGAAATTATTTGCATTTAACATTATATTGCTTTGATATCTCAAAGAGTAAATTTCTTAACTGTGAAAGTATTAAAAAATTATTCATAGTTAAGCACCACAACAAATAATTTAAAGCACAAAATATAAGAGAAGTAAAATAAGTCTTATGAGTACAAGAGGCGAGTATGGTTCGTTGTATCATGAGAAAATATAGAAACATTTTAAAAACTTGGAACCTTTTCTTCAAAAAACTGCTACAATTGAAGTTTGTTGGGCTTAAACTAAACAGTTACATATAAATATTTCTCTACATATATTTAAGCTCTGTTTTCGTGATTTCCTTGAATGCCAAGTCTCAGGAAAATGTTTCTTTTTAATTCTACAATTTCTATTCTATAGCAAGGAAATGAAAATTTTTATATAGACATTCTTACACTTTAATGAATGCTAGAGCAAATCCCAATTACAAACATAGGGACAAATTGTTTAGTTGCATATCTTGAGAATATATAAAGAAAAATGGGGGAGGGCATAAAATCCCCATGGCCACACCTGTAATATCCCAAGTAGTAAAAATATGAAATATAGAATTTTTTTTTAAGTTTCAGTGTATAGAAAAATTTACAGCATAATCTAATAATAATGACTAGTCATTCCACCTGATAATATAAAGAAATAATTATACCTTGTCTATATCAAAGTAAAGCCCAACATTTAAAAAAAGAAAAAAAAAATCAGATTTTTTACAGCACTATATATTTTGCTTGTATGCTCATAAAGCAATTTTTTAATGACAGTAATTTTTTTAAGCTTATTATATGGTGAGAATAAAATAAGGCAATTTAATAGATAATGTCACTTTCAGTACTACTAAAACTTTACACATATATCATGAAAAGAAAACTATCTTGCTTTACTTTATACCAAATGATGTACTAAGCTTCTTATAACCACTTTTATCTAAAGGTTAAAGGCTTTGTATCATTGCTCCAGTAAAAAAAATAAAATAAATTAAAGAGAACTATTTCAATTCTTAATCTACTGCTTAGTTAAGTAGCTCTTGGAGATTTGCTTGGTAAATATAACAATTCTGTGGTACATATACACAGAAACAAACCAAATGTCATGAAAAGCTTTATATGTATCTCAGCTATATAACTTAAATAACATGAATGCTTAAATTTATATATATAACTTATGAAAACATTAACAGATGTAAATATTGGTTTTATACAAGGAGAAAAAAATAAAGAAATAGTTAATTAAAACTAATTAAAATGCAAATTCAAAAATAATACATTTTCAAATAAATAACACAATTTAAAAATGCTTTTTTCCTGTTCCACTACAGAGCCCTTCAAAGTTTCACTGTTAAATATTCAGAAAATTTTTATATTTCTAAATACTGAATATAGTCTATAATATTTTATTTCAATGGCTAATAGTCACAGGAAATATAAAAGAAAAATAGATATAAGGTTAATTAAAAATAAATAAATAAAAGCAAATAGCAGTTTAATACTGACAATTTCACTACTTTTCCAGTATTTTTGATTTGATACTTCATATCAAAAAGCAACAGTATCAAAGTTTAATAGCAATTGTGACTATAAAGCTTTGTTTTTAATTTAATTTGTGCTCTAGTTCACATTGGCTTTTATTTATTTATTTTGCTATACTCTGAAAAGTAAGCTTTATCCTGTTTGTTAGTCTTGATTGAAATAGGATGACCGTCTTCATAAGTAAATTTTCAAAGGACATAATACTTGATTTGCTTTTAGAAATTAACAACATTAAATTACTGTTAGAATAAAAAATAGGGATTTTTATTTGCTGCCACATAGCATTAATTTTTACATTTTATTTTAAAAATCTATGAAAAGCACGAAAAAAAATTTCAAACCATCCTAAAATGAATAGCACAATACTAAGCACATGGCTACTTCTAAATCAATGAAACTAAGTTAAAGAGAAAAGTTTAATTAACCCAACTATATATGCAAGAATTTTGAATACCAGATTGCAATGAAAGTGGAATCAGAAAGGGGGAAAACTTACATTACTTAAATTAAACTTCCCTTTATAAATAAAATGTGAGACAAAGTTAAAAAAAAAAAAAAAAAAAATTAAATAACATTTCAAAACTTGAGATTGATGTTTCCAAAGTTTGTATTTCCACTTAGTGGGCAACAAAGAGAACAAAAAAAATGTTATAAATATGAAAAAACCTATTTACTAGTAAAACAACATGTTCATTAAATGTTAATTTCAGTATTTCAGGTCAGAAAAAATAACTATAGGTAATAAACTTTCAGATAATAAAATTCAAAAGGTAAGTAAATACTAGCATTTTTTAAAATTTAAATTTGTTGGTACATTTAATTTTGAAGAGCTGATATTATACATAATGAACTTCTCACTTTTAGTGCTGCAAAAAATCTTAGATTCAAACTTAAAAAATTCACACTACAGCAATTTTTAAAATGAGCTCTTAAACATCCAATACAACACATGAATAGTAAAAATTTTAATGTTTAGGAGTACAATAAAAGAATTTCTCGAGTATACAGTTTAAGTGTTCACTGTATATCCCAAAATTTTCAGGTACATCTATAACAATCATCTATGATATTTCTATTCTCTATGGCATTTTAATTCAGTTATAGTTAATGGAATTGAAAAATAAAAATCACTGAAAATATTTACAATGAGAAAAAAATAAAAGGACAGAAATAAATCAATACAAATTATTTATAAATTTAGCAAAAAGCTCCCCAGCATGTATTATACTTTAATTTTACATGTCTGGGTTCACAATACATGGAATGAAGAAATTTTTATATGCTCTTTAACAGGTTACCATATTTAAATGAATGAGGCAATTTAAAATTTGGAAAATCTGTAAGAACAAATTTCTAGAATAAAATTAGCACCTGTCTGAGAAGCAAATTTTTAGTGGTCCACAATGACTAAAATATGGAATTATTATATGACATTTGTACTTTTTGAACAGAGTAAAACAATTCAGAAACCTTTACTATAACAAGTAATAAAGGGGAAAAATACAGCAGGTACAGTATAATCAATGCAATTTTTTTCAAATGCTTTTATTTTACATTTGTAGGTTCATGCTCTATGCCACATAGCTGAAGAGTCCAAAATAAATCAAGCAAACTGCTGTATGGCTATTCAACGATGCAAGTCAATACATAAAAGTAAATATTTTATAGAATTTTATACATAATACATATAAAATAGTTTTGAATAACTATTTGAAAATTCAAAATATTAAACTTGTAATAGAATTCCTGATTACATCTTAACTAAAATATAAAATTCTTAATGAAAAAGTTCTATATTAATATGTAAAAACTAAAGGGAAAAAAAGAAAAAGAACAATCAGCATGACTAGAACAAAAATGCAACATAAGCTTCTTAAAATATGTAATTTTCAACATAACACAAAAGCTCAGATAAACTCAACACAAAAAGTATTTCTTATACATGCATTGTTAACACATTACATTACTTTCCAAATTTGTAGTTAGTAGCAAACTTGGCAAAAATAATAGATGCCTACATTTATATGATATGTGATTCTGAACTGCATTAACATTAAACCATAATCATACTACACAACAGGAAATTACTTCTAGAAAAATAAAAATTTTAACACTTATGAAATTTTAAACCTTAGGTAGAATTTATATTTAAGTAATATTAGTCCTATTGTTGTATATTACCTAATTCCTAAAGAAAGGGAAAGCCAAATAGTTAGAAGTCTTACACATTAATACAACTATGGTAAGGAGAATGGGAGTAAAGAAACAATTTTTACCATTTCTCCGATTCATACAGAAATGAATTCTTACTATCAAATTATTTTAAAGATAGTACATGAAATGCACTTCAAATGTAGCAAATGAAATGTACTTCATAAAATCTACTGATAAAATATTTTAACTAATTTCATTAAAATTTATGAAAAGTCAATTTCAAATAAAACTAGCAAATGAAACTTCATAATCGTTGTCAATTAAATGAGACCAAGATAACCAAATAAATTTTAGGTATTTAAATATGTTGATGTGAAATCAAAACTTTATAATTAAATTCTTAATTTTTTATAGTTTAATCTATATTAATGAGTTTGCAAAAAATACTTAAGTACAGCTCTTTCGTAACACTACCTCAGTTTATGAAACTGAATAATTCTAAAAACTATTATTTCAAATTATTTCTTGTTGTGTAGTACCTAAGCAATAAATAAGATTTCCACACAAAAATTTTAAAAATTTGTAAATTATAACTTACTGGATAAAAGGAAATTACTATAAAATAGAAAAAAAAATATTATACTAAGTAAAAAGACTATTCATTAGCTTATTTATTATTAAAATGCAAATTAAGGTAACTAACTTTACAAATAAAATGAGAGAAACATGAAAATTATTACCACTAATTTACTACAAGCAGATGTTAATGACGATTTCTCAATTTTAAAAATTTTATTTATAGATTTTTTTAGTGAGCAGATGTAATTGATCAGATACATTTGAATTTTTAGAAAAACAGTAGACCTTATTATATTGAACTCCAATATATCACACTTTTTCTATCTCTTTTAATGAAAAATGTGAGTACACATGTGTATTTGACATCAAATTAGACGTAAATGGGACTTCTCAGTCATTATTCAAGTGATTACTTTACTACTTTATTTAAAATACAATAATTAATTTTGCTCATGTTCCTATAAGTGCAATATAATAGGGACCACTGTACCTATAAAATAAGAATATTTTCATGATTCAGACACAGAAAGGAAAATGATAACTAAATACGTATATATGAAGAAAATTTCAGAAAATGGAAGATCAGAAGCAGTATAAAAATGGACCAGGTTACAAACTTTCCAATACTTCTTTTTTACTAACAGTATAATTTCAGATTAAACTTTTGAAATTAGAACAAAAGTAAAACTTTATATTTATATGATAAAAGCAAACCACAATACATTTAATAGCTAAATCTGTGCTTATATATAATTAAAAAACATTTCCCACAAAAATAAAAGGGAAATTTTATTATTGGAGAAATAAATGAAATTCTGCATAACTACAAGGAAAGTTTAAAAATATTTTTAAACATTGAAAATATGAGTAATGGGAACTTAAAATCTGTAGCTATCTCCAAGACAATAATTATGAACTAAATTTTTTTAATTATATATTTTGCACAGATTCACATTACACAAAGAATATATAACATTCTTAGAAATATAGCTACTTCGTTAAAAACAATTCACAGCTTCTTAATGAAGTTTTGCTTCATAAAATAGCAAGAAATACAAAAAAATTATCATTATGATTTAAATATTTGAAGTTTGAAATATTTTTTAAAAATATTCTATAACATGAAAACATTATAATGAACAATTCAGAAAATTATACAATTCCCAGTTATCTCATTATCGAGATGATCCAGACCAACAACTGCATTTTTGGAAATAAAAAAAAAATCAGTTCACTTTTTTTATACATGAAATGTGAATGCTTTTTTTTACTACACAATATATAAGCAGTTTAGATGGGATTTTTTTTTCTGTTAAAGCAACACTTGAAAGAAACGATAAATTATGCTTAAAATTTTAACTATAGTAGCTGCTACATTTTTTTAATAATAAATGATAAATTATGTTTTATATATAACACCAATGGAGAAAATAAATGGACATCTGTAATATGGGTGATATGTATACATGTAAATGCTATACAGTTTCTACTGACTCATCTGAACTTCATAGAAAATAAATTACCAACCTAACAATTTGCCTGAAATTATTATAATTACAAGCAAATCATAAGTATGTGTTTATATGTATATATATATATATATATATATCTGTGTATATACATATATACATGCATACATTGTTGTTGATGCTATAATATGATTACTCTATTTTAAACATATAAAAATGTTTTAAATTTAAAAAAAAATACTTTTTTAAAAAAATCCTTCATGACAGAAGGATTTAATAGAATAGAAGCTTTCTTGTCTTCAAATTAGAACCCTTGTCATGAAAACTATAAATTCAAAATTACAGCAAAATCTGCTTTCGTAAATAAAAATTTTGAAATTCAACTTAACTTTTCTTGTCCTAAATGCTTCACACAGAGAAAATGACTAAGTCACAGTTACACAAAGGAATATTAAACTACATTTCATACATTATGAACTAAAATTTATGGATGGCTATCAAAAGCCACAATATTACACTGAACTAATGATTGCTATACACAGAGCAATGTGTATTTTTAAACATTTGTGAAAATACCAAAGGTAATCCTTTGAATATCAATTACACAATAGTGCATTTTCATTTAAAATGAATACCAAGAAAAAAAAAATGTTGCCAGCTTGTCAAAATGCCATACATAGAAATAAAAGCAGCATCACCAAGTCGCTATAAAAAATTTAACATTTATATTCAACCAGACTTTCCCAGCAAGTTTCTATAGTTTTGTACTAACATCAATGCATTAAAATTTGTATAACAACATTAATATGACATATGACAAGAGATGTAAAAGCTACACAGACAGCTCTCATTGAGGAAGGTAATAATTTTGATTTGCCGACATATACCACTCCTTACTAGCTAACCCTCTTAACTGTTCATTTTGTTCTCGCAAAAATTGATTAGTTGCTGTGAGATCAACAACTTGTTTCTTTAGTTCTTCAATTTTATGAAGTAATCGTGCATTTTCTTCCTGAAGCAATCGATAATGCTGAGGCAACAACTGACTCTCAGCCATAGCATTTCCACCACTAAAGGCAGAAAAATTATTTTCATATGCTTGTCGTTTAGGCTGAGGTTCACAAGCACCAAAGCCATCAAACTGCCTTTCAAAATTTTCAAATTGGCCCCTTCGAGAGTTGATACTATTAGTCTCCATATGATACTGTCCAGCTGTGATATGTCTGAACTTGCATCGTCCCCCTCTTTTGCATTCTCCTTTCAAAAAATCTTTACAAACAGGAATGCTAGATATGAGTTGACCTGCACCTTTCTGAGATACACTTTCCATGATGTGCTCTGCAATATATCCACTAGAACGATACATTTCTTCTTCTTGTTTAGTGCAATGGATAAACCTACAGTTGAGTCGGCGACACTCTTTATTTTGAAAATCATGACAAAAAATTAGATCTTTCTTACCCAATGCTTTGGCTTCATCACCTTCAGGATGTCTGAATTTGCAACTTGTGCCTCTGTTACAAACATTGCGCAAGTAGTCGCGGCAAATATTATCTTTCATGTTGTCTCCATTCATACTGGAATAACCTGAATAGTTAGAATCTTCATGCATTGGACTAGCGGCAGACATGAGGCCTAAAAATTAAGATACAGTATATTACAATTTCTTTAAATGCAAGCACATTAGCAGAAAAGTATGAAAAGCAGGGGCATATACACAGATTTATATTACATATAAGCATTTAAGGATAAAAAAAATTTCTAAAATGGTTATTAGATAGTTAATCCCATACAAAATATGACATTGCACTGTCCCACTTAGCACAAACTGCTAATAATTTTATAATAATGTATTTATTAAAATGATTGTAAGCAATATTCATAAGTGACATTTCCTCAAGAAGATAGTTGTACACAGAGAAAAGATATAACAACCACCTCTTTAGCATTATATATAACTTATTTTTTTTTTTGTTATTTATTTATTTATTTATTTTTATTTATTTATTTTTTTTTTTGTGTGTGTGTGTGTGTGTGGCCACAAAATCCAGGGGAAAATATACCCTGATATCTCTGATAGATTTCCCAAAATTCCCTTACATGTTGCATTCATGTGAAGTTTCTCAAAAATATGCTAAATTTTGATCCAGAGGAGGCTGCATCCCTACACATGTGGGGTTTCTCTTTTCTAACATTTATAGTAATATTTTAAGTATGTGCTAGCACAATTTTATTATCTGAATGTACATTATGATTTAAAGCAGTCAAATTCCTATACATCAAAGTTGTGTCTCTATTCTATGTCCAGTGGAAGAAATTTCTTACCCAAATAATTGTCTAAATCAGAGTGTATGTGGACAATGCAATTGAAAGTAATGATGTTTTTCTGAACTTGAGGTGAGGTGAAAAAATATATAACTTAACATATATAATGACATACTCTCCAACATTGGTTTGTAATCAATCTGTAGCACTTAATTGTCCACACCATGTATGGCCTGTAATGCTGTATGAATTTAAATTATCTCAATTTATAGCAATAAATGAAAATATTTTTAAAGGATAAATAACACAAATACATTAAAAAAGAATTCTGATAATTGAAAATTATCATTAAAATCTTAACTTTTTAAATGTTAGCTAAAATTTAAATATATTTATCTTAGAAGCATGAATAAAGACGTAAAAGGTACCTGAAGAAATAGAAAATAATTTGGTTATTAGAGTAACAAACTAAATACAATATACATTTAAAGTAAATAAAATAATAAACTAAACATTTTGCAAATCTTCATAAGCAAATATAACAATTCATAAAGTTTTAATAAACAATTATAAAAACAATGACCCAATTATAATTTTTTAATTCACCAAGATATTCAATATTATATAATAAAATATAAAAAAAAAAATTACAGATTTTTAAAAAATGAGTTTTGCCACTTACATATTTTGGGAAAATATGCTGTGACAAACATGAAATCAATATTTCTTAAGAGCTGATACATAGTAATTACTTTGAATTTTTCGTAATGACTAGAGATAATCAATAGCAGTTAAAGGGTATGTAATGAATATTAAAAATAAATTTACTTTACCTTTAAAGAAAAGAAAATTCTCTGAAGCTGTTTTATAAAGTGTAAACTACATATTTTTATATTATAATCTTAATTTAGTAATTGTTATTTTTGCAATAGAAAAAAACTTTTTGAAAAATTCCCTGATTTCTGAAGAACATTTAAAAGAACCCTGCTATTTTCCAGAATTGTACAGTACTCTGATAATTCCCTGATATGTGGCCACCTTAACAGATATATTTAACAAAACAGCAGTAAATTTAATTGTACTTCATTATTTATATTTAATCATTTTCCTTTGAATATGTCTTCTTAATCTATAGCAGATTAGGTAACATTCTACTAAAAAAAATACTTATTTAAAACTTTCAGACATCAAATATATATTTAATGCTATTTTTTATTAAAAAATTTTAAAATAAGATTTTAAACATTTGTTTTAATTCTAAATATTGAAAAATTTTAAACACAATATGTTGATATTGTATACAATTAACATAATGGCATAAAAAAAAACACAAAAAGACATTTTTTTTCACTTAAAACTATAAACAAGCAATTTTTTGCATGTATTCATACAATGGGTTCATTACCATCATTGTTAAAATAGTTTTACACATTATCTTAAATTGCAAATTTATAATATTTTACTTCTTTTTTAAACCTATTTATTTTACCCTAGAGGTAGGGTAAAATGAGTAGTAGATGGGGGCAAAATGGGTATTGATTAAAAAATTCTATTAATTATGCAAAACTTAAACTTTACTTTTTAGCAACAAACAAATTTATATGCATTATAATTACAATTTATACTGGAAAACTGTAATAGCCATGGTTATTAAGTTCAGCTACGTTTTGCTACATCAGAAACAGTCATCATTTCTCCGGCCTTAGTTTCTACCCGCTTACTTTTTCGTCTGGCATTTTCTAAGGCTTTTTTTTTTTCTTACAACTACAGTGATGAAATTGTTATAATGGCCTTTTTTAAATTCTTATATGGAGAAGAAATGGCAAAATTTGAGGTGGTTAAACTGGAAGTTTGCATAGAAAGAGCTTCTATAGTAGCTGTTGTTGAAGTCTGTGCAACTCTGTTAACTGTTATCTCTCCATCTTTTTCAGTTAACACTATTTTGTGTTTAACAGCCTTTTTTCAATCTCAGTATCAATCAGCTGTTACAGCAGGTTAAGGAATGTCGCTCTTGACACTTTATGAAGATGGCTCTTTATGTACCACATCTTTACAATTTTTCTCCAGGCACACTTCATAGGGCCAAATACTTCGACATCCAAAGGTTGCAGGGCATGGCTTGAGTTTGATGAAGGCAGTGAATGGTGATTCTTTTGTCCATCGCTAGTTTTACTGTCTTATATGGCATGTGACCATCAAATATCAAAAGAATGGGTTTTTCCAGGTAATCCATTTGTTTTAGAAAATGTTCCATCCATGATTCAAACATTATATAATGCATCTATCCTGATTCTGTGCAGCCATATAATGCACCAGGTAGTCCATCCTTGGTCCAAGTTTCCTATAAATTTGAACTTTTGTACACAGTGACAGATGGAAGAAAATTTCTAGTCCCAGATGTACAAAACAGCCAGGTAAACACATCTATTTTTAGGCTCACAAGCTCAATTTTACTATTATTGTATTAATTTACTCTATACCACAGCAAATAAATTTTAAAAAATACTATGTAATATTATTTTCACTAAAATTAAAGGGCTAGTTTTAAATCATTCCATCTAAAAATTTAGAACTTTATAATAAAATGTTAAGCCTAACCAATACACATTTCCCCCCCATCATACAAAAGTAAACATTAAACATAAAATATTTCTTGGATGTTTTTGTAAACTGTTGTTAAGAAACCCTTGCAGTTGATTATTAAAAAAATATTGATGATAAAAAAAATAAAATACTACTTTTTTGAAAGTTTTTAAGACCTTAGTAAAGAAGAACATATTCCTAACTTGCAAACAAGGCAATCTATGTTGACAAATGCAAAATATAAAACTTTTTAAGGAAAATAAATGTGGCCAACAAATGTCTAAAAATATATTACAAAGCTAAAATATAATTTTTAAAAGTTATGTATCTTTTCAGTAAATTATACAAAATACCCATTTTACCCTACTGGACCTTATTGTATATTTTTGAATATAAGCCGATCAATATATGAGCTGAGGGTACAATTTTCCTTCAAACATTTACCCAAAATTCAAAGCCAAGGTGAAAAAAACAATTTCTAGAACATTTAAATATGTTGCCAAGCAGGTAAGGTAAGGAAAATATTTTTCAATTGTTGCTTTGAAATAAAATGTTTCTCAAACCTTTTTTGCCATAGCATCCAATTGAAATACTGTGGAGGTAGAGGATTGGTCGCACTTTGAGTTAAATATAAGGATATATTGTAGCACATTTCGAAAGTGATAAGAAAAAAAAATTACATTTTAAATTTTAATTAACTTCATGTGTCTTAGTTTATTTCATAATTTATGCCAATTTATCTAGATTACTGCCACAGAACACGGTTTGTTAATCATGTAACCAATGATATTTTTACTTAGTTGCTAACGACAATTTTCAATTCTGACAACCCTATATAAAGATAACTTTTTCTTAAATTTAAGCAGTATAAGCTCAGAAAAAAAAAAAGGAAACAGATGCTATGTTTGGCAATTCACTGATTGCTTCTGGGTTACATAGAAGTGTTCATTAGAAGATTAGCCAATCTGTTACCATTATAGTACTGTTGTTTTGGAGCGATTATAACACAGATAAGAGTCACTTTAAATTTATTTTTCCATTTTTATTTTTTCTCAATTCAAAAATTTTAAAGTTTTATTTACTTTATGCTATTATGCATTTTTTGTTCTTTACCTTTTTTTATTTATTTACTATTTCATTGATTTTTACCAATTTAGCAACTTTTTGGCATCAACAAAAAAGTTGTTTTCTGCTCCATGTCCTACATAAGTCAACCCCCCCTCCCACACACACACACACACACATTTTAGGCCAAAAAAAAATGCTCAGCCTGCACAGGGAAATATACAGTATATAATCAAACATCGCATCAGAAGCTAATAAAAGTAAATCAAAACAAAATCTGAAATTTGTTTTTATAAATATTTTTGAAAATATTGTGTTAAGTATTTTTATTTTTTATTTTTATGATCAAATTAGATATATAAATAAAATTATAGTCAAACTTACTAATTTCAGCACATATGTTAACCCTTAAACTTAAATCAGCAACTATGTATGAAAATTATGATGTTTTGCAAGATTTGCAGAATCTTATTGGATCAATTAGTTCATTTGTTCTGAAAAGAAAAAATACATAGTAAAGATTAATGAAAACAAAAATATAACACAATTTTCTTATAAATTAGAATACCTTCTCTCATACTGCTGTAGAATTTTTAAATCCAATATTAATACATACAACTTCTTTAGAATCTAATATGCACTAATACATAATTTTATAAATAGAAAAATTTATACATAATTAAATGTTTCTTTTATTAAACATATATAATCAACCAAGTTATAAGCAAAGCTTTTAAAAATATAAGATTTCTTTATCTTAATGCATTAGAGGAAATTCTAAAGAGTTTACAGAACAAAGTAAATGATTTTATAATAGATACATATTTTAAGAAACTACTTAGCCTATTATAGAATTCATCACTTTAAACACTTTTTATTAGTTTTTTTAACAGCTCAACTGTCGAAAATCTGTTATATACTGATGGCTCCTCTAAAAGAACTTTTTTTTTATACTAATTATAATTTAACACTAAAGGGTATCAAACTAAAAATTACCTCACCTAAATTTAACCTATGTAAACAGCATTTGGAAACGCTAGAAATATAGCCTGTCATTCACTTATTTTCTTAGATAGAGTAAGGTTAGTTGAATTTTTCATTGTGAAGTTTGGGATAATTGTTGTTTTTTTTTTAATTATGATAAAAGTAACTAATAGATTCTAAGCAACTTGTTAAATTATATTTAAAAAAAAAATAAAACTTAAAAAAAATCTTTTTATACACTACTATTCATAGCTTATATAAAATACTAACAGTGCACGACCATGCTTTTCTGTGGATCAGTGTAGTTAAATGAAAATGAAAAAAAAAGCACATGTCTTTGATATGTTTTAATTTAATAACACTGCCTCTGGTGGAATTCGAACCACTGTTCTTGGACTGTCTCCATTTTCACAACTCTCAGTGCTAGCAACTTTACCAGAGTCAAACACATAGTAACCAATCAAATTGCTCATAAAGAGAGATTTTAAACTATATATAAGCAGTATGAATATAAACATATCTGGACTCTAGTACAACGTTATACTAAAATTTCAAGCCAATAGTTGCAATATTTTCAGATATTTTGGGTTATGAACAAACACTTATGCTTTTATTTATATAGATGTATGAACCTAAATGAACTTTTATACAGAAATTTAGATACTATGGACTTGGCATTCAAATTTTTAAACCTCACTGAAGTTCAGAAACATATCAATAAGGAATGAGAAATCAAAATTTACGAATATTTTGAATATTATAAAATATAAATATTATAGTTTATGACACTAGTTAAACTGCCATTTCAATAAAAAGTTTTTAGCTTGGAACATAGGGTTTAAATTTTTGCTGTACTAATGCACAGTTTAGAACCTACCAAAACTAGAAACTCCTGGGCTTTAATCCCCCTTTTCTCTTATTTTTCTAAAAGCCTAATCTATTGGAATTTATTCAAAAACTTTTTTTATATCAGGTTCCCCAATTCTGTTTACATGCTTATTTATGGCAGTTAAAGAGAGAAATGTTTATGTGAATATATCTAAAAGAAATTTTATTTGTATCTACATAAAGTTATTAGATTTGTATCAAAGCTCAAATATAACTTGTTATGTATCAAAATGCAGATTTTTATAATTTCTTTGATAAAGACTGACCTTCCTCTAAAAATTAAGTTTAATTAATATATTATAAAAGTGTTCATAAAGTGTCATGTGCCATCACTATTTATATACATCTAAACTAAAGGCTAGACATATAGCAGCTAGTATACTATATCTGTAATAAAATATTACAAATATCATTGACTAAACAGGTTTTCCACATTAGCTTAAATGTAAATATAATACAAAAAATATTACAAAACAAGAAAACTGAAATACTTCTGAACACTTGAGGAAAGTGGAACTTTTTTTGTAAGTGTAAACTTTATGAATGTTATTCAATGAACCAAGGTATAGATAAAAACTTAATTTCTACAACAAAATGAAGTTTAATATACTGAATTTCAAGTTAAATTATTGGATTACACTAAAATAAACAGAAATATACTGAGAAAATACTTCAATTAAAAAATACTCAAACATATGAAATGTTAAGTACTCTTATGTACCATATATTTCTGTGTATAAGACAAGAAATCTTTGAGCATTTTACAGTCCTAAATAGGGAGAAACAACTTATATACGGATCTATGGAACAGATGTAATGCGTTTTTTTTTTTATGACTTTTTAACCGCTAACAAAAAGTCAATCAAGCTGTTAAAAATTACCAAAACAGTTTAAATAAAAATGCATAAAGGAACAAAAAAAAAACTATATAACGGCGAAAAGTAAAGGAGGTTTGCAAAAATTTGAAATGAGAAAAAACATAAAAATCAGAAACATATTTAAAATGACTCATCTGTGTTATAACTGTACCAAAATAACAGTACTACAACAGTAGTAGATTGGCAAATCTTCTAATAAACACAATTCTGAGTAAACCAAAAGCAATTGATACATTGAAACAGCATTTTTTTCTTTTTAAAGCTTATTGCTTAAATTTGGGAAAATTTTTATCTTTATATATATATATTTATTTAGGTTATAAGAGTTGAAACTATTGTCATTAGCATATAACTAAAAATATCATTAGCCACATGGTCTAGTGCCGCAATTATCTGTGTGTCGCAGCAGTAATCGATACAAGTTAGTGTAAAATTGTGAAATTAATAAAGACAGCATGAAGTTAGTTAAAATTTAAAATGTAAGTTGTTTTCCCTTGCCACTTTTAAAATGTACTAAGAGATGTTCTTGTATTCATACTGAGATGTGACCGATCATATAGCACTTAAATTGAATGCCATGACAAAAAAGGTTTGAACAGGTTTGGTCTAGCATTTTACTTTAAATAAATTTGATTGGAAAATATTTCTCCAGTTTTATCTGCTTGGTGACATTTCCAGCTTCTTGGCAATGTTCTAGAAATTGTTTTTTCATTTTGTCTTATATACTGGTTTTGAATTTGGGGTAAATATTTGAAGGAAAATTGCACCCTCAGCTTAAATATGAATGGGCTTATATATTTGGAAATATACAGTACTTATTTAATTCATACTTCAATACTACTTTCTAAATAATCTAAGAATGTAAAATTCCCCAATAATTACTATGATAGTATTAATGATATAATTATTATAACAACCATTTTGTCTTTAATACAAAACTAATAAATGTATTAACCCATTCAGAATCAACCGGAAGGAGAAATAAGGGCTTCTCCAGGCCCACATAACTTTCTGTCTAGCCTAATTTCATTTAAAAATTCATAAAAAAAAAAAATCAATATCAATTTAACATGCTTAAATTTATAGTTTATAATCAGTAATAGTAACTATATATACCATAACAAAATTTTTTTATATTTAAAAAAACAATTAATTTTAAAGAAAATTGTTTCATTTTAATAAAATTTATATCCAAAGTCGAAAAAATGGATATTTTAAAATTTAAACAAATCAGTAAAATTACATGATATTGCCGAAAATTTTATAAACAAAATGAATTGAAAAAATAAATATAACTCCAGGGTTGGCAGATCATTCATATCCATTTCCCAGTCATATATATTTGAATTGTTTTTACTACTACCCCCATTATTAAATATTTTAGTTGCATCAGAACAGTAAGATTCATTGTCATTTGTATAAGAAAAATTACTTTTCCCATTCTCTTCTAACACTTCACTCTTTTTGCCCTGGACACAAAATATACAATACACTATCTAGCATATTCCAAACTGCAAAAGGTAATTCTACTCTCATCCCTAACCGTAATAAACATTCTATCCTTTCCCATTCCATCAACACAAACACAGTGCTTAATAAATCACAGCCTTTGGGAGGAGAAACACATGCTGTTGTTTACATGTTCAAATTCTCTGATTCTCCCCTACCACCACATAAAAATCCTTTTGGAAGTGAAATATTCAAGGTCTGTGTATATTGAATGTTAAACACTGTGGAAAATTATTGGAATATAATGAATTTCAACAGCCATCTAAAGTTGTTTAAAATAAAATGTTTCAATTCTCAATAACACTGGTGCATTCATGAGACCTCAAAATAGAATACTACTAAACAAGCAAATTTCTTATTTAAAAAAAATTTTAAAAAAGTACTACCAGTTTTTTCCCCTTATTGGGCACATTTTAAGAGACTCTGGAACCTAACCTAACCAAGCTTAATAGTTTAAAAACAATTCAGTTTGGTTTGGAGTGCTACGGTCTACTTTTTGCAACACGAGGGCTAATGAGACCAGGACATACAGCTCAAAGCTGATTCCAAACGGCTACAAACATCCATGCCACAGTGGGATTCAAACCCACGAACTCTGGTTCCAAAAGCCAGCACCCTAACCAATCGGCCATCTTTCTGCTAAAAACAATTCGGAACTAGAACCATCCATATAACTAGAGATATTCAAGGTCATATATTCTGCTAGTAAGAAGAGGCCTATCATCATTCTTGCTAAAGAAATTAAATTTTTCATTAGTTAAAAAACCTAAAAAAATAACACAAAAAAGCTCCAAAATAATTAAAATAGAAAGAATTATAAAAACTTGTGAAAAAAACATCTCATGTTCAACAAGACATGTTCCATTGGTTGGTATCCTCGTTTCTGATTGCCTTTTCTGCAATTGGCAAGATCTCATTGAAAAACACAATTACAATTTTCACACGAGTCTCCAATATGAACAGAAGCAAAAATATTATGTTTTTCTATCTCTAAACTTTTATTTGGTATGTGTATGTGTGTCATGATCTCACAAATCCATTTTTCCTATTTAGTTATTTTCATGCTCACTGAAAGAAACTGGGAAGTAATGGGCTAAGTCCAAATAATCCTTTGATCCATTTCCTGCAGGTTCATGGATTCTGATAATGAAAGAAAGCACCCTACATGTTTGACTGTTAGAAAGTTTGTTATCTTTATTTTTCATATCATAGTTTTCATATAAACTTTGCATCGAAATTTCACAACTTTCACATCAAATCTGATTTATTTTAAACGTTACCATTATTTAACACAACATTTAGAAGTCTATAAATAGTATATTTCTAAACAGGTATAATGAATTAAAATATCTTATTTAAAAATTCCAGTATTATCACATTTCAAGAAAAACTATGTTTAAAAATATGCTTTTTTTATTTTTTATTTTCAGTTTAAAATATAAAAATTTATAAAATTAGGTCTTATTACAGTTAAAAGTATTTTTTTCCAAAGTTGCAATAAATCAAAGAAACCAAGATAAAGTTTAGAAATACCATTATTTTTTAATAAAAGAAATAATTAAATACAAGAAAATAGTAATTTTAACTCCTTAATGTCAATAGTCTCTTTAGAGGCAGCTAAAAATAATTCATAGAATTTTTGTTTTCTAGAAACAAATTTTCTTTTTCAGTGAAGGTAGACAGCTATCCTATGAACTATCTACCAAATTTTTTATTATCAACCCTTATTTATAATATCAGCCCATTTGGAAACATTTCATGATTTTTTAAGGCTTTTTTATTACTAGATGGATTGATTGATTGATATCATAAGGTTTGTTTTGGAATGCTACAGACTACTTTTATGATACACAATAGCAAATGAGACTGGAGCATACAGCTTAAAGCTAACTCCAAACTGCTACAAATTTCCATGCCAGTAATACAATTCACACCCACAAACTCCAGTACTGAAGATCAGCAACCTACTCCTGATAAACAGCTCTATCTACTATAAAACTTCACCTTACAGCATTTGGTTTGTTTGTGATGATAAATTATATATATATATATATATATATATATATATATATTATATAGATATATGTCCCACTATGATGTTTAAATTTATAGCCGATTACTTACAAAAACAGGCAAAGTTGTTTTAATTTCCTATTTATTTTACTTTGCACAGTTCAAAACTTAGATTTCTGATATTTATCAATATATATTTGGCAGAAATGGCTGAATAATAATTTTTACAAATTGTAAATAGTCCTGTTTTGAGCATTAAGATACAATATCTATAATATAATAAAGTTAATTTATAATTTTATATTAAGTACACATATTTTTATGTAAACATATCACAGATTTAACATTTTAAACACGTTGTACAGTATTAGCAGCCCAGTGCTGTTGGGGTAGTCCCAAGCTACAGGTCCGAGGTTCGATCCTCAGGGTGGGCAATGTTGACTCAGCTTTTCATCCTTTCAGTAGGTAGACAAACTGAGGACAATCATGCTTGGGAACTAAACACTGGGAGATCCATGCAAGATTGACCACCTAACCAGGGCATATGCTTGTTTCCAGGGTTCTTAGTCTTGAAAATAAAGATTGGCACTGTAGGTCCAAACAAGTAAGCCATAACCCGACTTGTTTGGGCTGTAGTGCCAGAAATTTTAGTTTTTAGTATAATACAGTGTTAAGCTTCATACAATTAACTAGTATTATACAAATAGTAGAAATATCTGATTATTGCATTATAGAAGGATATGCTTCAGCATCAACAGTGTAAAGCCTCAACTTATTCTTGAGGCATTTCTTTTATTTTTCCTGTACAATAATTTTTTTTTCAAATTAATATTCTACTGCAGATCTTTCCTCCTTATTCTAGCTTACATATTACAAACAAAAACTTTATTCTATTAAATAGCAGTATATTTTAAAGTAACTACAATGAATATCTGCTGAACAGCTTTATAAGTAAATTATCTGTAAAATATAAAAAAAAAAAGCTGATTACTTTACTATTTTAACTTTATTCCTATCTCTGCCCCGCTAATTGCTACTTGACTAGGTGATGATTAAATTAATAGGGTATGACACTTTGTTACTGGAGAAGATAGGCTTGAATCCCATAGTTAGCATGGATATTTGTAATCATTTAGATATTGAAGTATGTCCTCATCTGATATAACCACAATTAACAAAAACTTATAAAGTGTTTACAACAAACCAAATCTCCTTTTTATAAGATAAATAATAAAATTTCTAATATTGTAAACAACAGCAATGGCCTTTTTACCTTTCTACAATTTTATTTTAAACTGTATCTTGCTAAGTGTATTACAAACAAAATTATTTAGATTGTACAAGAAATAACAAATCTCTATAAGTACAATGTAACAAAAACTTTATTCACTTGACGAATAATGTAACTTTAAAATAGTCACAATTTAGTAGTTAAAATTGGGGAGGGAAGATAGCAACAGTTTATTGTTAACTATTACATATTGTTACATATTGTTAAATATGCCAACTGTTGAATACTTAAAAAACTTATTTTAAAAGACTACATAAAAACATTTCTTAAACATTATACACTTTTTATATATATATATATATATATATATATATATATATATATATATATATATATATATATATATATATATATATATATATTAGGAGATTATACTAATAAGATTTTTTAAAGAATTTCTTGCAAACTAAAAAAATGAAAACTTAAAACATGTTTGAACAAAAATCAGTACCTACTTGATAACAAAATAATTTATTATTATGTCCTAGAATCTAATTTAAAATTCGAATTATAACTTATTGAATAACAAAAATTATGTTTTAAGCCGTAGCATTAACGAGTATGATTATTTGTTAAAATGAAATTCTATAAGAAAATACTAATATCTAATAAAAATGTTAAAAAAACAAATTTAAAAAGAAAAAGCTCTATTTTTCCTTTACTGTTACCCTTTTTATCAATAGCTACCAACATCTTGATTATGACTTTTATAAAATTATATTAATAGATTTCAGAGACTTATTAAAACTTAATATGAAAGCTATAAGAAAAAAAATACCAAATTCATGCAAATTTTTCTATAAGTATCTCAAATAGTTTAAAGCATTATAACTACTATTAATCGAAGAAATTAGCTATCAAAACAGTATACAAAAAATTTCAATAAGTGAAATATATAGATTAAAGAGTTTGGTTTAAATGAAAGTACATAAATTACATAAGTATGTACACAACACACTAGTATCACATTACATCAAATTTATAATTTGAACTTAGTATATGCACAGTGTATAAAAAAATTAATACATTGTTTACTTAGATTATGTAACTAAACAATAATAATCAAAGATTGTATGATAAGAACAACAAAACAAAAGAAAAAACTTTCAAAAATACCTATCGTAGGGTTAAAAAAGTGCACCTGTAACTACTGCAGGAATAAGCAACACATGCATTAAAAATGAAGTACAAATCAACAACTATTTTTCTCAGCTAAGACGATTTAAAATCCATTAGAATAACACTATCTCGTCATTTAAAAGTTAAGTGAATGCTCTTATTACGGTGTAGTGTTTAAAAGGTTGCACACTGGTCGATGCCAGATTTTTCAAAAATTGACGTTTAAAAACTATTCAACCCTAAGTTCATTATTTCGTGCTAATTTGAACAAAAGTTATCAAATAATAATATAACAGAAAGTCGTCCACACCTTTTGATTAGCGAGGATTATAAATTTTAGTCATATATATTTATATAACATATATATGTATATATATAATGCAAATTTAAGAATAATTGCTCCAAATAATAGTGCTCTAAAATTATTAATTGTATCATAATTTCTTATAAATAAGTTCTTATAGGAGTCATAAATTTATATAAAAGATAGGTGTAATTTTAAGTTGTAAAAGTGCTAGTATTAGACTCTGTTCTTCACTTTCTCATAAGCATGTCCCCTAAGTTAGTGATGTTTTTATATATAAATATATCTAATTCTCTCCTCCATAAAATAGCTTTTAGTATTTGCTCTAATGTTTCATTTTTATAAGCCTGTTAGTTTAGTTTTAAAATTTTATTTTTCAAAAGTAATTTTATATTTCAAACAACGTTTCATTTCAATGACACCAATATGACGTCAATCTGTTACTGATTTACTGGACCCCGATCCGTGATCTGGTATCTGGAAAGGAAAAAGATAATAATATTGTTCATAATCTTTTTTAATGATTGATGTATCAGTCGCTATTTTTCTCAATGTTTAGTAAAATTTTACGCTGAAATGTTATATTAAATACAAAAATGAGTGTATTTAACTGCTTTAAAACATTTTAAACAGGAACAAAAAGTATAGTAACATTTTAGATCAATTGAATGTATTTTTACATTTTCAGTTATAGCAGTGATGGGATAAAGTGATTGTTTTGTTTGTAAGTTCCGTGTTTTATGGATTTTATAAGTTGTAATGTAAAGATCTTTAATGATATAAATAAATTCTGTTCTAAATTGTAACAAGTAGTGTTTCCATGGTTCATTAAAATCCATCGACTATTAATTATTGAAATTTGGTTGTATATGTTGCAAGAATATATGCCTTTCTTAGCAAGGCTTTATTATTTCTTCATATGACGTAGATAATATCTGTACTTTAAATATAATTTTTTCTATTGCAAAATTGATTATAAATATTAAAACTTTTATATTAAATTAAAAGTTTATCTTCAATAAAAACATTGCAGAAGTTTCACGGTCTGCTAGTAAAAAAAAGTAAATAAAAGTTTCTATTTGGGCAACAGTTATAATACATTTTTATTTTAACCTGTCTGGATTTGATATCTTATGAATAATGATCAAGTGAAAAGAATAAGGGCTATAATTCAATGTGTCCGTCCGTTTAAATTGCCGTGTTTTATATATATATATATATATATTACTACAAATGTTTCTACATGTTAGGAACTTTGATATACTAGTAAAATACACACATTGATTAAAAATTAATCATGAAAATCTATGCTTTACTAATATGATATTACTGTAACTATATTCCAGAATGCCCATGTTCAAAATCTCAGTTTTTACTATGTAAAAATATTTATTAGGCAAATATTAAATCAAAAGACCTAAAGTTTTGTATATAAAAGTTTAACTGATATTTGTGTGTGTGAAACATTTGTTTGATTTTTAAAATCTTAACTTTAAATGGGATTTTCTTAATGGGTCTATATTATATGTCTATAGATTTGGACAAATTATGGTAAACCCATTTTGTGACTTAGATTGCATTAAAATATTTCACAGGTTGATTATTTTTCATTTCACTTTTAAATTAAATTGGAAATATTATTAAAAATAGAATCATTCTAGTAATAAAATTTAATAATTTATCCAGTGAAATATGTGAGTTGTGTCTGATTACTGAAGCATTTTTCCGCATGTAGCTAATTGCAACTAAGAGTAAAATATATTTTATGAGATTTACAGCATGATATGGAAGGAGAAGTAACCTACATTCATATTATTCCATCTGATAAAACTAAAGATCATTGGTTATAATTTCTCACAATTCTTTATTTTTTCATTCTGTACTAATGGATTTTAAAATTAGTATGTAGACAAAGTTACAGGTGTTAATTTATATAAGTGATTTTAAGTTGATAAAACTATTTTTTTTTTCACCTGTACATTTTTACAGCAATTCTATTTAATTGATACTACAAGATTGATCCTAATTCTATTACCTAATCACATACTGAATTTTTCTTGCAGTTGCATTGCGTTGCTGGCAACAATTAATGTCTTGGAAAGAAGTGCTGCTTGCTTTATTCTGCTGCCTGGCGTCCTTCTAAATTAACAACTGAATTTACCAGATTAATCAAAAATGTCTGATGGTAATATAAAAAATGAAGGAGATAATTTATCTCTAAATGGTGATGATAATGACATAAAAGAAAGCATATGTCGTGATTTTTTGCGAAATGTATGCAAGCGTGGAAAGTTTTGCAGATTCAAGCACCCTGAAGGAGATGAAGCTGATGCTTTAGGGAAAAAAGAACTTGTATTTTGCCATGACTTTCAAAATAAGGAATGTAGACGACCAAATTGCAAATTTCTTCACTGCACTAAGCAAGAAGAAGAAATGTTTCGATCTTCTGGACGTTTGCCAGATACTGTTGTTGAAAGTATGAATAACAGAGGTCCTATTAATAATCCCAAAATTCCTATCTGCAAAGATTATTTAAAAGGTGAATGCCGGCGAGCAGGGCGTTGTAAGTTTAGGCATATGTCTGCATATGAATTACAGCTAGAAAATGGTCAGAATAATAATCGAATTAGAAGAGATCGTTATGAAAATAACAATCAACATGAAAATTTTGGTTATGAACCATTAGCTAAACGTCGAGCATATGAAAACTCTTTTTCAGATAATTCATTTACTGGGGAACGTAGGCCTATGATGTCTCAACATTATCGTATGCTTGAAGAAGAAAATGCAATGTTACTTCATAAAATTGAGGAATTGAAGAAACAAGTTGTTGATCTCACTGCTACAAATGAGTTTTTGTTAGACCAAAATGCCCAGTTGAGAGTTAGCAAACAAACATTAGTTTCACCGATCTCACAACAGTTAATTCCACATACACTAACTCCTACCATTCCATCTCTTCCACCACCTACCATTACCCAGTTATCACAGATACCATTAAGTAGTGACCTTGGTGCAGCATCTTTGGCTCCAGATATAGCCCTTGGTCAAGGTATTGCACCTGTATCAATTGCTCCATCTCAAGTAACATTACCTACTATATCTGCTGCATCTTTATCACAAAGTTTACCTCAAACAATAATAACATCAACAGCTCTTATTTCTTACCCTATTATGACTCAAAGTATGCGACCAGTTATTCCACATAGTTTAGGATAATTTGACTTTTATAAAGATCAGTGTAAAAATTTTGCTTATAAAAGTTCTCTGTGAAATGTAAAGCAATTTTTACTTTTGAAGATTTGTGATAAAAGTTTTAGTCTCACTGTTATTTAAAATTATATATATATATATATATATATATATATATATATATATATATATATATTAATAATATATATATACTTTGTACAATCTAGTGTGTTTGTGTAGAACTTTAAGATAATGAACATATTTAAATTAAAGTATGATTTCATACACATTAAGCACTTTTTAATTATAAAATATAGATCTGATGAAAAATATTCAAAATTTTCATCAAATAAGGAAGATATCAGTTTTCATGTATTTAAGATATCTGAATTATTAAACTTTAATTGTTTATGAAAATTTATTTTATGAACACATCAAACTATATGTCATTTCTTGTTCTTCATCTGTTCTATTTTCATTTTAGCATGTACGTAAAATAAATAATTTTTGTGTTAGATTAAAAAACAAGTATTAAAAATACTATAAGTTTAATAGTTTTGGATGTTGTTGCCATTGTATATTTCAATAAGTTGTTAACATTTTATTTAATGAGTATGTTGATAAGTTATCATAAAGTCCCTGAAAGTAAATGTAATTAAATGTTTAAATATTAAATAAGGCAAGGCACATTTTTTTGTTGGTTTTTACCTTTTGAAACTAGGTTTACTCCAGATACAAAATATTACCATTCTGTCCTTGTGTTTTACAGTAATAATGAATAAATTATTTTCACTAGTTAATTTAGTACTAGCATTTTCATCTGTCTGCCAAGTATGTGTGTGTCTGTTATTTAAAATATTTATTTTTGTACCAATGTGTTCGTTTCTTAGAAATTTATAGATACTATTAAAACATATGAGTTTTGTTACTTAAGTTGTTTTTACTTATCCCCAGTCTGAGTAAATTCTCTAGGCATGAATGAATATAAATTTAGTCATCTTTACATGCAGAGTAGCTAAAAGAATTATCAGTAAGAGTACTTTAAGCTGCTGGTTCATCTTTTATTGTAGAGCTAATGAAAAGTATTGATATAAGGGATTAGCTCCCCAGAGGAACTCTAGGAATTAAGGACTTGTTTTTTGTGTTATACATTTGGATAGTATCATTTTGATCAGTTGAATCTTAGACTGAAATAGTATCAAATGCATTAGATGGAAGAGCTTTGAGTTAAATTGATAAGCATTAGTTAATTTTACTTACATTACTATGTTCATTAGTGAGCTAAAAATTCAAATCTTAAGTAATAATTAATGTGATCTGCTTTTAAGTGTGCATTACATAAGAACCATTAATGTGTTTAACGTAATATCTGCTAAAAAACCTATGAAATTTTTGAAGGGGAAAAAAGTGACATTAACAAAATTAAAAAAAAAAAATCTTACCAAAACATTTCTTTTTCCATATCAGTTTCTGTTATTTATGTTTGAAAAAACAATTATAAGGACAACAGGAAGCAAGATATCAATAATATAAAATTAGTCATAGTAAGTAATCTTAAATTCATTCTAATGCATCCCTTTGATTGGGATTCCAACATTTGAAAATTACCTTTATATATGCACATATATTTTATATATTTGTGTCAGTTTTAGCATTTCTTTGTGTCGTATTGAAAGAAAATAATAGTGCAGAATTTAATATCTATCTTATATAATTTCTTATAATAAAATTATCTTATTGATATAAATATTTCATTGACTAGAGTGTGACAAAAATATATAGGTAAGTTTATTAAGGTTATAAACTTGAAAAAAAAAAAATCAATATCAAGTTTAACTAAAAAAATTTTAGAAAGGTAAAGTCATTCTAACTATGAAATAACTAATTCTAATTATAAAATAACTTATTTTTAATCATTTAGGATTTTTGGATGACTGTGTAAATAAAAATCTAAATAAAATGGTTTTATCTCTTAATAGTTAAATTAGAAACATTCACTAGCTTTTTACATTCATAATATATTATTTACAAAACAGGTTTAAAAGGTTGTGTTATATAATATTAATATGGTGTCTGAAAGTATCGGTTTTATTTTTATCAAGATTAGGCTGGCTCTTATACTGAACTATGGCCGATTGGTTAGGGTGCTGGCCTTTGGATCTGGAGTTTGTGGGTTCGAATCCCACTATAGCATGGATGTTCGTAGCCATTCGGAATCGGTTTTAAGCAGTAGGTCCCGGTATCATGAGCCCTCGTGTTGCAAAAAGTAGACCGTAGCACTCCAAACCAAATCAAACCAAAAGGCTAGCTCTTATAATTCTGAAAAAAAATTTAGCATGTCTTGGATGCACACACTCATTTTTTCCTTAGACCACAATGTCAAACAGTATGAAATAATTTTTCAATATTTACATATTAGCATGTGCTGCATTAAGCGTGATTGTATATATGTCTCAGGGAAATGATGAAAAGGAAGATTTGATCAAATCCTTAAGATAAATTATTAATTCACAAAAGATGTGAAAATAATTTGTGAAAGTTAAGTGTTTTAATCAAATCCCTTATCTATTTTAGTGAAAAAAATTAAATAATATTGTTTAGGTTCGTAAAGTATATTTAGTAATTCATTCATTTGTAAATAATATAACAGTAGTCATTGAAACACAAATTATTTATTTGAAACTAATTAACAAAAGAAGTGTTATTTTTAAAACAAAAAGGATAATTTTAGTGAATTTTCAATCATTTTTAGTAAATGTAATTAATAAATGTTTTTTTTTTTTTTTTTTGGGGTGGCTTATCGAATTAGAGAGTGCATTATTTATTTTTTTTACAAGTGCATGTTTTTATATATTGTTTTTTTATATTGTATTTTGGATTGTTCACAGGAGCACTTCTTAAATCCTTGACTTCCAAATAAGAATAATTTCCCTGCAATCTCACACAAGTTAGTCTATGGAACTATTTCAGCAAATGTTGTAGTAGTTATTTAAAGCATGTTTCTAGGATATTTAAGAGGATTGCAAAGGGGAATGATAACTAATGAAATATAGAGCCATGTAAGTCAAGAACATGTTTATTTCATCTTTTCACTAAAACATATAAGGTAACAGTTAAGAGATTTTATCCGATTACCTTTTTTAGGGAAATCACCCCACAGAGTTGTTATTTTAACATCTTCCATGAATTGATCATCTACCTTAGGGATTTGATCAGATTTCTATTTTCATCATTTCCCTGTGATATGTAGATATAGAAGAAAATAAAGTGTTAAAAACTGAGCATCTCAAAATATTTATTTATTACTCAAGATTTTGTTATTATAAGGTATATAAAATAGTATAATTATAAGACCAATTATAATTAACAATTATCAGAAGAATTTATGAAACAATAAGTCACTTTTCAGTAATATATTCAAATAAACTTTATTGTTAATGTTGCAATCTGGATACTGCCTCTCTATGGTCCTCGACACTAATGAAAAAATTGTTTTTGCTCTTCATCTTCAATTAAAATACCATTAAAATCTTGCATCATTTTTAACAGCAAGGTTCCAAAATGTCTTGTCTTTAAATAAAAATTGCCTATATCACAAAGATCTGGACTGAGATTCAGAAAACTAATGCTGACATATAATTTTTACAATAACTTTAAATTGTTCTATCAAATTAAGTAATCTCTTGATTTTTATGTTGAAAAAAAAACTTTTTTTTTCACTCTTTTTAACTCATTTGACAAACTGCCCTGAACTTTTTTATTTGAACTTTTCTACTGACAACTTTGTTTCCAAGGCGAGTTTTTATTGGGCCGGTGTGGCCGCAGCCCAGATGTAAGCAAAAAAAATGTTTCCTAACTTTCAATAATGTCCTTTGTTCATACTTTGCTAATTTAATAGCAACTTGCCCAAGGTATCTACATCACTCTGGCTCTCGTTAATTTAATAAAAAGTTTCTTCAAGTTTTATATCCAAAGAATTAGCATTACCAAAGCATTGTCAAATACTGTTATTTAAATTTGATTTAAACTTTATTTTCATCCTACATCTCTTACTTATTGTGGGTGCGTTTTTGATGATTGGGTCAGTGAGAGAGCATCTTCATAATTCATAATTTCTTCAGCAGAATGTAGTATCCCTCTTCAAGGAATCCTTTTCTTCTCTCAAAAAATGAAACGTGAGTTCACTACTAAGTTGACACTTTTACTTAAGATTCTATAAAGTATAAAATGGCACAGATAGTGCTTGCTGGGGTTAGATAGTAGTTTGTTTCCTACAATTTTATGACACTTGCTGCATACTAAGTAAATGGTACGATTACTTCTCAAATGGAAGCCATAATCCTACTCAATTTCATTCAGTTAAGGACTAAGGCAAACTGGAGATACAACAAACACTCGCAAAATGTGGATCGCAACAAGAAAATAATCATCTATTCGTTTGTCCACATGATTCTATCTACTACTACAATGTGGAATAAGGTCTCTAATTGCTTCTTCACATAAAAGTGAAAAGAGTGGAAACTGTATGAACTGATATTAAAAAATAAAGGCTACTCTAATCAACAAACACAAATCCCTTTACATTAGAACAAATACATTTTTTTTTAAATGGTAATGTAATATTTCATAATAATAAAAGTTTAAACTATTCATTGCTAAATAAAAACTTGTACTTACAAGGTAAATAGATACTTATTAATTTAATATTTATATATTGTTTAAGGAGACAGATATATGTGTGTATGTAATGCAAAATAATATGATCAATTCTCAAATTCTAAATTCATTTTTCCTCTTAATTGATAGTTATTTTAAGCATAGATATATGAGACCTATCCAAAATACTTTTACTTGAACTTTTGGTTTTGTATATGTATTGCAATTGGATGTAGAAATGCATACTCAGCAATCTTAGCTTCTAAAAACTTGATCATAGAAGCAATATACAACTATGCACTTGGCTCCTAACTTGATATAGTACCCTTGGCACTCTGAAGCGTATTTGAAAATGGTGAGAAGCCATAGTTTGTAATGGGTTTAAATTACTTCATGGTGATCATCTGAGAAAAATAAAGGATTTTGCTCTCAATAGTTACTGTTAATAGATTACATTGTGTCTTCAATGCTTACTCTTAATAAATTACATCATTTGTACTGCCTTTAATAAATATAATTTATTAAAAATGTATCCTAAATGCAACTAAAGTATTTTTTTTCAATCTTAATTTTATATCATGAAAGATCCTCAATCAACAGTGTAATTACTTTCCTTTACCCAAGAATAAATCCTAACTTGCATTTTTACCCCCCATTTTTTTTTTCTATGTGACTCTTACCAGATCCTCATGATTCAGTCAAATCTTGAACCCTGACAAAACACTTTTGGTAACCATTTGTGGTCCCATAAATGGTTACCAAAAACTCTGAACTAAGCTAATTAGCATAGAAAAATCAATATCTGTCTCAATCTGGGGAGATAAGTTCCAATAGTTTGCTAGTAACTGTTCAGTTAGGTAGATATGTAGTAAATGCCATTCAAGGTCTTGATGTAATGAAATGGAGCTTTTAAAAAGTTCTGTTTTGACTGGTTTCACTTGGATGTTGAAGTAATATTAGAATACAACTGGTATAGACTATGCTGAAGTTAGTCCCAGCAAGGAATATATATTTTCTCTTAGTATCATGATATATTTGAATCTGGTACAAATAATTAAAAATGTCATTACTGCCTCCTTATATAAATGAAGTATTTTTCTGAGAAAATAATGCATATATTAAAAACTATTTATTCTTAAATTAAGTAAATTTATATTGTTCCAATTATTTTAGCAGTGAATCTCTAAAAAAAGGAATACGTTTTCCAATTTTAATAATTTGTAATAACTGTAAATTCTGGACTCATCTGTATCAAGTGTTTTTTAAGTACACTTGCTTTATATTAATATAGATATATAACCAGTAATAATAAAAATAATCTTTTTATCTTATGATTGTTCTAATTCCTCAGTTGTATTTATCTGCTTATACAAATCAGCATGAAAATGGCTTTTGTGAAAATTTTCTGAAGTCTTAGATACTACTCTTTGAATATCAGTGTTTTAAATACAATGAGTAAAAAATTAGCAGACTACAGAATGAAGAAATTTCCTTTGGGTCGCTTCAGTTAATAATTTAATTTTATAGATTATCTAAAACTCTTAAACCTAAGTATTATTTATCATCTGAAACATCTGATTTAACTGTTTGCCTTGCAGATTAGTAGACCTTTAAAATAACTGCCTGGCTGTAACTACGAGAGTGACTTCTCTTTAATGAGTTCCTGTTAATTTGCAACAGATCATACATTAAAAATTAGCAGAAATTTCAATATGCTAAATGGACTACATTTGTCAATTAGTAACCCCCTCTCTTGACACACACAGACACAAGCTTAAAATTCTAGTTCTGTGATTGGCAAGTAGTGTAGTCAAGTAGAAATTTTGTGGTTTCAGTCTACCATTTCCAGAATCTGCATATTTGCTTTATTTTTAACCTGAAATTATCAGGGTAATAAGTACAAATGGTGTTTTTCAATTGTTAATTTTTTTTAATTTACAGTAAAACATATAAAGCTGCTGCATATATGATGTATGATGTCAGAACTCATCCAACTCCAGGTAACTTCTTAAAAATTAAACTGATTAGTGAAAGTTCACTCAAAACCCCTCATCTTTTGCGATATATACATTAAAATAGATTATTAAACTATGTAATGTAATATTTTTATTTTAACACAAGTAATGACTTTCGTTATATACATAATTTAATATATATTTTAACTGTCTTTTACATATTTTTTCTCCATTTTGAACTCATTTATAATAAACATTTTCTTGTACTTTACTAAGGTGATCCTGTATTTATTAAAGTATAAAACATCACTGACCTTCTATAACTATAAATTCACATAACATTTATATATACAATTAATGACTAAATAGTTATCACAGAAGTGTAGGATACATGTAATATATAATACAAAATTTGCTGTGTCTCAGTAAATTGTTTTACAATGTGTCTCTTTAAACTTTTAGCTTTATAATTTTAAAAACTTATATTGACTGAAAATAATTCATGAAAATGGTACAAAATATAACACCATTGCTAAATAAATTGTTTTAAAATATCACCAATGTATTCAACATTGTTTGAGATTGTGTTTGTAAGTGAAATGAAACTAAAAATTCGATTTCACTGCAATGGTATTCAAGCATAACATTTACTTTACAGTATTTACAATATATAATATTAATTTTGATACAGGTTATAGTAACATATAAATTTTTGGAAGTAGAGTGTTATTGACAGACTTACAAAAGTGGTGATTATAAGGGATAGTAGGTATCACAGTAAAGATGTATTGCATAATAAAATTAGATTGAGACAGAATAATCCATTCACTTAAAATATTAAAAAAATTACTCTAGCAAATTTAAATGCATGAAAATGTAACAATATTACTTTTCAAATTTCCTCTCAAGTTATGGTTAAAATTCAAATTGCTTTTATTAAAATAAGACTGTATAGTTTGAAAAAAAGCAGTTAAAAAATGTTTTTAATTTTTTTTAGTCAAAAGATATTATTATGTAACCTAAAATTCCATTTCATGCCTATATGAAATTGTCAGTATTTTAAGAAAAAATATAGCACTGTTATGCATCATTTAAGGCAATTTTACTCTATTAATCTCCATAAGTTAATTTTGAATGGACTGAAACAACTTTTTTAATACTATTCGAGAACTAATTATTTCATTTTCAAAAAATACTTGCCAATCTAAGGAGTATTATTAAATTGTGAGTGATTTTTCCTTTGTGACAATAGTGTAAACATATTAAAGTTTTAAATGTTTACATTATTGTCACAAAGGAAGTAGTGAAGAAAGTAAGAATATTCTTAGTAAAGAGAATAATTTTTCCTCTGTAGCATTACTAATCTATTTATAAAACACAGTTTTTGTAAATTAAATTTTGATGTTTTTAAAAAATTATAAATAAAATGTTTATTATTTTGAAATTATACATATATAAACAATATATATATAGTAAAATCAGTATTTGTTTTATCCTTACCATTTACCAAAATCCATCTATGGGTAAAACAGATTTTTTTTTTAATTAAGAAAATATTCAATAATTATATGCTTTACAAAGTGTAAAGGATACAGGTTAATTCTATTTTTAAATGTGCATTTTATTTGTTTCTGAAAATACTCATAACTAATCAAAACTAGTTATTCAGTGCTTAAGAAAGTACTATCTCAGCATTTACTGCAGTCTTTTTTGATAGGCTACACCAATTTTAATTCATGGTAGATTAAATGCAAGTTTAATAATCTATGTTCAATATAATTAATTAGATGTATTTCCTTTACATACCCTAATAGATGTAAAGCAGGTTCTTAATGGGAGGATGCTGAGGGGCAGTAAACTTCTTTTGAGTAGCAGGGGGCAGTTGCCAAAATTATTGAACTGAATGTGAAGACTTTTAAACATTTTTTTATATTAAACATTTTGACTAATTGATTGCAGTTACTTACATGAAAAATGTATCAAATTGAACCTTACACATTTCATGTGTAAAGAAGAAAATTACTTAAACACTTTGCCTTTTATAAATGAATAATCCCTCTTCCCTATACCTTAAAATTAAAGGATTTTCTAAAAAAAAATTGTGGGGGGGGGAGTAATTGAAAAAAAAATTCTGAAGGTGATAGTAACCTTTAAAATTTTAAGAACCACTGATGTAATGCATTCATGATACCACATTAGAGGTTCCCCACAATTTGGATCATTCTCCTTGATTCCATAACTTTGTGCCATTTGCTGCAAAAGGTCACTCACACCCAAAGATTTATTCTGCACATTCTCCTCTTATACAGAAAAAATTGAAGTGCTTAGAACCCCTGGACTCTAGCCTAACACAGCAACCACTAGAGTGTCTCATTCTCTAATATTTTTACTTATGATTCATCTTAATGCTTCATTATTTTAAATGAACCAAAATAATATAACATTTTCTTTTGGTAAAAAAAAAAACTGAATTTTTCATGGCACTTTACTGCTACTAGAAGAAGGAGACTAAGGCTTCAAAGTCTATGGCAATGGGAATTATTTAGTCCAAGAGAAGAACACAAGAAGACTACCTAAAATATGTGCTGTTTAAATCTATCTAATGAGAAGGACCTTTATCTACTCTAAGCTATCATATAAATGGGATGATATATACATATATTTAACTAAAACTGGATAACTTTTGTATTTTGCTATTGTACAGTAAAATTTGATTTTTTTTTTTTTTTTTTTTTTTAGATTTATATATTTATTGAGATATTAGAATGGTATTCAAAGAAAATGACATTTATTTTATTTAATATTATATGAAAAATTTTATTTACACAAGACAAAGAATTATAACAATTATATATATAGTTAAAAAGTGAAGTATATAACTTGATAACCACATAGTGTACTGAACATCAGAAATATTTTTTTATAGTTAAGAACCAGAGAAAATATTAAAAAAAAACTTTTAAACAAGTCTTAAGTCCAAAATTTAGAGGTATATTATCAATGATAATTTCTGTCCCCCCCCAAAAAAAAAGATGTGTTTATAATTATATCATTTTGCTACATAAAGGTTGATTAAACTGGAACTTATAAACCAATTTAAAATGTTTAAAAATATTTTTTTTATTAAAGGAACTGCAAACCATAGATTCTGGCACCAAAAGGTACAGCATATGACACAATAAAATATATGAATTTTCAATTGCATTTTTCACTTTCTTCTATGGATTTCAAAGTGCTTTTTTCTTCAATACAAATCATTATACTGTAAAAATAAAGTTGGATGGACATTAAATTTTAATGTGTTCTATATTTAAAACCATACAAACTATACAGTGGCATAAAAAGGCCATAGTGTTCCAATAAATGCATAAAATCAGATTTAATAGTAAAATGCAGAAGAATGATTGATAAGTAATTTTCAAGAATAGGGACTCCAAACAATTATTGTAAAAATATTAATGAAATTCGAAACAATGTACTAGTATTTTATATATTAAAATCTGATTTTATGAATTAACATCAAGCGATGTTCAGTAAAGGCAGGACCCTTCAACTTGAGGTCTATTGTGCCCAAAAATCTCACTGCAACTATGTATGTGTGTCTATCCTCTCACAAACCGATGGATAATGAAAGATACCAAAAGATTGGAAATTATCTATGGATGAAATTCTAATTAATTAAAAAGATATTAATTAAAAACCATTTAAATGTGTGGTTCAACCATTTCTGATGTTGAGTTGGTATCTAGCATCATTATTAAATTGACTAGCATATAGCCCGTCATATGACGGGATCAGTAATTTTTCAGAATTGTAAAGTACCCTATGAGGCAGGTAATAAAAAGGTTTGATTTTGGCTGAGAATTATTTGGTTCAATCTCAATAATTTGATTACCTTTATTGACCACATGTTAGTTGCCAACTTTAATTTATCTTGGCATATTAGGGATTGCAGAGATTTTAGTATTGAAAATGATTATTTCGGGGTATATACACGAAGGATTTTCAAAATTTAGAGAATCTATTGCAAACTGTGTGATTATGTATAAAAAACAATCATACAAACGAGCAAACTTCTTAATTTTTAAAGATATATAACTTAAAATCTAGATATTTATTAGTCCATGAAATAGATTCCTAGACTTTTATGAAAAGAATTTGTTGTTAATAGCGGTGATAAAATTTTCATTGCAACCTAAAATAATAGATAACCAAATTTAAAATTATCACGTATGTACCTAATCTATTATTTAATCCAAATATAAAAGAAAATTATTTACGTAATATCTAAATTCAGGGATAAAACGTATGAAAATAATGCAGATGATATTTAAATAATTTAAAATAAGAAATGATTCAATGAGATGGTTAAAGGAATGACGTCATAATACTAGAAAAAAAAGGTTATTTTCATCTACTTATAATGCGATAAATTGATAAATTTAATCACCTGCTCTTGACCGGGGAAAATAGGGCTTGAAATAATGATATTAAACGCTCAAAAAGGGGAGGAAGGGGGAATTCGAACGTTTTGAAGATGATAGTATTGTTTGCTGTGATGTGAAGCATATTTATACCAATTTATTATAGAATCGGATCGATAATTTAGGAGAAGATAAACTTGACTCGCTTTGAATTTTGCTAACCCTAACTCATCAAGAATCCAATGGATGCCTCTATCCATTCCAGGTCCAACCGCTTCATAAATTCAGGGACAGACAAAGAGATAACTTAGGCTATTATTATATAAGGGATATTTGGTAATATGACTTTAAGGGCAGGATAACAATCACCAATTCTACATGTCCATTGATTGCTGGAAAACTTTGAACACCTGTATTTTGTGTATAAATCGCAGTTAATTTTGATATTTTTTGTTTAGAACTTATATTTTAAGAAAAATTGAAAAGCCATTTTCTTTTAATTAAAGAATTTTACTATGTAAATTTTATTTCAAACACCTATACCAAATTAAATATCACAAGAAAAAAATCTTTGTTATAAATATTTATTTGACTTATGAATATCCAAAAGTTATCTTGTAATAAAGCTAAAAGAGCTTTAAACAGTAAATATTTTTTTAATGTATAAACTAATGCATCAATTTGAAAGAACAAAATTGTCAACCAAGGGTATAGTAATAAATTATCTTGTGTTTAATATTTGTTTCATTCATGACAACAGAGTTATAGAAATACAAATAAGCAGAATAATTTATTTTTTTATATTATATTCTTTGTTGTGCAACATTATTAATAACCATACATTTAAATAGATAGTTGTAGATTATATTTTAATATATTAAAAATATTTTTTTTTAATTTATAATTTTACAATGATAAAAAATAAGTGTACAACATAACAGAAAAAATTAGCACTGGATATCTCTATCTAAAGACAAACAGCTCCCAAAATGAGTGTCTGACAAAATATTTCATCCCTAACCTTAAATTTTTTTTTCTTTTACTAAAAGAAATTATGGTAATTCTCATCAAATATTGTATAAACTCTAAATGAGGAAAATATGCAATGAAAATATTGCACTAATTCTCGAATTAAAGTAGCATTTTTGCTCAAATACTGGTCTGATTTTTAAGGGATATTACATGATCGTTATTATCTTTTATTATCCTAGTATCGTCAATTGCACATTTATACTCATTTTATTATATACTGAATTAAAAATCACAAAAATATTTTCCTATTTTTTTCATTTTATATTAATAATTATATTAATTCATATATTACTATAGTTATCCAATCTAACCCAGGGTACAAGTGAAAAGCATTGAACCAGTGAGTTATTAAGAGTTCAAAAAATGTATTACTTTTAAGAGAAATTAGGTCAAACAATTAAGTTATTTGTAAATTAAGTATATATGTGCGTGTGTGTGTGATTTTTAGATTTTAGAAATTAAATATCAATCAAGAATCTCATTTTTATGCAAAATGTTTGTTTTTAATATATAGCAATTTCTAGTATAAACTCCATCAAAATATTTTACAGTTTGCAGTTTTATTAAAAAGCAATCAAAATAAATGTGTGATTTCTACATATTTTTGGATAAAATATAAAGTATGTACAAAAGTATACAGATAATAATTACAAATCAAACAGATTTTATGAAGCATTTTTTGAAATGTTTCCTTACACTTACAACAAATTGGTGAAGATCATTTGTTTTATTTAATGATGATATTAACTCTTCCATTTCAGCTAATGGGGGATGACAGTTACTCACTGAAAAAAAATAAGATGTGAAAGTTTAAAATAATTAAAGTAAAAGTTTCCAAGTTGAATTTTAACAAAAAAGGGCAGAGGAGTCTAAATGAACAACAGTTACTTTTTTTTAACATAAATGAATAATAAAAAATGCATACCTTTATATCTATTACTTCTAGTAATTATCAAAACAAAAGAACAAGTTTCTTCTGGTTTACTCTCACTGACATAACCAAACTGCATAGAAATAGCTACATCACCTTCTGAGACAGGTAAATCTCCTTTAAAATTAATAAACAAGAATTTCAAAATCTTATCCTAAAATATTAAGTTTTAAAATTCTTTTAAAACTGTTCTGAGCTGCATTATTTTTCATTTTTACTACTAACTTAATAATGCAAACTAATATTATTCTTTGATAGCAGGGTTGATAAAAATCACGACTTTTTTTTTAAATCAAAAATGTCAGATTTTTTATTTAAATCAGATTTTTTTTAAATTTAAATAGGATTTTTGAAATTTAAATATATTTAAGTATAATATGTGATACAAGCAAATTAAATTGTTCAAGTTAGATGTCTAAATCAATTGTTTTTTATATATAATAAAAAACACACATAACTAAAATAAATAAATATATATAATATATAAGAATAATTCATAAATCAGTATAAAATAATTACTTGTAATATTGGGTTTTTTGCTTGTTTTAATTATCTATATCATAATTTAAAGAAAGGATGCTTCATATTAATTTATACATTATACTCTTTCAGCATAGAATTATTAGAAATATGAAGGTAGACTAAGGGCTAAATAATCACAATAATTTTATTTTTTATGAAAATTTTACAACCAACTTTTTATTTTGTGACATTGGTTAAATGTTAAATGATTTATAAATAAAAACAAGTTTAGCTGCTTTGTCGTTTCAGAATTCCACAATTTTTCCCCAGGTTCATAAAAATAAATAAATAAATAAAAGCAGGGAGGATAATACTTATTACTGCATTTGTCTTTTTTTTTTTTTAGAGGCACTTAATATTTAAAAAGTCAGGGCATTCTTTTCAAGGTATGATAATGAATTTTTACTGTACCAGTAATTTTTTAATACAAAAGACGAAAACAACATTTGACTGGGAGATAAGAAAGAGGGGAGAAGAAATGAATAGCAGGTAGGGTGCTATTTTGAAAATACAAGGACAGGCAGAGTGCAACAGCCTCCTGAAACCATCTGGGAGCAACTCTGGGTTGCAAATATTTTCTTATTGTGCTTATTACTAACAGCTTTCTTTTAAAAATTAGATCTTTAAAAATTGATTTAAATCAATGATTTTTTTTTTAAATCAACTGTTTTAAATCGCTCAAACCCTGTTTGATAGTGTGTCAAAAGTAACCCACCTGTAGGTTCTATTCTCAGAGCAAGATTTTGTTCAGACAAGAGGATACTATGTACATTTCTGCTTGAGTCTCCATTTTCAATTTCTTAAAAGAAAATGTTCATTAGCATACAAACCATATTAATAACTAAACTTTATATTATGAAAAATATATATGAAAGCAGTAATATTTTTGTATAAAAATACATATTAAATCCTACCCTCTTTTATTAATTGTAGCTTTTTGTGAAGTTCTGACAGTTTATTTGAAACAGTAGTTTGCTGCTTGTTTAAAACAGAAATTTCTTTTTCAAGTTTAACTCGTTGAAAATATTCTGAAATTATAAAATAAAATGTTAAACTATATACACAATAAATATAATAGAAATCTTAATACTTTGTACTTCAATTCATAAAAGAAAGCGAAACTAGAAAAACAAGTGAAATAATTTTAGGCATTACTGATCAATGTATAAATGATGTTCAGTAAGGTGCATTTACAAATGTAGATTAATGAGTTAAATGTCTTAATAAACATGAAAAATTTTCGATGACATAAATGTCTTAGGCAAAATTTTTGTCATTAATTTTTGTTCTTGTGATTTGAATTATATTTTTGACTGTAAAATCTTTAATCATGTTTCTATATTTTAATTAGTCATATTTCACATCGAAGAATGTTTGCTCGCACATATATAACTTCCAAACATGGAAAAAATTTTTAATCAAAAATTTCATAATGGGTACTTTTTTTTTTATTCAAAAGCTTAAAATTCACAATATTTCTATGCTCCTTTAAACAAAATAAAAGTGTCAGTCTAAATGCTATATAAATGCATTTGAAACTAAGAATCTACAAATTTAATAAGTATATTTAATTTATTGATGAATAACATAAAACTATGTTTAGGATAAAAAAAATCAGAAATTCGTGAAATGAATATTTCAATCAAGATATCTATTTTAGATACAAAATTTATATAAGTTAAAACATTTTCAAATCCTCTCACTTCTCGACTGAACTTTTATCATGACTCAAAGTTTGCTCGGTTTGATGAGGTAAAATAATTAAAGTGCATATTTATCAAAGATATCCTGATTTAAATTTAAGGAGATTAATTCCTTTCGTAGGTCTCCAAAATATAGAGTGCTTCATGCAGCCCACCAGCAAGATCATGCTGACAAACTAAATGTATGTGATGTAACTTTCGCTACCACCTCTACACATATCTTGTTCTAGCGTTTTTCTTATAAATACAGTGTATTTACTTAATAGCTACAGCATTCTTCCTATTGACTACAACAATGCCGAACGATGGCCAAATGGTTAGGGTGCTGGCCTTCAGAACCGGAGTTCATGGGTTCAAATCCCACAGTGGCATGGATGTTTGTAGCCGTTCGGAATCGGCTTTAAGCAGTAGGTCCTGGTCTCATTAGCCCTCGGGTTGCAAAAAGTAGAATGTAACACTCCAAACCAAACCAATCCTATTGACTACAATCTATGGGAGCATGAAAGAATTTAGTCCTCTAAGGAAAAAAGGACAGAGGTGAGGTAAGACAAGAATAGTCCACTGTCTGAATCATCAAAACGTTGGCAGCTGATAATGCTGCTCATAAATTAAAAAGTAACAAAAAACATATAGAATTTCTTTTCCTTTTTATTCTGTTCAAAAGAAAAAATTCAGATCTGTTATATTGAAGGAAAAATCGAAAAAAAATAGGCAGAATAAAAAAAATTTAATTAATTGAACAGACGGGTCAAAAGTGGCAGGTCTCTGATCTCATATTGCTGCAAAATGACTGTAAAGCTCCAAACAAAACCAATGACAGTTGGCAAAAGTAAATTACAAACAAAATAATTGTATTTAGCTCTGGATTTGTTAAGCTTTTAAATTTAGTTCGGACGACAGCTGGGAATAAAATTCCTTTCTAAGAAAGAGAATACCAGTACGAATTAGAATATTTCATGATAATTGCTTAGTATATTTACCTTTGATAGTGCTGTTTAGTAAAGTTATTACTCTTTGCTTACTCTTTAATAAATCATCGAAAATCTGAAGCTTAAAATCATCCAATTTATTTTGCTGGAAACTTTCACATATAAAATCAATACCTAAAATCAAATGAAAAATTTTCATAAATTTCTTAGTCATTGTAAATCAGACTGACTTATTAATGTAAAAATGCATAAATAATCCCATATATATTAATGATATAAGAATAATGATACACAAATAACAGTACCGTTAATATATTAATGATATAAGAATAATGATACACAATAAACAACACAAATAACAGTACCGTTTAAACTCTCCAATTTGCAGTATTTCAAATCTTTAGAAGACATAGCAGATTTATCATAAATCTTACAGCAACAATAAAATAAGTACTTCTTTTCATTTACTACAAAATATTACGAAAAGCCATACTATAATAAAAGTAACAGACTTTTCCGTTTACAAAGTTCAGAGCCCTTTAAAATTTAAATAATAGCGCGAATACATTCACGGTTACAAACAAACAGGACTGTCAATCAAATTTAGGAACTTTTTAGGATGATTGAAGACAAATTAGGATATAATAATCACAGAGAGAAAAGAAAAATTATGAATTGAATAGATATATACTCTAAAAAAACATTAGTATAAAATCGAAATTACACGATTCCAGCCGATCTTTTTCTCTATGGTATGAATACAAATATGATACTTTAAACTGTCAGATTAGTAACTGACAACAAATCACCTTTCAAATTTTGTAAAACATTTTGTGAAGCTAAACATGAGTGCAAAAGTTGCCGTGGTAATTTTCTTTAAGCGCCAGCTTTACGTTAATATTTTCTTAGTTTTCGGGAAAGAGATTTTATCCGGCTTTATGTAGTTTTAATATTATTTTAAATTAGATACAGCTTTAGTATAGGACTCCATTAGCGACTTTTTACATTCGGCTCTTTTTTACATTTATTTATAGAAATTATAAGGGATGTAAATAAGGCAGAGTTAAAAATTTTCGTGTAAATTTATCTATAATTTCTTCCTCTACAAAGTTCACAGTATTTTCCTGTTTATATTGTTTTTAATCTATATATTTAAAAATTAAATTTCAATGTAATTTGTACGATATTAACGAAGTTCGGGTGATAGTTTGTCAAGGTGACAAAAATGATGGTTATACATTCCGCGGATTTATTATAATATAATTATGGCTACACAAATGTCGCTAAATGTAAAAGTTCACCTGATCTGATTTTAAGTAATATCAAACATTTAAATTTTTTATTGAAATGTAATTTGTAATAGAAACTAGTTATGTAGAAATTTTCTAAATGTACCCAGTTTATGTTTGAAGAGAAAATTATATCGATGTGTAATTTACTTTGCCTTAATTTTACAGCATAATTCACAATTACAAACTATTGTGTGCATTTTCAAAAATCTTTAAATTTTTGTTATTTAAAATGTCTTACAGCTTCAATTAATGTAGCTGCTTAATAGTTATTATCAATATTTAATTTATAGGTCACTGGAAGTAATAAAGGAATAGGTTTCGCCATTGTTAGAGCTTTATGTTCAAAGTTTGATGGAGATGTTCTTCTGACAGGTAGTGTATAACATGTATTCAAATTAATATGTATCCTTATTTTGACCATAAAATTAAGCACCATTGGATATATTTTCTTTTAATAGCATGTTAAAAAATCATTTGAGTAGTTCAAAAATCATCTGATAATGTTCAATATACATGGTTCCCGTGTAACTGGAAAGTCAGAGAAAATCATGGATTTATACAATGGATTAATTTTGTCATGGAAAGTCATGATTTTTCTAGTAAAATGAGTAAAAGTCATGGATCTGCTAAACTACCGATTAAAAAAATGCATTGATTTGTTTAATTCTATTTTTACTTGTCATTTGGCTGAAGTTACTGAATTTGGTATTTATGTATTATCCTATTGACCATATCCTATTGACCATATTGCCAAGTAAAATTTGTTCACCAAGTTAATTCAAAGCAAGAAAGCTTAATGGATGGGTAAATGTATATTATTCTGGTTTTTTCTTAAATTGTAGATTAAAATTTTATTAATATAATATACATTATTTTTTAATAAAAATTAGTTAAGATTTTTGCACAAAACATAAGTTAATCTCTAGGGATATTGTATATAAAATTATAGGGTTATATTTGGCTATTATTCGAATTCAAATTGGAAACATTTTGATTGAAAAATTGCTATGTGATTAAACAGGTATGTAGATACAACAATTTATTTTTATGTATATGAGTTTATTAACACTTATAAAGTAAGTTTATAGTTTTTTTTATGATAAAATTCCTGTAATTTCTCTAAAAGCATATATTTTATTTGTATGTACATCAGAAGTTTTATTCATATATACTTTAATGAAAGCTTTTTAAAGTCATGGAAAATGATCTGCTAAATCAGGGAAAGTCATGGATTTGAAAAATTTTATTTTGGCAGATACCCTGAATATATGTTTTGCTGTGTTTTGACAAGATTGATTTAGCTTTTATCTATTTTTATTTGGCATTTCTTTATTTTTATTTAAATTTTGCCATATCTCCCATGGCAATATATTCTATGGTTATGAGCAAGCACATTGTAGTTTGTAAAATTAAAGGTATATAACATTTATGTCACATGCTTAGTATTCTTATTTGTATGTGTGTATGTGCCTTAGTTCCCTTCAAAATAGCTTACAAAAACCATATATGCTTTTTCATTATGCTGGAAAACCCTTTTTCAATTTGTAGGATTTTCTTTGCAAATATGTAAGATGCACCTTATGTGTAGAATCATACCACACCTGGTAGATGTAACACAAAAACTTACAATAATAAGAAAATCTCCATGTTGTGCACAAACTCCTCTTAATGATTTAAGGCTTTCTACACAAATAAGTAAAATGAGCCTAATGTGTAGAGTCACGTCACACCTGGTAGATATAATGTGAAAATTTACAATAATAAGAAATGTCCATATCATGCACATTCTGAAACCAGATAATGAGATAATGAAACTTGGGTTTCGGGGAAAAAACAACCTGCAGATTAAATGGAATTTTGTAGCCAGGTGTTAAGATCTAAGATAAAGAACACTTTGAATTCCAAGTTATATCAAAAATGTGATCAGTACTTTGAAACTGGCTTGTTAAACTTACACAAACTCTATGCTTTTGATAAACACCTTTTCGATTTAAAATGAATTTGAAGCCAGGTGTAACAGATACAAAGATATTGCATATGTAGTAAAATATAGAGAAATATACTTAGTTAGAAATGAAAGTATTTTTTTTACATGAGAAATTTATAACAAATTGAGTCATAAAACAGTTGTATGGTGATAAAGGAGTCTATGAATACCACCCTCTTCCCCTTCAATACAAAAGAGAAGGAAAGGTACAGAAGTATGTTTTTGAAAATTTTGTGCAAAAAAATCGTTCAATACAAAAAGAGAAAAAAAAGTAAATGGGCATGTTTTCAAGAACTTGTGATAAATAGCTTTGAATAAATAATTTATAAAATACAAATAAATAAATAAATAGGAATTTGGGGTACTCTAATTCTATGAAATATCAGATTTTGCAAACTGACCACCTGAATTTTCAAGAGTGGATAATGGGCAGAACCAAGGAGAGGCTACGAAAAATGTAAAGGATATATACAAGTATCATGCTTGTCCAGGGAGATAGATAAAAAAAAGGGGTTTTTTTTTTTTTGTGTGTGTGTGTGTGCAGGAATTTTGCTAGAAGAAAGTTGCTTCAGTGGGGTAAATCCAATTTTATCATTCACAAGCAGTAAATATAAATTTTGTGTATATATATTATAGATAATTTTTTTTTAATTTATATCTAAACTTTGTCTGTCTTAATGGAAATGCTTTGAGTTGTTTAATTTAGGATATGCAAACTTTTTATTGTGGCTTTAAATTAAGTTTTAAAACTATTCAGAATTTATTTTTAAGAAGTAGTGACTCAGCAATTAGGTGAGTGTAAGGATAAATTGCCAAATATATCACTTTAGTTCATTAGTTTGTTTCCTAAGTTTATGAATAAATTAATAAAATAAAATATATTTTAGGAAAATGAGCTGTTTTGTTATTGAAATTCTCATTATTGCTGGAATATAGTATAATGTAAAAGCTTATATCAATTTAAAAATACGTATAGTATTTTTTAGAGTATTAATTATAAGAGTGAAGAAGCTAGCATAGTATAATTTAAACAAGTATATAATGTATACTAAAATAATAATAAAGCAAAAAAATTGCTGCAGAATACATTTTATAAGCTCCTATAAAAAATGTTATAACTTACAAAATGCTTTTTAACATTATTTCATCACTGTTGGCCATAACTTAAAAAAAAATAATAATTCCATACTTAAAACAAAATCTGAAAGACTTAATGTATTTATAAAAGATATTGCTCTCCAAATATTATTTTGAAATCTTAAGGTGTATTTTTAGTTATATGTATTATTATGGATTTACATGAAAAAAATTTAATTATAATTTAAATCATGCATTGTTTTTTAAATTAATGTAAAGCTTAATCCTATGAATAAAAGCAAATATTATGGATGTATATTTTCAGATAATTTATTTAAACCTGCAAATAATAATTAAATGTCATATAAATGCTAATCTAGCTAAGTTTTCCGCACCCCCTCCCTCAAGAAAATTGCTACTGTAAGAAAGAACATAAAATACTCCAGAAATATTGTTAAACCTAATATTTGATTATCAATTTTTATTTAAATGTTTAAATAAATCTTTTTATTTTATTTTAATTGAAATTTAGCAATTTCAGTATGCAGTGCTTTCTTATTGCTTCTGAAAAGTGTTGAGAGAATTGAAAGAGTTTTTAGTTTATACTTATAATTTATCTTATATTTATAAAATTCCTTGCATAATATTTTAGTTTTAGTAAGCTATAACATTTCTTAAAAATTTGTATAAGAGTGTTATTTTATCAAAATGGGATACTTAAAAGTATTGATTTCCTTTCCAGCTCGTGATGAAACTCGTGGGAAAAATGCTGTTAAAGAACTGGAGAAAGAAGGATTGAAACCCAAATTCCACTTGTTAGATATTTCATCTGTGGATAGCATAAAGAATTTGGCTTCTTTTTTAAAATGCACCTACGGTGGAATTGATGTTTTAGTAAATAATGCTGCTATTGCATATAAGGTATATTACATAAGAAATTTTATTATTTTTCAAATATTAATCTCTCTAAATACTAAAAAAAGAGTTAATCTCTTTTAAAAAATAATCTATTAGCACTAGGTTAAGATTCTGATCTGTCAGATAAATCTCAGACACATAATTTTCTTGCAGAAAAGTAATTTCTGATATTTTGACCTTGACATATCTTCCATCTCGCCTCCTGCTCCTCTGTAATGAAGTAACTACCAGTATAGTTGAAGCACATTTCCTGTTTTTTCAACTTATTTGATATTTTGTATCCAAGATACAAGTACCCAATAATGTTCGTCACTTGAAGCTTTGGGATATGAAAATTTTCTACTTTTCTTTACCCCATGATAATTGCTAAACTCTTTTTAGTTTTTAGATAATTAAAGTATACCTTTTACCAGTCCATATTTTATTTAGAGACAAAAATTAAAAATTAAATGATTTGGAAACAAAACTTCAAACTTATTTACCAACTACTGAAGAAGAATATATGTAAGGGTTTCCAAGTACCTCAAATAAATGCAAAATGTATACTAAATGCCAAACAAATAAGAAATGTAGGTTGAACGAATATTTCTGCATAAAATAATATGAATATTTTTGTTTGGGTCATGCAGTAATAATGTGCCAGAAATAGTAATTAATATACTGTGTAATAACTTAATTTACAATTATATTACTTTGTTATTCCTATGTTATGCATTTTTGTGTTATATTATTTTGCATGAGACTGGTTTTTTTTTTTTTTTTTTTTTTATTTTCAACAGTATTAATTGTCTCATATGTTTCAGAAAACAGCATTTTATATAGTATGTAACAGTGTTTGTAGATAATAGTAAGAAAAATTGAAAGAGAAAGAAAAAATATTCCTGGGTATGACTAGCCTCAACCTAAAATGAACAAAATACATTTGAAGTAATACAAATCAGCAGAAATCATATTAAAAAAAAAAAGATGTATCTGTGAGATACAGTTTCAAGGCATTCCAAATGAAATGTTAAATAAGTTGTTAATTATAATTTTCAGTTTCAATTTACACAGCTTATGAAATATATTTTTGAATGTTTTACCCTTTTTTTTATTCACTTAATTGAGGTCAGGTTAAATCTGTCTACATTTTCTTTCAAAATTTTTCATATCTAAAAAAATTAATTTCTCCTTAAAGTTATACAGCCTTTAAATTCTAAGGAACAATTTAAATTTTTTAGGGCTCTATGGCTTCCACTGAAACTATCAGTTTTTTTCCTACTGACATCTTGCATTTAAACATTTCTATAAAAAGTTTTACTCATTCTGTATAGAATTTCCTTTGTGTATGCAGCTACAACTTTAAAAACAGACAAAACTATTTTTTATCTTAAATTATTTGAGTAACATTCAGTATATTTTATTTGGATTATGAGTATTTACCTTCTACAATTTTTATAATTTTTTAAAGTAATTTTTTAATTAGTTATATATATATATATATATATATATATATATATATATATATATATATATATATATATATATATATATATATATATTAAGAGGAATGAATGTTAAAATTTTCACCCTTTACAAGAGAAAATTGTCTGCACTGCCCCTCAAACTAGGACTTGTAAATTTTCCAATTTTTTCCTTTGCTGGTAATTCAATAAAAAAATACCTAAATACCAGTTTAGTGGTAATTTAAAAAAAATGGCAAATAGGGAAATAACTGATACTGAATAAGTGTAATATTTTTAAGTTTGTTTTTATTTTAAAGACAGAATACTGAATAGTAATTGTTCTGAAGTATAAACATTTAAATTTCAACAAAATATTCAGTAATAAAATTTATTGATAAATTTATCAAAATCTTAATAAAGTATTAAAAAATGTTAAATTTTAAACTTATCTATGCAAAAAATAATACAGGATAAAAAATAATAGATAATTTTTAGGACTTAACAATTTTTTAACAATTTTTTAAAAAGATTAATTTGTTCAAATATTCATCATCTAATGAACCTAATTTTGGTGGAAAAGTATCCAGCTGCTGAAATTAATCTCTCAGATTCTACACTCATTGATTGGATGGATGGGATACTCTGTAGTTTCTTATATTTATAATTCTGAATAACATAAAATACCCTAGTATATCAAGAAAATAGTAAGATTCTGGATGTTAGGGAATCCCAGTTCCGTGGGCTGCCTGTGATGTTTTTGGCTATATTTTTGTACAAGTGACCATCAAGTGATGTTTACAGTTTTTACTTCATTTTGTATTAAGTTTATACCTGATTTTAAAGCATAATTGAACAAAAAAAAAAAGCTACTAATTTTGTTAATTGAATATAAGTTTAAATTTGAGTTTTTAATGTATTTAAACTCACTTTTGTACTGTTTATTGAACTAAACAGTGTAGAATTTCTGCAATAGGTACAAATTAAGCAGAATATAAAAATCACTTGGTGATATTTAGGTGGTTATACTTATAAAATACTTGGTTATATTTATAAAATACTGTTGCTATTTAATGAAATTATTTTTAAACTATCGAATAATTATAAAGTACATTACAAATTGCTTTTAGAAATTTAGCATAAAACAAGAAAGAAAAGAATGGAGTAAATATTTTAAAGAAATTATTATTTAAAATTCTAAAGAAAATGAATGGGCTAAATGATTTTTCTTATCCAAGGAAAGCAAAGGCCCGCTCGACCTCACTATTAACAATTACCGAAATAGATTAATTTAAAAAACTGTGTAATATACTATAAAATAATATTTAAAAATATTTCTGCTTTGTTTAGTATTAAAATTAGAAACAATTTGAATAAAAAGGTTTGAAAAATATAAATGTGAAAGTTAATTAACCTTGCACTTTCCTAAATTAAGTATCCTGTGTATTTGTAGGATACAACTTATTTACTAATATTTGGCCATACAAAAATGTGCTTAAATGCATTAAAAATTCAAGTTTTCATGTGTATTGACTTAGCAACATTTCAAACCTTTTATTGTTCAAAATATGCTTTGAAAATCATATATAAAATAATTATAAGGGCATGATTAAAATGGATGCTAGAAAATCCAAATTCAGTAGTCTTGTAGTATTGTTAGTTACAAGAACCAATAATGGTAGGATATTCTAATAACATGTCATTTTCCCCAATACCCTAAAATAGAAGTGCCGATTGACAACTCCACCTTTTTTTCGGGGGTGGGAGAAGAGTCCAAAAAGAAGAGCAAGGTTGCTAGAAAACTGGGTTTTAGAATTTGGTGATATCGCCCACACTTGGCATGCCCATTAAACTTGGTTCAGCTTGCCCCCCTCCCCCATCTGGGATATTGCCTATTATGTATTTTTTAGAGTTAGTTGATATAACTGAAACATCTTGTTGAGATATTTGAATTTATTTTTGATGGCTAAATTTGCTTTCATGGTTGTTTGTAAACATTCAAAATTAACTTTATGCAGTAGATCCCAGTCCCCATAAATCAAACAATAGAACCTAGCACTCTAAATTAAACCATACCTATAAAAATGTGAATAATAGTATCACTAAGATGTTTTCAGTCTAAATATTTTGCCCTTTCTTTAACTCATCCCAGTTAAAGTCATTTTCCTCTAAAGTAGTGGCAAATTCAGGATTTTAGTAAGGGAGAAGAGCTGAAGTCATGAAAATTTGTATTGTTATGATGCCTCCAAATTTTGCTAGAATAACTAAAGATGTTTTTCTAATCTGTTATCATAAATTCTCTATTATCCTTCTGCATATTTTTTATAAGAAAAGGAAGAAAAAACAGACATAGTGATTTTTAAAAATTCAATAATTCTGGCTTAATTTAAGAGAGATCTTCATCCCCATAACAACCTTTTCTCTTGATTTGTCACTTAACTTTTAAGAATGAAAAATAATCAAATATTTGTCATTTTACTATATTTAGAAAGAGGTTTTTTTTTTTAATTTATTTATTTAGGTTGCTGACTCTACACCATTTGCTGAACAAGCTGAAAACACAATCAGAGTTAATTTCTTTGACACAAGAAATGTTTGCCAAGAATTATTTCCTTTGTTAAGACCTCATGCAAGGTAGCTTTTCAATGTTTTTTACTAACCAGGTATAAACTAAGTTGATAATAAAAAAATAATTTTAGGTTTTAATTCTTGTTTTTAAAAACTTTTATAGAAAAACTATTAAAAATATTGAAAATAAATGGATATTATAAATAAAAGTCCTAATCATTTGTTTTCACATCATCAACAAATAAGTTACACAATTCTATGTGACTTTTAAATAATAGTTGCTGTAGACAGAGAACCTGAAATTATTCATATAGCAAATTTCTTGTTAAGATTTTATCATTGACCTTTGCTGAACAATGATCAAATGGGTAGGACGATGCTCTTCAGTATCAAAGTTTGTGAGTTCTAATCCCAGCTATATGGAATGTTCAGAATCAACTTTAAGCTGTAAGTCCTGATGTCATTAGACCTTATATAGCAAAAATGTACATCATAGCACTCCAAACCAAACCATCATTAATTATACATTAAGAATAATTTTTTCTGTATAATAATAGGAATATTCAGATCAAAGCCAAACCTAGCTAAGGCATCTGCCTATAACCTTAGTCATTATAAACTGAGTAATAACACATTCAATGTAAAATACGGTTGTAAATTAGTTGTAAGTTGACAGTTATAAACAATTGGATAACTTAAGACATAATTTTTATGGTAGTCATTTAAAAAATGTCATTGGTTTCTTCATATGCTAGGAATATAACCACATCAAAGCTATTGCATTGGTCTCCAGTAAATCTTTTATCACCTACTACATATTCCCTATAATATATCCCAGCATTGGTATTGCAATTAATATTGTATTCTTGTAACCAGTTTTACATGGACTTTTGTTTAATAATCGCCAAAGCAGCTATAATTCATTGTCAATCAAACAATAGACTCTAGCACTCTAAGTTAAACCATACCTATAAAAAATGTAAATAATAGTATGACTATGATGTTTTCAGCCTAAATGTTTTGCCCTTTCTTTAACTCATCCCAGTTAAAGTCATTTCCTCTAAAGTAGTGGCAAATGCAGGATTTTAGTAAGGGAGAAGAGCTGAAGTCATGAAAATTTTCTATTGTCATGATGCCTTCAAATTTTGCTAGAATGACTGAAGATGTTTTCCTAATCTGTTATCAGAAATTCTCTATTATTCTTCTACATATTTTTTATAAGAAAAGAAAGAAAAAACAGTGATTTTTAAAAATTCAATAATTCTTGCTTAAATTGTCAATGAAATTCTTATTCGAATTCTTATTAATAGGAACAAACTAAGTGACTATGGTCAGACATTTGAGTGCCTAGTATATTTAATATAAAAAGATAGTGGGTTAAAAAAGAGGTTTACACTCAGTCTAAATCTCAAAATATCTTGTTAACTCTATATTTTGTAAAATAGTTGACTAGGGCAGGTAGATCAACTAATATATTGCTTATGTTATTGGCTGTTTTGGGAAGACTGAAAGAGAAAATCAAAGCAATTATACTAATGAGAGTAGTATGCTGTAGGTAACAATTTCAAAATTAGTTTTTGGAAAATATGTCGATTAGTATATTGCACTGCCTACATTGGTTTGGTATTTCATATGTGGTCTTTCATATGTCTTAACTATAACAATAAATGCAGAATTGATAAAAATAAGATACAAGTAGAAAAATATTACATTCAGACATCTGTTTCTCAGCTATGAATAAACTACATTATTAGTGTTTGTACTATCCATACTGATTCTGCCATTGCATGCACCACCTGAGCAAATAAATGTTAAATTTGTTTGCAATGGCAATTCAGAAGAAGTCTTTTGCTGCTAAGAGAATCCTCATACTCTCCACACTGTCTTTTCTCTAAAACCAAATTTACCAGGGTTTAACTATATTTGATCCCAGATTGGTTCATGACTGCATTATTAGTATGAGTGAAACTCAGATTGAATAGAGACAGCTGTGTAATCTGTTCTTATGTCCACTGTGTTTCCCCACACATTGATAATGCAGTTTATTTATAACTGCAGAACAGCTGTTTCAGTTGAATCTTTTTTTAATATGTGCATTATTTATATTGGGTCTGTATTTGTTGCTGTATCCTGGTATGAAGGCTTTACTTTCTCTCTTTAAAACTATTTTTATTCTCTATTATAAAAACCTTTAAAAAAATTTTAATGTCTTTAATTTTCATTTCAATTTTTAAAATTTTTTCCTTTTATTCTTTAATCTTTAAAGTATATTATATTCCTTTTGGGAATCCATAATCTGCGTTATTAGTATGACAACATATTAATTTTTCATGTTAGAATAAAAAGGGTTGTTCAATAGCAATATTTGAGAATTTATTAAAAAATATATTTAAAACCACCTATAAAACAGAAAAGTATAACTACTCTATTTTTATAAGACATCAGTTTAAGTTAATACATTTTCTTTCTGTCATTCATGTTACTTTGGCAAAAAGTATGAATAAATAAAATATGTAGAATTATCTGGAATTCAACCATTTTTATTGCTTTAAATTCTTTCCACTTTTTAATTCAGTTTTATTATTTTTCTAGGGTTGTTAATGTTACTAGTTCTTGTGGAAGACTATCTCTTATTCCAAGTAAAGAACTTCAACAAAAATTTTTATCTGATACTTTAACAGAAGATGAATTATGTGAATTAATGAATCAGTTTGTTAAGTGAGTAAGAAGTTGTGTAATATTTGAACTTCACATCACTGAAGTCAATTTTTATGTTTATGTTTAAATGTGAAAAAGTTTTTAATTACAATTTATGTATATATATATATATATATATATATATATATAACATACACACAGAGCTGGGTCTAGGATGTGTGCATACATGCAGGTGCCAAATTTCGAGGGTGGCCAAAGGAATAAATGACATTAAAATTTGCTAAATCTTTGGGAAAAAAATTTTTTTTTCCATTTTCCTGCTTTTCCACATCTAGGAATAATTGATGTTATAAACCTGGGTTAGTTTTTGATCAATACTTCTTGACATATAAAGTTTAATAGTTTAATTTGCAATATATTAAGTCCTTTTTAAAGGAATTCAGACATAGAAATTTTCAAAAATAACTACTATAGAAATCAAAGCAGATTTGTAATATAGAGTAATAATATAAGATATTAAAATATAAGATATGATGCATACCTTTGATACTGTCTATAATTTTAAAGGGTACTGTTAGCAGTTGAAAAGAAATTATGTAAAAATTTAGAAGTATCAGATATTATTGATAAAATGACAAATAAGAAAGCCAAAATAATGTCGTTTATGGATGCAATTTCTTACTTTTGGGGGGTAGAGATCTAGGGGAACCATTTAAATAAACTTTACATAAATTAATGATTATACAGATCTTTAAACTTTTTTATTGTTAGTCAGTTGCAGTTAATAATCATAAAAAACATAATAGTACACTTCTATGCATCGTTCTAAATTATGAATGTACTAGGAATCTGTATTGGTAGATGGCAGCCAAATATTATCTTGCACAAAGATGTCACAAATGTTGATTCAACTGATAAAATTATAAATGATAGCATATACTTGAAATTTTGGAGGATTGCTTTTATAGGATTGTCATCTATCTTCACTAAAAAGGAAAAATCATTCAAAGAAAATGTAAATATTCTATAAAACTTCTTTTAACAATCCTCAAAAAGGGATACCAGGCATAAATGGGTTAAAATGAATTATAGTCTTAGTTAATTGTAGTTTTACAAATTATCCCTTTTAAGATCTTAACTCTCTGGCTGTTGAGATCTGAGACCATAAAGGCATCTGAGTTTTCTTTTAAATTTAGACTAAACACACTGAATTTCTACCAGGGAAGTATTAAACAGGGTAAGAAAGTTGTTTTAAAAAAGCAAAAATGAATGTTTGCTACTATTCAGAATTATAATTTAAAACTACACTTATGTTTTTACCAACAGTAGATGCATTGATTCCATATGTTATAAAGGGTACATAGTAAAGTCCTTAACTTGCGTTTTTCTCAGCAACTGTTAGTAGTAGACATATACTTCCAGTTATAAAATGTTTCAAATAAGACATTCATTTTATAGTATTATTTTTAATTTTTAAATTCAATTTTCTGAAAATTATAAAGTTTCAATTTCTATATATTTTTCTGTTTCTTTTTGTTATATTTAGTAAAAATGTAAACAAACTCATCCTAAGGATTGTATAAAAGTTCCACTTTTTTACATAAAAAAGATTTGTCCAAGAAATTTAAATTCAAATTTTATAAATTCAAAATTTAAAGATCTTTTTTCTCTTTCTTCAGGTCATTGACTAAGAGATGAAAATCAGGTTGCAAGTCCCTTTTAGGACAAAAGGGGGTGAGGTGTTTAAGATCTTATTTTACTAGGAATTAATGTTTATCCATTTTGCCTTGGATACATCCCAACGTTTATAATCAGGAGCCCTCTATTTCATTGTAAAAGAGATGACCTGATTTCTACTTTGATTTACTATAATTAATCTTTACTGATTCCTTAAAGAAAAACTCTTTCAACTTTCACATATTTAATTATCTTGGTCAAAGAAGTGGAACTTTTTGTTATGATTCTTAGGATGAGTTTCAGTTTTCACTTAATGTAATGATAGGGAACAGAGAAAAATATACAATTTTAAATTTTGTTATTGTCACAAAATTGAATTTTTCAATTCAGAAATACCATAAAATGGATGTTTGTCTTATTTGAAACATATTTGTAACTGGATGTATATGTTTAAATCAATATTTGAGCTGGACAATGGCTGAATTGTAGAGTGCTGCTTTTTGGTATTGTAATCCACAGGTTCAAATCCTGAGGTGGCATGAATGTTCATAGCCATTTGGAATCAGCTTTAAACTGTAGGTCCTAGTCTCAGTAACTCTTGTGTAATAAAAAAAGTAGGCTTTAGCGCTTCAAACCAAACCAAACAACCTGAGGTTGTGGAGGGAAAGACCAGTTAAAGGCTATACAATGCATCACATATAAGGGTTCAACAGTCAGAGGTTTAAATAAAAAGGATATATTTGATACCATCAACTTAATATCTTAGTAGTCTATAAATATTTTTATACAGTTTTAAAAAATAGGTGGTTTTTTATGTTTTCTGTGAATAATTATAGGAACTATAATTTCTCTGCAGTATAGTTTGAACTCATCATTGCTTTTTTTTTTTTTGAGATACAGAGTGTCTTCTGTCAGAAAAATGTTAGGAAAATGGCAAATGTGTAAAAAAATACATTAGTCTCATAGAATTTTTTTTTTAATCCTTTTTAACTGTACTGTAAATAAACTTAAAAAAAAAGTCTCAAAACAAGTTAAACTTTATTTAATAATTAAAGTGAAAAAAATATTTTAAAGTGTATAAAAGAAAATATGAATTTAAGTATTGGTAATTTACTTCTCTGATTAACTGTTGTCATTTTCAACAAAGGCAATCATCATAAGAATATGATCTAAATAATTGTAATTTTTTAAAACTTTTATTAGTTTGAATCTTTTCATATCATCTTAAAACATAAAGGAAGTTTACTTCTACTATACATGTAAAAAATGTATTTTTTTTCTAAGATTTAAAATTAGTATGAATGTCAAGAAAGGTAATTTTATCAGTTCTGTGGATCCACCTTGAGAGATTTGAAAATAAAGATCATTTCAACATTCATTATAATAACAATTATTAGAAATTAGCTTGTAAGGCATGGCAAGTACAAACTTTTATAAGTGAAGTCAATTCAGTACTTTTTTATGAACCATGCCAGACAGGATGAAAGTAAATGAGTAATTATTATAGATTTGTTATAAAGATATCATGCATTTATTCTTAAGAATAAAATATATTAAATTAATACAATTATATTTTTCCTATTTTCATGAAGTCTACATCTGGGACCTGTGTTTTCCTAACAGTTAAAAAAATGTTGAAATATTCTTGGTTAAGATTAGTATTTTAAATCTAAATTTTATTTTTTAATGTGAAAAAGCCTGTATATTTACAATAACACATTTAGAGGCGATAAAAGTTAATTACTACTATATTCAGATATTTTTTGTAATTAATTTTTCTTATTTTCCTGTAAAAGAAGTTTTTCCACTAAATAAGGTTTTAATCTCTTGGCCCCTTACAAAACTTCTTAAGAGGGTTACACTGTTATATATTATGTATGTATGTATATATATATATATATATATATATATATATATATATATATATATATATATATATATTAATAAAATAATTTGCTTTAATGATGCATCAACATGATTGCATTTATGTTCATTTGAATGTAGTGATGCTAAAACTGGAGCTCATGAAGAAAAAGGATGGGGAAATTCTGCTTATGTTGTATCCAAAGTTGGCATGAATGCACTTACTTTTATCCAGCATAAGAAATTTGTTGATGATACCAGAGATGATATTGTTGTGAATGCTGTAAGCATGTTTAAAGCCTTCTTGCAATTTTTTATTTCTATTTTTATGCCATTAGCTGTATACTATAAAAATTATATTTATTGCAATCCAAAGTCACTGTATTAAATAGATTTAATTATTTATATGTAGTAGATTATTTTTGATGACCTGTTTTGTTTTTTTAAGTCTAAAACTGCTTTCTTATTTTACAAGTATTGTTCAAAACCATTATATTGTTTTCTTTTAATTTTTGTAGATAAAATTTTTTTCACTACTTCATGCTAACTTAAAAGTTAATGTGTTCAAATATAAAAGAATATTAAATGTTTGCATGAAAGATACTGCTTAAATGTAATTAATGTTTTTAATTTACTTTTTGCAATTTTAAACATTTTAGGTTCATCCTGGATATGTTGATACTGATATGTCTAGCCATAAGGGACCTTTAACTCCAGATCAAGGTAACTTCCCAGTCTTTTAATACAATTAGAAACTTTATATATTTTATGAAACATTAAAAATTATTTTCCTTTATCAGGTGCTATTGCTCCAGTATATTGTGCACTTTTACCCCCAAATGTGGAATCACCAAGGGGTCAGTTCATCTGGAATGATAAGAAAATTACTGCATGGCTTTAAGATCAAAACTGATGATCCATTAAATAGGAATTTGTGAAAGTAGGTATAAATACTAATGTTTTGGAAATACTTTTATATTCATTACTGACTAGCAGAATGTACAAGCACATAATTTCATATTTTGTGTGATATTGTATACAGCAGTATATATAAATTTCTTGTATGGGTGGGGATTTAGACAAAAGTGATGCAGACAGATAAATTTTGGTATGCAAGACACCCATCGTTTTGTCAAATTATAATATGAGTATTGTATTATAATTTGACAAAAATATAAGAGTAGTGTCATATATGATACAAGTGTGTAAGCAAAAGCATTTTCTTTGATAAAAATTATAAATTTATTTATTTATTTATTTTTAGTTTGTGGGGGGAGTTTGAACCCCAAAATTCCTTCTTGTGTACATAAAAAGCTATATTATCCAAGTATAGAAAATATCTTTATTACTCATCTACCTTTATGTTCTTAAACTGAAAGATTAGATGATATTTTAATTTCTTGAGCTATTGCCTGTGCTGGATTATTTTCAAATTTCATAATATTATGTAATTTAGCTTATATATATATATTAGGGTTTCCAAACATTGGTTTGAATCCTACCAATTAGTTCTCTGACTTGAAACCTATTTGTGAAAAGTAGACAGAGAAGCCATAATGTGTAAATTTTCTTTACCAGTAAACCTTACCATAGTATTTAACTGAAACATAATCTCATTTTATAAATGGAACCCAATTAGGTGACGAAAGCTTTAAACAAAAAAAATCAATTTTGACTAAGATCCCCAGCTAATGTGAAAAGTTCTCTCCTGTGAATGGGATATGACAAGCACTTAAATAGATTATTTAACCGCACATAAATCTTCCACATTAATGAGTTCTTTGTAATCATAATTAAACTGACTTTAAAATTTAAATTTGTTTCAAAACCTGACAAACATATATACTCACACAGTAGAACCTGTGCTTAAGACATTTTATTTCTGTGGTCCAGTTTTATTCATATATCTATAATAGTAAATTTCTCCTTTAAGTTTTACTTTTAAACATTTTCCTACTTAAGAAGTTTATTTGCTTTCCAATTCATTGAGCTATATTTGTGTAAGAATCGAATAGTAATAAATAATAACAATAAACAGCAACAATAAGTCAGTAAGCAGTTAATTACAGTAACAATTGTTGGAAATAAAGATTTTAACACACTACTGGTAGGGCATGGCATACATAATCATATAAGGAAAGTCAATTCTGTGCTTTTAGCAAACCATAACAAGTAGAGATGAGAATTTTCTGAAAACATTAAATTTTTTATAAAAAAAATCAAGCACAAATTCTTAAGGATACAAAGAATTTAATGTAAATTAATATTTATTTTTAGCTTCCTTTAGTCTATATCTGTACCTAATATTTCCCTTAATAGTAAAACCATTTTAATTATTCTTTTAGATCAGCATTTTAGATGCTTTGAAAATATACATTTTAGATAAAAATTAATATAACATTTAAATTTAAATTGTAAAATAACATATGTCTAAAAAAAATATTTATACTTGTATAAATTTGTATTGTAACATTGTTAACATTGTAACATTAGATGTTAGATTATGATTTCCATTATACATTTTTCAAGTTTTAACTTTTAAGAAGTTTTCCCCACTTAAAAACTTTCATTCTGTTGGTTTTTTGAAAAACTACTGAAATGGGTTACAATGTATATATGATTCATTAATAGTTTGTAAATTTTCTTTGATTAAACTTTTCCTAATGTATTCTTTTAATTTCAGTTTGTTAATACTCCCATCTACAATTCAGTTAAAAACAGTACCAATATCAAAGTTTCTTATATATATATATGTATAGCACAATGACACTTGCTTATTAAGTATTTGACCATACAACACTGCAGATTTTGTTGTCCATTTTATTATGGGACCACTATAAAGGCAGCTACTACTCCCAAGGACATCACGAAATGGGTCCTTATAATTTAGAACCAAGGGACCAAGCAGAAGACCTCCAGGCTTATCCTGCCACCTTGAGAGGTATTTTTGGGAACTTGGAAGGCATTGCAATCTCGAACCTTTCTTGTGTGCCCCAGTTATGAACCCATTAATGAACATGACAAATTTTTGGCTGGCTTGAACCTACAACCCTCCAGTTGCGAGATCATCACCTTTGCCAAATGAGCTACCTCAGCTCCTATGTCAAAGTATGTCTGTTTTTATTTTAATTTTAAGCTAATTTTTATATTTTATATCATTTTAGGTTAATTGAATCTCAAGGTTTTGGAATTCTGGCCTTCAACTTCCATTTATACAGATGTTGGTAGTTTTGTATTTTTTTATATAAAAAATAAAATTGTATCTTTATTTTGGAAACTAAATAAAGTTGTTACCATGTTATGTTCTTGGGTTTAACTTTCATGCTTTTGTGTTTGAGTTTATAATTTAATTTCTTCTTTTACAGCAAACATTTGAAGCATAAATATTAAATCAGTAGGAAAATTTTATCACTTTTTTAAATTTAAAAAAACTTGTGTGGTATTACACTTTCAGTTTGTATATTTCTAACTAAAAAAGGCAAAATAAGTTAAGACATTTCACACACACACACACACACACACACACACACACATATATATATATATGTATATATATGCTGATGATATAAAAGTAATTCTCTTTTTATATTATAACACTTAAAGGAAAAACATTTAGTTACACTTTTGTTTTAATTTTTCTTTTGTATTCTTTTGTATTAATTTTTTTAGTCTGCTTTGGTGATTTTTATTCCCTTATTTAATTGATCATATAAAGAACTCCACTTTCTGTTAGTTCATAAATGCAATTTTACTCTAAAGGCTAGAAAAAATACCAATCTAAAAATCAATGTATATACAGTTTTTGAAACCTTTCCATGTTTGTTGCAGATTTTGCTTAAGTTTCAGGAAAAGGGTAAAGGTATAAATTAAGGAAATTAAATTGACAAATTACATTTCATGGCCCAGTGTTTTTATGATGTAAATGTGCTAATAAAATTACTGCAAATATCTAGAATCTTTAGTGCTATTTTTCTCACTTTAATATAAAACTAACTTATTTCAATAAGTCTTTGATCTCAGGTCCTATAAATACACCTTTTTAGCTTTGACATCTCTGAATTTGTGGAACTTTGTTTTATAAAAAGGCAAATGTTTAACTATTTCTATATTTTTTCTGCAAATATCAGTCCCCAATTTATATGCAAAAGTAGTAAGATCTTCATCTTATCTAAAAAAAGGATATCTTCTCAGTTATATTTATCCTTAATGCTGGAAAACCCTTTCCACATTTTAGGGTTTTCTTCACAAATATATGTGCCTTATGGTGTAGTCACACCACACCTGGAAGGTATAATGCTAAATTTTACAATGTTGTTCACAAACCCGTTTTAGAAATTTAAGGCTTTATCCAAAAAGAAGAAAAATGCACCTTATATGTAGGTCTGCCACACCTGGTAGATAAAAAGCAAAAGTTACAATAAGAAATGCTTATGCCTCGCACATTCTTGTAAATAGAAGTTACTAGCTAGGTATTATGTAATTAGAGAAAGGACAGTTTGAGTTCCAAATTATATAAAATTGTGGTCAATACTTCAAAAGAAAACCAGCTCGTAAAACTTACGCAAACTGCGAGCTTTTGAAAAACAACTTTTCGATTTGAATGGAATTTAAGCCAGGTATAATGGGTACAAAGATGCTCTACTTATAGTACATAGGAAAAAGTATTCAAGATTTAAAAATGAAAGTATTTTCTGAAAATCATAAAAAAAAGCTGCATCTACAAATAACCCCTGATACCCCTTCAATACATAAAAGAAGGGAGAGTACAAAAAGATGTTGAGAAAAGGGTCCAGTTCATAAAAAGGGGAAAAAGGTATATGGGCATGTTTTTGAGAAGCTGTGCAAGAAGGGAGTCTCAAAGAAATAAAAATATAAAATGAAAATAAATAAGTGCAAGCATGAGGTGCTCTAATCCAATGAAACAACAGATTTTGAAAACTGACCACTTGAATTTTCAAGAGTGGATAATTCCCCGAATAGGGACGGAACCAAGGAGGGGCTAAGGAAAAGGTAAAGGGATATATATAAGAAAAAAAAAGAGGAGAGATGAAAGATTTTTCTGTTATTATTGAGTGTTTAGATTTTGTGAGCTTGTCAAAAATGTGGCTTCAGTTTTAGTGGGATAAGTTCGGTTTTACTATTTTTAAAGTTGTTAATTGATTTAATATTTTTGTGTACATATGAAAATTGTAAATAAATTCTTTTTTTTATCTAAATTTTCTATGTCTTCAAGAAATTAATCGTTCTGAGTAATAAACATAGGAATAGGAAAGAACCTGGGATAACCCGTAACCGTTCAGCAGTGTTACGGGAGGATCTAGTAGTGCAGAAATACACCACCTGACCTTCGAATAAAATAAAATCAAAAACTAAAACATAAACAGCATATGCTACTTTATATCTGAATTTACAATGAATACGTAAAACATTAATTTCAAATTGACTCATCCAGTAAGAGAAAATTGAAAAAAAAAAATAGAAGATTGTTGAGACCGGATACTAGGATAGATCACTACAGAACCCTAGAATGTCTGTATACGTCAGGGTAATAATCTGGCACATTAAAAATTTATTAATTGTTTATATCAGTAAATGTGTAAAGAATTCAGCACCACAATTCAGGATTGGCTCTATGATAGACTCAGTCGCCAACTGATAAGAAAGGCAGGCTGCTGCAGTCTCTCCGATTTCCGGAGCTTGCTTTGCTTTAGAAACCGCTTTTAAAGTCTCTGCTTTTGCTAAGAAGTCGACTTTCGACTTTGGGATCTCATTCCCGTTATCTTAATATTTTTTTCTACTTCGTGCATAGAAGTAGGTCGTTGAGAGTGACTCTTACTCTCATTTTGGATCGTCTTGCATCCTGAGTTTCCTCAACGAACGCACTCTGAGCATTTGAACCTTAGTGTGGAAGCCGACTGTACTGACCATTAGTCCGGAGGTTATAGTGTCAGCGTTTCGTACCTGCACTAAATAGTGACCTGTTTCAGTGTTCGAGAAGAACTGGCTTCACTGTACCCACGCATTGCAATTGTGTCAACGTTAACTCAGTACGAGATCTCAGAAGATTTAAAATTTACTGAAACCTGTATATAGCTGTACATAATTATTCACTCAAATAAAGTATTTAATCCAGAGTAAACCATTGTCCAGCCTGTATCATAGACGGCTTCGCCTACCTCTACTTCAAGACGTCACATCATACATTTAACTTAATATTTTGAATGTTAAGACCATCGGGTTACATCCTTTCATACAGAAATTGTATACTACAAGAGGAGATATGATATATTTAAAAATATTTCTGTCTTGTATTAATAGGAAAATTATATTTTCATTTTAGAGGAGCGACCTGATATCAAAGAATTAATATCTCTCACCTATAATCAAATAATCTTTCAGTACCAAAATCTGCAGGTTAGAAAGCCCGCTGATGGCATAGGCGTTTTGAATCCATTGGAAACTAGCTTTAAGCAATAAGTCCTAGTCTAATAAATATTAAAATAAAATAGTATTTAAAAAATTATCTTTTTTAAAAAATGACAGCTTACATAATACGTCAGCATTGTAATAGAATTATTATTATATAACGAATTTTCACATCTAATCTTTCCGAAGCATTTTTGTAATCTATGGTAACTATCTTAATAAGGGAATAATAATGAAAATGAAGTAATAAAATGAAAAATAATAACAAATAATATCATAAATATATCTAATTTTCCATTTGCAACTTCCGTTTTGTAACATCTGAGCACCTTGACAATTTCTTATTTCACGCACGCAAAAAAAATTATGTAGTGTAGCTGTATTTTTCTGTTTTTTTTTTCTGCTTTAATTATATCTTTATTTATTACTTTGATTTGTTAGGGCCGGATCCTGACTGGAACGTTGCGTCCACAACTAGGTCACGTGGGGTCTTGTGGTCGCAACTTTCTGAAATTTGGATCCTGACTGAAACATTTTCAGGAGTCCGCTCCACAAAGTTGTGGAAGTTGTTCTAAATATTGTGGGACCTCGGGGTGCTCTCACAAGCTTCCACAAGTACTTGAGAACGTAAATAAAGATGGCGGAGCTTATTGCAGCACGTAGAATTCGCAGATGATTTTGGAAAAAATCAGTTAGCGATTGAGAGACCCTCAAAATCCATTTGATTTTTCTGAAATGGAATTTATCCGATGTTTTAGGAAGATTAAAATTGCTGCGACCGAGTTGATAAACTTTGGTAGTAAAAATAAAAATGAATATTTCATAATCAAAATAAAATAATTACTAGGAATTATTCGCTTTTAGTCGAAATAACGCGGTACAAGTAATGTTTATATTGGTTAAAAAT
>CM063498.1:174301730-174309230 GCA_032207245.1 Pardosa pseudoannulata
ATACACATACACATGTATATATTTGTTTGCACACAAATTAATATTTAGTTTTCTATTGAAAGTCTAATAGATATTTGTTTTACATGAATCTTCAAAGCACATTTTACTCTGTTTTTATATCATCATATAATAATTAAAGTGTGAAACCTTTTGCCACTTGTTTTATTTATAATTTTTTTGGTGGGGAGGGGGGGGGGTAAAGTTTATGTACATAAATATATATATTCTTTAACTTCTTTAGGGTAAAAAAAAAATTAACCAATTTCTGTATTACATCTAATTGTATGGTGTCAAGAATATGTTAGGTTCTTACAACATGATCACATTTTTGCATAAAATCAAAAGTAAATGAAGCTGTGAGGTTTTCAGATGTAATTTTGCTATTGATTGCATACTTTTCTACAGTTTCTGCACTATCAGATAATTCTCCAAAATCTTATATGAAATGAAATGGATTCAAGAGACTGAATGTGCAATAGATAATATACTTCATATCTTTACTGTGATTTTTAACCTATTTTTAAAATTATTTATACTTAATAACTGGTTTTTGAAACAATTAATAAATTTACATTATGTAGGTTTTATGGTTAGCTTTGTTAAGTAAATAATATTATAAACTTTAAATACACATTTTATCATAAATTGTTAATTCTGACTTTAACAACAAATACAAAATTGCTAGGAAATGTACAGGATATATTTATTTGAAAGAACAGTGCAGCAAATCTCCAAAATAAGAGATGATCAAAATAAAAATCCTCAATAATTTAATAAGTAAACTCCCAAAATATACAATTATAAATTTCTGAAATATATCAATTAGTCTTGTAACATAATGTGAAGTACATATGAATAAAAATTGTAAACTTTGTATGACTTTTCACACTAAACTTGTATTTACTATACTATCAATATTTTGTCTTAAAGTATTTAAAATTAAAATTAAGTAAAATGCCAATATTTGATATAAATTTAATTTATTTACTCAGATTATTCTTTCCATTTAACTGGAAAAAAAAGATTTAGTATAAATAATTGCATAAATAATGTGGAGTTTTAAATATTTATTTGAAGTATTTAAATAATCAAGAATTCAAATTCTATTAAAAATTCTGAATTGCAAGTGATAGTGGATATGGCTGGTTACTCTATTACTGAACTCCATACCTAGCCAATACCTTTTTTTTTTCTTTTTGTATTTTATTCCTTTTCAATCCCATGCAGAGAGCATTTACATAATTTGCAATATTGTCTCACTCCTTTTCTGCAGATGTTCAGTTTTTATTCAACTCGCCAGATAATATGTGCAAAATTTTTTCTGTGTAATAATTATTTCAATCTCTCTTTTTTTTTAATGGAAATTGTTGTTCAAACAAGTAGCTGTTTCAGCAATGCAAGGCTTCAACGCTAATATTTTTCATTCACGTGGATCTGTTTATTTTTATCTATCTGTACTCTGATTGGTTTAACACAAACGATTATCGATATTACAAATCCCGCCCTTCACAACTCCTAGTTGTGGACCGGTTGTGTGTGGACGCGGCAAGCGTTCCAGTCAGGATCCAAATTGAGTATCCACACACAAGTTTCGGGAGTTGTGGACACAACTTTGTGGACGCAAGTGTTCCAGTCAGGATCCGGCCCCTAAAATGAGAAATGATTAAATGAGGTGGTTAGAGGAATGACGTCATAATGCAAGAACAATTTTATTTTCATCTATTTATTACGTGATAAATAGATAAATTTAATCGCCTGCTCTTCACCGGGGAAATAATGCTTGAAATAATGACATAAAACGCTGAAAATTGGGGAAGGGATGGATTTCGAACGTTTTAAAGTTGACAGTGCTTTTCGCAGTGATACAAAGAATATTTATACGAATTTATATTAGAATCGGACAGATAGTTTAGCAGGAGATGTGGAACATACATACACACATACATACAATGACTTTTATTTATAAGAACTAGCAAATGTGCCCGTGCTTTGCTACGGGGAATTTTGTATATTCTATTAATAAAACATTTTTTTTAGTATATTACTCTGTAAATACTACACAGAGCAGTTCAACTCATGAATGAATAAGTATATTTCTAATATATACGTATTATAATCATATTCTACTCTCATGATACATTAATGAAATTAGAACTGTGGTAAGATTCAATAATCTATAAAAGCCTTTCCCGATTAAATGTACGAAAATTTTATTTCAGCATCGAAACACTTGTCATGTACACTAAACTTCCATATATGTTCCATATAATTTTGTTAATCTCTATATGCGTTAAGGGTGAATATTTTTTTTCAAATGTATTTTCACCTTATTGTTAACCATAATTAAAAGCATACAATAATTTCTTCTTTTCATAAATTGTGCTTCTAAGATCACGAAATATCTAGCATATATATTTTGTACGCCAATTAATATAAAAAGTAACACTTAAATGCTGCTGTCTGATGTTGATCGGCAATATGAATACCTCTTATACAGAAGACCTTGTATAAAGTGGACCTTGTATTTTGTTTAGCGAACATAACTTACCTGGACCACAAACTCTATGATCTGTTCTTTTACCAGGTTTTATTTTTATTAAAAAAACACACTGATAAGTGCATTTTTACAGTAACTATAATTTTAATAATATTCTAGGTTGCCAATTACATACCTATTGATTTCAGAATATGGAACTTTGTAATATGATAATTATGTATTATTATAACAGCCAGTACTAACTTAATGAAAAGTATGAAGGAAAGTAACCTAAAATCATTATCATAGCCTATTTTTTTTTTTAGTAGTCCAGTCATCCAAACTTTTGGATAATTAGATCAGTTTTCTCCTGATAATATATACTCTAGAGCATTTTTATTTATCTTGAAAAAAATTTCGAGACAGATCATTTTTCTATGACTAATTTTTCATATGAATATGTTAGCATTCGCTAAATTAATCTAATTAATTTTGCTAAATAGCTTTCTCCAATTTTGGAATGACCGACCTGAAATAAATCTAAATTTTTGCTGTTTTAAAAATAATCTACATCTAACGTTTTGATGATATTTTTTTTTTGCTTTTTGCACATTTTTTCTCAAATACATTCTACGGGTAACTAATTAAATACAATTAAATTTATTCTGTCTAGTCTATTTTTACATAATCCTTGTATCTGTTCTATCTTCGTTCTCTCTCCGACCTTCCTGAGGGAAAAATCTATTACTCGGTACGCGTATGCTATACTGCCAAACAATGGCCCAATGGTTAGAACGATGCTCTTCAGTACCAGAGTTCGTTGGCTCGAATCCCGCTGAGGCATGGATGCGCCTTTTGGAATCGGCTTTAAGCATTAAGACCCAGTCTCATTAAACTCGTGTTGCAAAACAGTACACCTTAATGCTCGAAACCAACCTTACACCATATAACACTCTTGTCCATCACGCCATCCATTGCCTACTTTGTCTTTCTATTAATTTTGGAAAAAACAAAAACATTTTGACAGTTTAAGAAATAACTTCTAAACACGCCATTTGTAATATGGTAAAATATGTAATACAACAACAGTTGAGTCCAACGAATGATTATTCCCATATGATGAATTTTGTTAAAAACAAATTATTTGATAATAGACATGAACTGGCGAGAACAATTCTTTCTTATCATGCCATATGGCACTCCTGGCTTAGTCTTAATTTTTGATATCACCCATATTTGCGTAAAATATTTTATCTTTATATTGCCATATCACGTGATAGGATAAGAGGAAAATAGACAAAGGTAACGTTCATTTTTCGATATCGCTAAATATCCTCTAAACTTCATTTACATCAAGACTGACCATTTGTACCACTGTTTTTCCATCTGTAGGAGAAAAAAAGGCATATATGCTCTATCTCATTAAATATATTATGTATTATATAATTATATTGTTATAGTTATGAAGAAACATTAAATTCTGCAGATTTCCAAAAGTTTACTCATTATTAATAGAAACTCAAAATTAGTTCTATGAAAGTAATAAATTTAACATTATTCCCTCCTTTCTAATTTTTTATATGCTTTTTCCACATGTTTTTATTAAAATATTGTTGTATGTGACCTTATTTATTGCATTATAAAACCGTTTTCGCTTATTTTAAATTACGAACAGTGAAATATGTCTTTTCGTACTATGCAGAAAAATGTAGTAAACATAATATAAAACTTCCATTAGGAAAGCTACAGATATCCTGTCTAGATGTTTGGTCACTGCATGGAATTGCTTGTTCTGGCTTCAGATTTTTCTCAACCGTCGCCTAAAAAATTCTTAATGAAATAATATTGGTTAAATCTGTTACTAATTGTAGGAAACATTTTTCATATAGAAGAAAGCCCTCTTAAATTAACTGTACTTCATAAATGAAGTAATAGGCGTTACACTATTGTGAGCTTATATCGTACATGTATGGTAACCGAAATAGGTTCGTGTATATATTTATCTGCACTGAACAAAAGTATTCAGGAAGTTTCGACTGCAAGCAATTTAATAAAGCTTTATTTCTGCTTTCATCTGTAAACAACTAACTTCATTTCCATCCTGTTGGCGAGTTCTGACTTTGATATCTTTGCACGTTAATGTTTGTCTAGAATTTTCTTTCCTTTTGTGAACATTTGTATAATTGATGTACTTGCTGTACTATTTGTTGCCTGTTATAGTTATAAAAAATTAAGTGAAATAATTTACTACAAAAGGATGAAAAAGAATAACACTGTTATAACAATGAACGGGGTCTCATAAATGTATTAAGAAGTTTATACTTAAAGCGTTTATATCTTATCGAAAAGCATTAATGATATTTAATACCTTACTCATGTTTGTAAAGGCATTACAATGTGTTTTCCACTATTATATAATGAAATTATAAAATACTCTTATAATGGAACGATCGAAGGAAATAAATAATACATGGACATTGGAGGTACCTGCTGCTAAAGTACAATAATATTTTTCTCCTTCATTTACCATTGGACCATTTTCTGAAGGGTTGTTACCCATTGAAAGCTTAATTTTGTTCAATTTCTTGTCAACATCGGATGCTTTATTTTACTTGAAAGGACAAATTCTTATTTTTCTAAGTGGTTTGACCGATTTGTCAAAATATTTGAAATATATGAGTTTTTGGAAGACGTTCTAGTGGTGAAAAATGTATTCTTTTCAAAAACCACTAATTGTCTCTTGCTTCCGACTCACAATCATCTTTGTTAAAATTCTCAATCGTGTTTAAGCGAGGGTGAATTCTTAAACTTAGAAGACAATTTTTTTCCTCGTAAAACAAGTTGCAGAGTTGAAATTTATGTTACAAATATAAACTCATATTTTTTTAAGTATTTTTCAAACTGAAGAACTTCCGTGGGAATATATTTTTATAATTTTATGCAAACGGCAAACGATTAAGTTAAGGAAATGAATCTGCAATTTGATTTATGTGAATTTGAATGTTATGAGTTCATTTATTTTATTAAAGTATTTTTGTAGAAAATGAAATTTTTTATATGTAACAAATAAAATAAGCATTTTTATTCAAAGTTTATACGTATTCTGACTGTAACACTTTTTGCACTATCGAAACTTTATATGGAAGACCATAACAGTCCCACAGAGGTATTTAGGTATTTCCTTATAAGCCTTTTTGGAGTACGATGTCTAATATCTAATAAAACAAATTATTACAGAGTGATTGTGTTAATACCATAGGCCTCGAGGATGTGCGAAGCCGAAAGAGGATGAATTTCTAGATAACATGTATTTCAGTCCTAAACTTATATCATGCAGTGTATGTGGGAAACGCAGTTAAGTGAAAATTCAAAATCACATTTCATCTGAATGTAATGTAAAATTACCGTTTAATTTGTTCTAAAAATGTTAAGTATACCACCCTTTCCTTTTTCTAGTTGTATAAAAATATTAAATGTGGCGATATTTGCGGTTGAGTACACTTTAGTTGTTAACATTTGTGGGGTATTCAAATTAAGTTAATCAGGAGTATTTCTTTAACAAGGAATATTTAATTACCCTTAGAAGTCGGAGAATTACCTTAACTGAAAAGAAGAAAATATTGTTCTGGCTTAGTCTAAGTTTACAATTTTAATATTTAAACTACGTAACAAGATTAATAAATTTAATTCAAATCTGTCAAAATTTTTATATTCATTGCAATTTTTTTTATTTTTTATAAAATTTTATGTATTAAACAAATAAATTACAACTTGATAATTTGAGAATGAACTAGTTTTTTTATTGTTCTGATTTATATACAAGTTATATATATTTCATAATTTTATAATGTAGAACGAACTTATTCATATAATAATAATTCTCAGTTTTTTTATGTAAAGGTGTAAATGAATTTTTTTAAACACATTTATATATTTGATTTAATATTCAGTTTCAAATAATGCACTTTTATTAAGACGCGTTATGAATTGGTGGTATTATAGGGAATATGAATTGATTTTGCTCTTCACAAAAAGAAATATGCTCAAACTCACCTAAAATTTTCTTTTTTTATTTTTTTCTTGAGAATTTTCTTTATTGGGCGCAATGGATAGTCTTGAACTATATTCGATGTTTTGATTGACATTAGTGATTCGTTTGGTGGAGCAGCTGGAGAATCCGAAAGTATTCTTATTTTCGTTAGTGTTCCTTACAAGTACATTTTCCTGAATACTGATTGTCGAGACCTACAAAAATCAAATAAAGTATTGAGTTTAATAAATGTAACTCAACCATTCTTAATTTTTATTCCTTGTACAAGTGTTTTTTGTACAACAAATACCCATTTTCGCCACGCCTGAATCAATTTTGACTATGTACCTGTTTGTATAAACACTAGCGTTCAAAACCACACGTCGCAATGATGCCCAGAACAACGGCGAGTTATAAAAATTTAAGTTTAGGAATTTATGTTAGGAATTTATATTAGGAATTTATGTTTAGGGTTATTAAATTCATGTAAAATTTATGTTTATTACTTGTGCAGTTCACCATTTGATCACAACGTATAAATCGTAATAATGAAAAAAATTGAAAAATAAAGTATTTTGACTCTATCGGCATAAAAATGATTTGCCTTAAAATGATGAAATTTCGTATTTACTTCTTTTGTAACATATATGTTTAAGCTTCTTTTTTTTTTACTTCCTTGCGCGATATAGGTAAAGAAAATATTCTATAAAACGTACAATATCCCTATCCGTCTACAAAAATAAAACCGGAAAGATACCGGCTTTGACAGAGGCAGTTGAAACTACGATTTCTAAGTCAATTAACTGTAGTTACATTATGTACAGATATAGTAATGTGTTATACACACACTCACATATATATATATATAATATATATATATATATATATATATATATATATATATATATATATAATTAAGATAATTATAAGTTTATATTATTCAATCAAATTAATGAAATTGTGTATAATTTAACAAGCACAAAAAGAAATCATA
>CM063498.1:174313898-174376398 GCA_032207245.1 Pardosa pseudoannulata
TATCAAGCTCATATTCTGTAACCCATTTCTTATATAATAAACGCGCATAATGCTTAAAAATGTTACATAAAATGAATCATTAAAGGTTCATTATGGCTAATTTTTAATAATTTGGAGCTGTTGACTTTGTAAACTGTTAAGGAGTTAATTCCTCATAAATGTTAATGCTCACTTTCTCAGTGGTTTTGGTTAATTAAGAAAAATTATATAATTCTGTTATATTGGCGCAATCTACATCCATTAAAGTCGTCCAAATAGCAAGGGCTACAATGTTGTTTGTATGAAATACCTTTGTAATAAACACCACCAATAATTTCTCCAAATTTGCCAAAGGGCACCCTATTCTTCAGTAGTGCCATAAAAACAAAATTGATAGACCATAGATTGTGTATTATTATTGAATATACATTGAAGAAAATTTTTTTTTCGCCGAGATAAAAGAGAAAAAATATATTTTCTTAAAATGTATAATTGAAGTAAAAAAAAAGATTTACATCTTTCGATTTAAAAAAATAATGGCTTGACATAATAATTTTGTTCCCCTACCAACTTGGCGATAATGGTTTAAGTATGTTCTCCTAACATTTTCTCCTGATCTCACAGTCTCAAAACAATCTGTATCTATATTATCTTATATATTAAAATATCTATATTATCTTATATCAATCTGTATTACACCTATTCTTAATTAGGCTTGGCAGAATTTACTATAAATTTTTTTACTTGCGTATTATAAATATTGAAATCTGAAGTAACTTTATTCTTATGATAATTTTTATAAGGTAATATACTTGTTCTCTATTTTAGATCTTATGTACGTATTTTGATTTAACAATATTAATTTCGTATAAATCTTTCATTTTCTAATTTTGAGACCCCAAACTTTATTCCACCTGTTCTTAATTAGGTTTGGCAGCATCGCTTAGGGAAAGCATTGGGGTCATTCGCATACCACTATTTCAATAGTTCGAAAGATATTAATGGCTAAAACACTGTTTTATGTATTTAATTAATTTTAATATTTTTAATTATTTTTTTTTTTTTACTATTGGGTTACTACTCGTAGCACTGACATGAATCTTTTAGTTGGCGTCATTATCGTCATATAGTTGGTGTCCTGTATAACTTACACATCAATTCAAACAAATTTAAGAACGTATGTGCGTATATGAGGCTTAACTCGCATTAACCGCTGTTAAATATAGTAAGTTTATTTTTTACATTGACAGATGTAAACGTTTTTTCTACTTCTCTCACTTTTTTCTATTCTCATTTTTTTTTTTCAGGAAAGTATTTTTTTCCTGTTTTATCTTGGCGAGATTTTTTTTTCAATAATTATAAACTCGCCAAGTTCTAACAATTTTGTCATTATTTCACAGTTGTCCTTTCTTAAATTAAAACGTTTTCCATAGGTTTTGTTATGTAGAACTGAATTTTTTTTCTAATTTCAATTTAGTATGAAATAAATAAGAACATTTTCAATAATTATACGCTCGATCTATTCTGTTTATATTGTTTACACTTAATAACTGACATTTTTAAAGTGAAAACATCCTACTTTAATACGTTTGGATTTATAGAAATTATTTTTTTTAATTAAAAAATTAATACAAAAAATCATCAATAGGCAAAAGGAAATAGGTAAACAAATTTGTTTTTATTAATGAGTTGGTAACTGTAAAATTGTAAGTTAGTTTAATAGAACACGACTATTTTTTATCTATAATTAAAGTTATTTACATTGCATTTATAAGCTATTGCTGTTTCATTAAATGTATACTTACTGTACACTTCTTCTGTTTTAATTTTGTTTAGGGCCGGATCCTGACTGGAACACTTGCGTCCACAAAGTTGTGTCCACAACTCCCGAAACTTGTTTGTGGATACTCAATTTGGATCCTGACTGGAACGCTTGCCGCGTCCACACACAACCGGTCCACAACTAGGAGTTGTGAAGGGCGGGATTTGTAATATTGATAATCGTTTGTGTTAAACCAATCAGAGTACAGATAGATAAAAATAAACAGATCCACGTGAATGAAAAATATTAGCGTTGAAGCCTTGCATTGCTGAAACAGCTACTTGTTTGAACAACAATTTCCATTAAAAAAAAAGAGAGATTGAAATAATTATTACACAGAAAAAATTTTGCACATATTATCTGGCGAGTTGAATAAAAACTGAACATCTGCAGAAAAGGAGTGAGACAATATTGCAAATTATGTAAATGCTCTCTGCATGGGATTGAAAAGGAATAAAATACAAAAAGAAAGAAAAAGGTATTGGCTAGGTATGGAGTTCAGTAATAGAGTAACCAGCCATATCCACTATCACTTGCAATTCAGAATTTTTAATAGAATTTGAATTCTTGATTATTTAAATACTTCAAATAAATATTTAAAAACTCCACATTATTTATGCAATTATTTATACTAAATCTTTTTTTTCCAGTTAAATGGAAAGAATAATCTGAGTAAATAAATTAAATTTATATCAAATATTGGCATTTTACTTAATTTTAATTTTAAATACTTTAAGACAAAATATTGATAGTATAGTAAATACAAGTTTAGTGTGAAAAGTCATACAAAGTTTACAATTTTTATTCATATGTACTTCACATTATGTTACAAGACTAATTGATATATTTCAGAAATTTATAATTGTATATTTTGGGAGTTTACTTATTAAATTATTGAGGATTTTTATTTTGATCATCTCTTATTTTGGAGATTTGCTGCACTGTTCTTTCAAATAAATATATCCTGTACATTTCCTAGCAATTTTGTATTTGTTGTTAAAGTCAGAATTAACAATTTATGATAAAATGTGTATTTAAAGTTTATAATATTATTTACTTAACAAAGCTAACCATAAAACCTACATAATGTAAATTTATTAATTGTTTCAAAAACCAGTTATTAAGTATAAATAATTTTAAAAATAGGTTAAAAATCACAGTAAAGATATGAAGTATATTATCTATTGCACATTCAGTCTCGTGAATCCTTTTCATTTCATATAAGATTTTGGAGAATTATCTGATAGTGCAGAAACTGTAGAAAAGTATGCAATCAATAGCAAAAATTACATCTGAAAACCTCACAGCTTCATTTACTTTTGATTTTATGCAAAAATGTGATCATGTTGTAAGAACCTAACATATTCTTGACACTATACAATTAGATGTAATACAGAAATTGGTTAATTTTTTTTTTACCCTAAAGAAGTTAAAGAATATATATATTTATGTACATAAACTTTACCCCCCCTCCCCACCAAAAAAATTATAAATAAAACAAGTGGCAAAAGGTTTCACACTTTAATTATTATATGATGATTTAAAAACAGAGTAAAATGTGCTTTGAAGATTCATGTAAAACAAATATCTATTAGACTTTCAATAGAAAACTAAATATTAATTTGTGTGCAAACAAATATATACATGTGTATGTATATATATATATATATATATATATATATATATATATATATATATATATATATATATATATATATACACACACACATACACATATGTGTATAAACATCTGATTTAGGTATTTGACACTTACAGTGTTGTTTCTTATGATACATCTGATGGCTGACCACTGGCTCATTTCTGAAAATGCATTTATTATTACTTATTTACTACTCATGATTGGTAATTACCAGTAGTAAAAATTCCTGCATTCAGTAAAATTTGTTAATACTGCAATTAAACATTTCTTTGTTATAACTAAAATTTTTTTAAATAATTTTCCTTTTGTGTGTGAAGAAATATAATTTTGTATACATATATTTATACGAACAAAGAATTATAAATATATATATACACACATACAATTTAATCTAATGTTGTAGGACCACTAAAAAGTGTGGTAAAAACAAAGTAAAATGTTATTATGCTTCAAATAAAACAAATGCTTATTAAACTTTCATCAGAAAACTAAAATTAATTCAACTGCATATGTATAAGCACACACTTATATATGTGTATAAATATCTGACTTAAGCATGTGTGACACTTAGTGTGCTGTTTCATATGGTACATATGATGACTGACCATTGACTTGTTTATAAAAATACACCATTTTCTACAGCTGATTGGTAACTACTAGTACTGAAAGAAATCAGAGTTTTTAATGTATGTAAAAGTAAACAGAAATGTTGTGCTTTGAAGATTCAAGCAAAGCAACTATCTATTACATTTTCATTAGGAAATTAAATTCACATGCACACACACAATATATATATATATATATGGGGGATGCATATATATATGTAAATATGTGTGTACACACACACACACATATATATATATATATATATATATATATATATATATATATATATATATATATATATATATATATATATATATATATATATATATATATATGTGTGTGTGTGTGTGTGTGTGTGTGTGTGTGTGTGCATATATATATATATATATATATATATATATGCATACATATATCATATATATAAATATATGACTTAATACATTTGACATTTACTCTACTGTTTCATATGATACATCTGATAACTGAGCAATAGCATTGCTCAGTTATCATCATTTATTACTTTTGATTTGTAACTACCCGTAGTGAAAGAACTCAAATCTTTTAATAGATGATAATGTAAAAACAAACAGAAATGTGCTTTGAAGACTCAATTAAAGCTAACATCTATTCAACTTCCATTAGCAAATTAAATTCACATGCACACACTATATATGTATATATATATATATATATATATATATATATATATATACACACACACACACATATATGTATATGTGTGTGCACTCAACATATAATACATAATGTATAGATAAATGTTAAGGATCTGTTATTTGGAATGTATTGTGTTGTTTCTAAGACACATTTGTTGACTGACCACTTGCACATTTATGAAAAGGTATCATTTACTGCTAATTTAGCAGTACTACTTATGATTGGGTGCTACCAGTAGTAAAAAAAATCCAAACTTTTTAATATACTAATTACTAATATAGTAATTACTGTTATACACTTTTCACTATACTAATTACAGTGTAGAAACAAAGTAAAATGTGATTTGAAGATTCAAGGGAAAGAAATATAAATATTAATCTTTCACTAATTGTATGTTGTTTACAAAAATTAAAATATATTCAACTGTTTAAATTTGTAAACAAAATATTATTTAACGTGATATGAGCTTGAGGGAAAAATTTTCACTTATTCGAGGACAAGCATTCTTCCACAAATTCTATTCTAAAAAGCAAATATTTAAAACTTGATTCATTAAGTTGTCTTGTAAACATATGACACCCTGCAGATATTTTTTTTTTCATAACAAGATAGAAATTTCAGTCACTACTGGTTTATTTATATCTTATACTTTGTTTTTTAATGGTTAAATACTAAAGTCTTTTACATCATTTTAGCTTTTCAACTGAAAGTTTTATTTAAAAGATACAATCAACAAACTCACACACTATATTATATATATGTATAGAAAAAGATATATGTATATGAAGAAGTATTTATATGTAATAGTTATCCTTTATTGAAGTTTTTTAACTGGAAGTTTTGTTTAAAAGTAAAAACAAACAATTTAATCAACAAACACACACACACACACACATATATATATATATATATAAATATATATATATATATATATATATATATATATATATATATATATATATATGAAGAAGTATGTATATGTAATAGTCATTTATTTAATTAATTTAAATAATAAATTACTAAAGATAAGTTTTTATATTACTTTAAACTTATATCCTTTAACAAAATAAGTTAATTTTTAACCAATATAAACATTACTTGTACCGCGTTATTTCGACTAAAAGCGAATAATTCCTAGTAATTATTTTATTTTGATTATGAAATATTCATTTTTATTTTTACTACCAAAGTTTATCAACTCGGTCGCAGCAATTTTAATCTTCCTAAAACATCGGATAAATTCCATTTCAGAAAAATCAAATGGATTTTGAGGGTCTCTCAATCGCTAACTGATTTTTTCCAAAATCATCTGCGAATTCTACGTGCTGCAATAAGCTCCGCCATCTTTATTTACGTTCTCAAGTACTTGTGGAAGCTTGTGAGAGCACCCCGAGGTCCCACAATATTTAGAACAACTTTCACAACTTTGTGGAGCGGACTCCTGAAAATGTTTCAGTGTCAGGATCCAAATTTCAGAAAGTTGCGGCCACAAGACCCCACGTGACCTAGTTGTGGACGCAACGTTCCAGTCAGGATCCGGCCCTTAACCCTAAGCTTTGAAGGAAAGAGCAAAAAGCTTAATAGTCTATAGTTATAAATCCGACCTCATTTATTATTGTTTCACAACTTTATCTCTTTATTTATTTGCGGATTTTCGAATCAGCGGAGAGCAGAACCGGAATAGAGGAACAAGGAATTAAGATTTAGTTGCGTAACAACGACAGTTTATCTTTCCTTTTCTATCGCTATCATCCACAGTATCATCCTAGGAATATCATATTATACATTTACTTTATGACCTAAAGGATTTCTAACCGTATAGCAAATTACTTTCGGGCGTATCCATCATCAAAAGATTTCCTCTTTTTTCACCTGTAATACGATGAGTACCAGAGTTGCTGTGGTATGTTTAATATGAATAAAAAACTTGTTTTCTCTTATTTATATTAATATTCTTATAAAGTATCTCAAAATTACTAAAATCGTTATTTTCACTCTAAGGAGAGTACAGGCTGAGAAATCCAGCAATACTTTTTTAGAATTTAATTTTTTTTAAAAAGTAGCAGTTTGTAGATATCGAGCTCTTTTCTGTAAGTCTTCATTGATATTTTATTCAACTGGTAAAGTAATTGTACGATAAAGATAGTTTCCATATTATCCCAATATTTAGTTTCTAATGGAGAATAAGTTTAATGCAACACAAAAGAAATGCACCAAATTCCATTGATCAAACAGTGCTAAGAAAATAGAATATTAAAAAATTTTAAGAGTTCAATGGGCAGCCTTATCAAAACATTAAGAGTCAATGAAGTGTGAGTAATGTGCATAATTTAAAAATGATATTTAAAACAAAATAGTGAAATATTTGGACAGTGAAAAATAATCTTGGACTCAATTTTGTCATCATTACTATCTATTTGATCATAAACTGTAAATTAATTCTTAGAAACTTTAATTGTTGCTATAATATATGTTATTTTGTAGTTTTCTCCTGCAAGTTTTCTCAGTTAATGTATGTAATTGTTTTAATGCATATAATTTACATGTATGGTTAGTCATAATGCCTTTAAAAGTTTATTTTCCTTAAAATATTTCTAGTAACATTATCATTTTTGCATATTTGAACACATTTTATTACTAAATTAGGTTATTGTTTTCATATAGTAGAATAAATAATTATTATAACATACTAACTTTTACTTAAGTAAGCTGTTGGTTTCTTGCTCCATTCATCAGTCATACAAAGAATTACATTGCTTTCTGAGACCCAAAAGGTTTAAAATAGCAATATTTATGGCATAAATTTCAGAATCAAAATTAGAAGCATCTATACCAATTGCGTGAGATTCCCCGAAATATCTCCCACATTAAATACCAACACCAGTTTTGCCATTACTCGGAGAGCCATCCATATAAATATGAATCCATTCGTCCATTGGATAGTTTGCAACAATTATCTCCAAAGGTAAAGCTCTAAGAACCCAGGAACTGCATCACATTTCTTTTCAGAAATTCCAATAGAGAGGTGTATAGGCAAGGTTTCTGTAAGTGGGAAGAGAGAGGCCAACATCAAAAGGGCGAGATAGAGTTAGTGTAATTTTGTAAAATATACAGAGATCTTCATTACAGGAGAGAAAAGATTTATGAGTTTTCAGTTTGGTGACAAAGGGGATGTACTGTTTCTAGTGTGCTGCCAGTTTAAACTCTTGCACTTATCATGCAGCCTTAAAAGCTGTTTCTCTCTTCTGTGTTTTAAGGACTCAAGGCTGGATTAAAAAAAAAGAAATATCCATACAGTATCTTTAATGTCTTTTTTTTTTTTTATAAAAAACTAAAGATAAAGATACTGTATGGATATTTCTTTTTTTTTTTTTAAGTACTGTATATTTCCAAATATAAGCTGATCCTTCTATAATTTGAGGGACTGATTTTTCTTTAAAAATTTACCCACAGTTCATAACCTGCATATAAGCCAAAGTGAAAAAAGCAATTTCTAGAACTTTCAAATATGTCGTTAGGAAGCCAAAAATGTCACCAAGCAGGTAAAGAGGGGAAATATTTTCCAATCAAGTTGCTTTAAATTAAAATGCTAGATCATTGGTCGGCAAACTTATTACCCAAAGAGTCAAATATGAACATTACAACAATTTTTTAAAAAATTGGGAGCCAAATCTGGTTGTTAATAAACTTTTATTGCACTAAATAAGTAATACACTAAATAAAACTCAATTTCATATTTAATAAATATTTATTGATGCGAACAATGTACTTGCATCTCCTTGGAAAGTTTGAGTAAGTCAGGTTTGTATGTTGTTGTTTTTAATTTTAGGCATGATTCCAAGTTTTCATCAATAAGACGACTTCTCAGTTTACTCTTGATAATGCTCATGCTTGAAAAAGATTGTTCGCATACATATGCAGAACTGAAAAGTGAAAGAACAGCAAACACGAGCTTTTTCAACTGATCGTAAGAGTCAGGAATACTATTCCAAGCATTCAAAAGGATCATGTCTTCCTTCTCCAGGTCATTCCAAGCAGACCACTTGTGTTGTGAACTAAGATCACATTTTTACAACAATATAAACTTTTAATTACTTAGGGCTGTAGCCAGAAATTATTTTCGGAGGAGGACTAAGGGAGAAAGACATCTTTATTTGTGAATTATACTTCAATTGATGTAAAGAAAAGCACTAAATTTTCAGAATACAATACTGAAAATACAGTGTTATATTTCCGGCCAGCGGTCTAGCAAAACTTTTATGGTCTCAGCGTTTTTTTTATAAGAGAATAACTGTCCTTGTTCATTAACAGCTAGGCAGATAGCCCATAAACACGCAAATGTGGGACATTGTCTATCAACAAAATGGTCTTTCAAAGTTTCAGGGGGGGGGGACCTGCCCCACAAATCCCTCCCCCTGCCTACGGCCTTGACCTATCTATCTTTTAACTTAAACAAAAAATTATACATGTTCTCGATTTATAAAAGATTTTAATTTATCAAAATAAGATGTAATTTTTTTTTTACCAAGTTTTTTTTAAAATGAAAATATTATTTTGCTTTCTGGGGATATTTGTGCCAGAGCCGCACTTAAGGAGCCAAAGAGCCACATGTGGCTCTGGAGCTGCACTTTGCTGACCACTGCGCTAGATCAACACTTCTCAAACCTTTTCCGCCACATCATCCAATTTAAATACCACAGAGATAGAAGATTGGTCGCACCTTGAGAGAAATACAAGGACATATCTTAGTATATTTCAGAAGTAGTGAGGAAAAACAACTTACATTTTAAATTTTAATTAACTTCATGCATCTTAGTTAATTTCACAATTTACACTAACTTATCTAGATGACTGTTTGATAATTGCAGCACTTGGTCATGCAACCAATGGTGTTTTTACTTAGATGCTAACAAGTTTCAATTCTGGCAACTGTATATAAAGATAACTTTCTCTTAAATACAAGCGGTATAAGCTTAGAGATAAAAGGAAAAAAGATGCTATATTTGGCAGTTTATTGATAGCTTCCAGGTTATGTAGAATGAGGAATTTGCACATGTGGGGGATTCGAACAACTTAGTGTTTTTCTGGTAATTTCAGACTCGTAGATTCCAAAAATGTTCTCAAAAATGTAAAAAACTGGGTCCATCATTTAAAAAATTAATTTTAAAGCTAAGCGAAAATCACGTGACATCAAAAAGCTCCGTGATTGGTTGTGATGTCATCGTTCATGCAGACCAATATTTTTGTATTGCTTTTAAGCGCGCACTATTTTCCGATTTTGTTTTTGCAAGTTCCTGAAATTTTCTAGCTATCAAAATTTATTTTTATTTAAACCTGAAGGTTTATTTTATCGATCTAGATAGATTAGTTATCTCAATTTGTCATAAATGTGTCTTCTACCTGGATTTACCAATCAGACAACCTCCCGAAAATTGACAGCATGTCAATGTTTTCTTTCTTGGCAAAAAACCTGGATTTTATGGGAGCAGAAATACGGGAATTAAAACCCAAATGTGTGTAAAATCATTTATATTTTTTTTCCAATTTTACTTAACATGTATAATTACTTTATTCATGCTAAACACAGCTCTTTTGTTTGTAAACACAAACAAGTCAAATAAATATACATATATCATATACATACACATTTGTAGTTGCATCGTTTTTTATAAATAGAGACGGATGTAATATTAAAATAAAAATTAGAGGAGGTATTTTTTGTGAGACCGGTCTCATTAGCCTTCGTGTTGCAAAAAGTAGACCGTAGCATTCCAAAACCAAACCAAAACAAAATCAATTCTTAGATATTTTAAATATGATGAAAAGAAATTTAAAATCTTTAAATGGCTTTACTTAATTATTTATACATTTTTAAATAGCAATACAATTTTATTGCCTTTAATATTAATGTCAAATTAAAAAATGTATAAAATTTCTCAAATTAAATTTAATTTTTAAAGTAATATAATTATTAAGTATTTTAAAAATATTATACTTTTTTTTTCAAATTAGTCACCAATTTAATCGAAAAATATCACTGTTACATTTGATACATAAGAAAGTATGCATCTCTGAAGAAAATATTTATAATACCTTGAAAATACATAACTTTCCCCTCCCCCGAGTTATTTATTAGATAATTATATGCTTTAGATATTTATATGTTTTTCGATATTTATATGCTTTATAAAATATTTATTGTACTTGAACTCTGTGATAATACTTGAAAATTAGCAGTTTTAAAAGTTAAATAGCAGTGGTTAATCAACAATCCTTTTAAAGGTATAGATGTATTTTATATACTTTAATTGTTCTAAAATAGTAATATTTAAACAAATGCAAGCATTTATTTACCGAAAAATGGTCTTCACAAACCCATAGAGATGATTTATATGATAATTTGAGGTTTAATTTCTCATCCCTTTTCATCTCAGTTGTCCAGATTTTACGTGTATGTGGGTCTTTTGGGATGCTGAAAAATATCTTCTCATTGCAATTAGTTGTTGTATTTTTACAGAGTGGCACAATACAATATTTAGAGTATGATTTTTTAATGCCAGACATAACAAAAAAATGCTATTATATGCGATACTTTACACAAAAAACAAATTTAAAAGTCGCCTTTTAACATGTAAACAGCATAGGAGCTCGGTGTTTACATGAACGATGACGTCACAAACTCGGCGGAGATAAAGTAGCGTTTTTGAGAGACGTTAAAGAGTCCGCTATAAAACCCATTAGAAATCACTCATTAGGCCCTCAAATGAAAGAAAAATAGCTACTGTCCTGCTTACTTTTTTGTCTTCTATCGTTTAAAATCAAAATTAGAAAACGTGAAAATTCCTCATTGTGTTTATTGTAAAGCTTAGTTTCTTATTTAGCTACGATTATTGTACTGTTGTTTTGGAGCAATTATAATACAGATAAGAGTAATTTAAAATTTATTTTTCAATTTTTATGTTTTCTCATTTCAAAATTTTCTCAAACTTTACTTACTTTTTACCATTATGTATTTCTTTTTTTTGTTCTTTGACAGTTTTATTTTATCATTTTGTTTATTTTTCAAATTTGGTGACCTTTTGTTGCCAGTGGCAAAAAAACACATGTATTACTTTTGTTCCATGGATCTGTATATAAGCCACTCCCTACTTTAGGTCTTTAAAAAGCCCCAAAAGTTCTCTGCTTATACACAGAAATATGCAGTACATAATACTTATGAATTAAATTTTATTGTTGAAATAATATGAAATTATTAGTTATTGTAGTAATTTATTAAACTTTTAATTAGGTAACTGGAAGTAATAAAGGAATTGGTTTTGCAATTGTTAGAGCTCTGTGCTCTAAATTTGATGGAGATGTTTTTCTTACAGGTAAGTTGAAAATGGTACCATAAACAATTAAAAGTTATTTGTTTTTATCATGCTACATATTATGTACTGTCACTTTCATATGAATTTAAATGCATGTTATTGGTGGACAAAATTAAACACTTTTTTTCGACTAATCTTGCAAATTTGATAATATTGTTTATCCATCATTTTTGCTGCCAAATTTAATTTAAATTGGGTATATAAAATTTAACATTTCTATTTAACATTAACAATAGCATTAAAATTACATTTTATCTAATATTATATATATATATATATATATTTATATATATTTCTGAATATAAGCCCATCAGTGTACACACTGAGAGTGTGATATTTCTTCAAAAAATTACCCAAAATTCAAAACCCCATATATAAGCCAAAATAACCTTCTCTAATGTTTAAATATGTTGTCAAGCAGATAAAATGGAGTAAATGTTTTCCAGTCAAATTGCTGTAATGTAGAACACTAAACCAACATTTCTAAAACTTTTTGGCTGTGGATTCTAATTTAAGTACTGTGTAGGTTGGAAAGCCCCCAAAATTCTTGGCTTATACACAGAAATATATGTATATTGTAGCATCTCCAGCTCTAATTGAGCTGGAAAAAGGATACCGGAGGCCTATGTACAGACTAAAGATCTTTATTAGAAATACAATGTTGAAGTTATGATGAAGACAGATGAAAATGATGAATAGCTACAAATAAAATGATGATCGTTTCAGGAATCAGCTTCCTAATCGTTTGGAGAAAAAAAGAGGGGGGGACACTCTCAGTCGCTTGCTTTGAAACTCTCAGCCTAGAGTTCACAGGAGACTCGATCGGTCGAAAAATTCACCCTGGGCTATGAACTCCGGTCTTTTTATGTCGTTGTCTGACCGCAAATGTAAATCTCAGCTGATCGGACATCTGGTTGATGACGTCATGAGGAAATCACTTATAGGCTTGCTCTAGCCAGACAGGTCTATATAGCCTGGTTCCAAGGGGAGTTTGCAGTAATCGGGAACAATCTTGCCGATTATTAATCAATGTCTCTGGACAAACCTTTAGAGAACAAGGTAGAGAAGTATTACTGCTTCCCTTACAATGTAGAGGATTTCTGTCGTGTGAGACTCTTTCTTTGGGATGCCGTTGAAACTAGCACTGGAAACACTTCACCAGCATCCTAATGAATTTCTCAGACAGAATGATTGAGATGGTCCTCAGTGTTAATAATCCTCTATTCAGCATCCTATTCTGCTTGAAACAACGTCCTTTCACTAGGTAAAGATGAGCTCAGTTCAAGTGCTCACAAAAGGCATGTTTGATATTTCGACCTTATGCCGGTTTTTCTCATGGTAGTAGATAAGTCTGTATCTGAAAATTCAATATAACGAGAATTCATTACAATATATGTCCATGCAAAATCTTATATATGTTTCAATAACTTTGTTGTTTAGACAGACATGAATAATGATTAAAACAATAGAAGACAAAACATTGGCTGGAGAATTTTATGAGCAATCTTTTCATCCTGGACAATAGATAATCAAATGAATATTAATAAATCCAAATAATGTGTCAGTTCTTTATCCTATGATATGTTGACCCAGATTTTGAATTGTATGTGGAAAATGTAAGGCTTGAGAAAGGTTATAATACTAGATACATTGGCATTACCTTAGACAACAAATTGAGTTTTTGGAGCATATTACTCATACAAAAAATAAATTTCTAAAATGATTGACTGTAATGAGAGACTGTTTAGTGCAAAATGGAGATACTCCTAAGCCATTTTGAATCATACATACAATGTATTAAACCAATTATCAAGTATGGTAGTGAACTTCTTCTTACAGATCAGAAAAAGATCAAAATAAAGCCCTATATATAACCACGGGAGCTGTTAAAACAGCATCTATTGAAGCAATATGAACTTATATTTATCCTGCATGAAGGATATATTACAACCTGCACCTGTAAGACTATAATAGGTAAACTGTAATTTGAAAGTAGACACTGTATGATTTTTAAAAATATTTTTTTAATAACACTTTTCATTAACCTATATTCTGATTTTTAAACATGTCTTGATAAATCTTCAAACTCTGTACTTCCATAGAAGAATCATATTAAGGAATGAACAAATTTCTTTCTTTGATTTAACATTGCTTTCATGGGAGGATTTTACTTTTAAAAATGATGTACAACACTCTTTATATCACTGCCTTAGCTCAGGGTTTGAAGTGTCCTAACTTTATATAAAGAGAAAATAAGAAAAAAATTAGGCTTTATATTATATGCCTAATCTATGGTATGACTGAAAAATACCAGATTCCAAAAATGTAGTACTTAATAAAAGGCATCATACTAAAACTGTGGGTGATGGAAAAATTTGGATTAAGTATTTTAATTTAGTATAAAAAATTATGTTAGAAACAATGACTATTCCACATACCAAAAATTATGTTAATTGGTTTCATTTATCTGCTTTACTTACATGCCCTGCATTTTTGACACTTTTTTTTAAACTGTTAAAATAAAATTTTCTGTTTATGATAAAATTTGAAAAAAAAAAAATGTGTAATTATCTTTTAAATGTGTTTATTTAGTTTCTGTTAAAATAGTAGCCAAATTCATTAATGTTCCATTGCATACAATAATTTATGATTAATGTTTCCCTTTATTTGTAGCTCGTGATGAGGGACGTGGCAGAGCTGCAGTACAAGAACTGGAAAAAGAAGGATTAAAACCGAAATTCCATGTTTTAGATATTTCTTCTGTGGATAGCATAAAATCCCTTGGTGCATTTCTGACATCTCAGTATGGTGGCATTGATGTCTTAGTTAATAATGCTGCCATTGCATATAAGGTAAATATTTTATTTTAATAATAGTATAACATTTATAAAAATTTGGATTTATAGTTTTTTTCCCATTTTGTTTGAATTCCAATTAGAATTTATAAATTCGGCACTTTAATAAGTAGATATTAAATTTATAGGATACATATGAGCCATTTTCTTTGAAAGTGCTGTAAGTGTATTTTATTTTATATGGAGATATTTAAGGTTTTGCACTTGAATAATTTGAAAAATATTGATACATGTTATTACACTAGTTTTAAATTTTTATATAAAACTAGTAATTTTGTTTTTTATAAAACTTATTTTTGTGTAAAGTTCATAGTAAATTGTATTCGTTTTTATCATTAACTAATTTTATGTCAAAATGGACGTACACTGTTTTCAAAGAAAACGGCTCATATGCTGAGTAATATTGACAGGACACATCCTTACCATATGGACTAATGTATTGAAAAAAGCCGCTTTCTCTGATAAATGACAGTAAATTTCTATACATTATATATGCACTATAAAATTTAAGAAAATTCTATAGCATATATTTTACATATATGCAGTGTAACTCATTTATGGTATTCTGTTCATGAAGTATCAATTTTATACATGTATGTATTGAAATTCATTGTTTTAGAAGTCATATTTTTAAATTTTTACCAACTTAATTTTTTCTTTTCCCTCAAAATTTTAATAAAATATTATGAATGCTTTTGATAGTATTTACTAGTGAATGATCTAAAAGCTTTAAATTTGGATAACTTTTAATGATCGTAGTTAGATATAAAGGTAATGAAAATTCGTTAAAAATTCAATGTGTATGATTTTGAAGGACCAAAATTTTGTACCAAATGTAAATTAAGCAAAGATTTTAGGTGATTCAATAGTCCAGTGTATAAGAAATGTATTACGTCAAAAAATATTGAAATAATTTAATTTATTAAAAAGTTAGACCTTTTGAAAAAACCTTTTTTTTTTTTTTTTTTTTTTTTTTTTTATTTTATTTTTTATTTTTTATTTTTGTCATTTATTAGAAATTTTATAAAAACTTCTCCAGGAATAAATTTTTTATGTGCAATTCTCTATGATAATATAAAAATTAAGTCTAAAAATCTAAAAACAAGAACTAGTTTCTACGTTTAAATAAAAAAGTTCTCCAAACGTAGACGGATACCTTAAGTTAATGGGGAGTCATAATTGTCATTTGAAAGGATACAAAAACTTTTTAGAGAAGCAGGTTGTTATGAGCATAACATGGCATTTTTGGTTCAATAATTTTCATAATCATTGTCTAGATTTCAGATAATTCATACAGGCCTTTCAGTATGATTTTCTGGCTATAAGTCTAACTGTTGGCAGGGATTTTTGTAGTTGTTTGGAATTGACTTTTAGAATTAGGTCGCATCTCTTAAGCCCTCCTGTTGTAAAATATAAACTAGCATTTCCAATCAACCAACCAACTTACAAAGTTGAAGTAAATATATGGATGTTTATTTTAAAAACTATTATAATAAAGTTCTTGAATTGAAAATGGGCTTTAAACTGTTAAACTGAAAATAAAAAGGAAATTGTTTTTGCTACAACTTTTTTTTTTAACAGTAATTTTTGAAAACTTCTGGGGTCTTATTTATCTTTCTACAGCAGGTCAAAGTACTAGGGCACTGCCTTTCAATTCAAAAGTCTGTGGGTTTGAATCATACTGGTCACTTAGATGTTTATTGCCATTTATCAATTAGATGTACCTGACAGCATGAATTAAATTCAGAAAAAAAGTTTTACAATGCGGTTTTTAATGCCTTTTTATTTTGTCTGGCAGGCTAACAAAGGTATTATGGTTCAATGATGTGTAATGGTTTTGTGTTAGGTTAAAGGTTTTTTCAGCATTCTGTCATGTCCTCCATATCTAATAGTTTAATGAGCTTAATGAAGTGTATGAAATAACTTAGAATCCATGACATTATGTTGTTTAGTACTAATGCCTTCTTTAGCAGGATAAAAGAGTAAAGGAGTTTACTTTTGTTTTCCACAAATATAACTTTTTTTGTCATTTATTAACTTTTGGTAATTCTGGTGCTCTTTTTATCCTATGGGTTATTGCATATTTATTAGCAAGATACCACTATAAACCATTAAATTATCTCATCAATTTAAATTATTTTTAATTTTATAATTAATATTTATTTTCTGCACCACAGAGGATAAGGTAGAAAATAAAAAAAAAAGTGGGTCACTCTAGGTCCTTAAAAGTCTTTAATTTTTAGCATGGATAAAAAGAAATAATAATGATGACGTAAAAGGAAAATTTGGTGTTTTTGATTTTGAATATTACTTTAATGCTAATTTCTTAAATCTGCTTTCTAATTCAATGTTATAATTTTTATATGACTGTAATGATGATAATAACTTATTGCTATAAATTTGCATGGGGATGGATGCCACAAAAATTGGATTTCCCTGTGCACAAAAGTATCTTAGTCAGGCCCTGCCTTTCCATGTAGCATAGTAGAAACTGATATTTTGTTAAACAAATTTAAGTAAAATTGCATATTTTGACACTCCCAAACAAAGTTCAAAATACAAATAGTGAAGTCAGAGGATGGGGCAATTGTTAAAGTGATGTACCTTGCCATGGGATATGAAAAATGAATCAGAAATGCTTTTCATATATCACCTGTTTGGTATTAGGCATTCTACAGATAGGGAATATGTAAAATGTTTATTGTGTCATTCATATGCCAGCCAATTTTTAGCCTTCTTTCTATAAAACACATAGGTATTTTATGGAATGCCAACTCTTATACATGACTTTTAACATACACATTCAGTTTAATCATGTTTAGATGTGTTGAATGATGATCAAATGGATAAGATGCTGTTCTTCTGTACCGAAGTTTGTGGGCTCAAATTCTGCTCCTGGCATGGATGTTCATAGCCATTTGGAGTCTGCTTTAAGCAGTAGGTCCTGTTCTCATTAGCCCTCATGTATCAAAACAGTAGACTGTAGCTCTCCAAATCATGTTTTGATGTTGTTTCGCTTAGTATTATTTCACTGGATATATCTATACTTATATGCATGCATACTTTTATATAATATGTATAATGTTAATCATGTAAATCTAACGTTTTTGGGAAACTTAAAGAGTATAAACATGTATATACTCATTTTCTGGCATTCAAAAAAATATTAGATTTTATGATTTAAATTCATGTATCTATAAGAACTGTAGATTGATGCATGAAGTAATTTATTGAAAGTTTTTTCAAAGTGATACTACTCAGTAATCAGGTATGTGCTGTATTATAGTTTTAAACTGTACTTGTAACTAGACTATACCAAATATTATCTTGAATGCATAGACTAAATTTATGCTTTAACTTTTATAGTTTATATTAAGAGTTTTTATTTTGCCTTCATAATTTTTTATTATATATATATATATATATATATATATATATATATATATATATATATATATATATATATAGTCAATAATAAATATTTACTGTATCATAGAATAAAAAGTAAAATTCCCTCCTGCAATGTTAGATGTTTTTGTAGCATTTTTAACTTAATAAAATTTATTTTATTAGAATGCTGATACAACTCCATTCTCTGAACAAGCAGATAATACTATCAGGGTAAATTTCTTTGATACAAGAAATGTATGCAATGAATTATTTCCTTTGTTGAGACCTCATGCAAGGTGAGTATTATTTATTAATAAACTATAATTAATTCTTATAAACAATTTTCAGTTATTGAGAACCTGTTACTTTCAGTATGTTCATACAAAGAAATAGTTATTTTGAAAAAAAAAAAAAAAAAAAAGGGTGTAATCAATTATTGGGATGCCCTAAAATACAAATTTTTCGAAACAAAGATTTGGTAAAATTCATAGAAATATTTTAAATATTTATCAATGAAATTTATACACAGGGAGCCATGGGTTCAAAACTATTATTCTAATGATGAAGACAGTTAAATGGCTAATTGGAAAGAGTATAAGATTTCAAAATATCTCATTGAATTAATGTGTGTGTGTGCATGCTTGTTTATTTTATTTTTCTTCATTATGTGGTGCCCTTTTTATTAGGCTTGCAGACATGCCAACTACTCCGGAGTTGCTCCGGATAAATTAGAAAAATGGATAACTCTGGAAACTCCTCGGATTGCTCCGGAAAATACCAAAATTTTTGAACAACTAAAAGATTACTATTCAGCAATTAAATACAGTTTTGCCAAAAATAGTGCTGAATAAATTACTCTTTCCACACAGTAATGCTGCATGTTAAATAGTTTTCAGTACTGTGCAGAAAAACCAAATATAAGTTAAATTTTGATAGACAAACTGTAGAATCCCTGATGATGGAAAAATGTAAATATTTCAGTCAGGATCAATGTTGCTACAAGAAAAACTGTTCTGAAAAATAAGTTGTTATTGCTAAAAAAGCTACTTACACATTGTTGAATGCATAAATTTTGATTTACCCTTTACAATTTACTGTGTATTTATTTTTAAAATTTGCTTTTTTTAAAATTTAATTTTAATTTAGAAACCAATAAGATATGTATAATCTACGTTGTTGTTTTGTATTGTTTATAATATATGTAAATTATTCTCACATGTAATTAGCATGTTATCTAAAATCATGCTGTTGCTCCTGACACAGGTGTCTGAATGTTGGCATGCCTAGGCTTGAAGTATATTAATTCATAGTATGCATTTATTTAGATTTTTAATATATCTCTAAACTCAATTCGGTTGTTTTCTTTACCCTTGATGAACTGTGTTTAGTTTTATATTATTTTTCATTTAAAAATTAGTATTTATTTTTATAAGGTCTTTTTTTAATTGTCTCTTCAAAGTTTAAAGTATTTTAGTTGCATGGTTTTAAAGTTTGTTGATTTTATTGATGAAAATGCACAATTTATAACTTTTTAGAATTGAATTTTATAAAGTTATTTATAATACTCAATTTTCTATTCTTTCTCTAAAATGGTATGTACTGAATAATAATACAAAGAAAAAAAAATAATTCACAGTTGTAAACAAATAAGGATATATAATTTTTAATAGCTCTAGAAAAATTTCTTCAAGAAAATCAGAAAATTACTGGCTTTTTACTGCCTAGCTAAATTATTTTATTTGTATAATGTAAAGAATCTAAATTCTTCTTTACCATCCATAAGTAAGAAAACATTCCTGGAAGAACAGTGAATTCAATTTTATGCCCTAAAATGGCAAATTTCTCTTTAGATTTTCAAGGATGTAGTTACAATCTTAATATATAACACGTTACAAAATATCCTAATCTTCTTTGTTTCAAAATGATTTTGATTACAGTTGTTTTAATTTAGTGTATGAATGCCTTTTATTCTTGCATTTAGAGTTGTGAACCTTAGTAGCTCAGCTGGCAAATTATCTCGAATACCTAGTGAAGAGTTACGTAAAAAATTGTCATCTGAAACACTAACAGATGGAGAATTGTGTTCTCTTATGTCTCAGTTTGTAAAGTAAGTTAAAAGACTTTGATTAATATATGCATTAAAGTATTTCAAGTATTCAATTAATAAAGCTGTTATTTATGCTTCCAAATTATTTACTAAGTATTGAATAGATTATAAATTTATGTGCTATGTATATTCAAGTTGTATAATTTAATTATATTGATTAAAAACAGAACTTTAAATTAAAAATAACTGCTGATGTACTTATATTCATAAGCAGTGCATTTTTTAAAAGCCTAATATGGTATCTTATTTTATAATTTTTTTAAGTTGTCTGTTTTATTGTTAAGTAGTAAATTAATTTTCTTTTCACTAAAACTATATTGTTGCAGCAGTTCTCAAAATTTTTTTAAACTGTCCCCTTGTCAGGCTAAAAAATTTCATAGCTCAATAACCCTTAGAGAGGTTTCTATACAAAGGAAGAGAAAAAAAACATTGCAAATTTCATGCAATAAATGAAACTGTTTGAAGGAAATTTTTTAATAATTGTGTGGCACCGCTGGCATATACTAGTGGCACTGAGTGTGAGAACTGCAGTACTAAACAATATCACTATTTTCTGTACTACATTGGTATTCAAATTTGTATTGATTCTGTTTATAATTTTGTGAAATTTATAAATGTTCAAGTGAAACAAAGTTCTAAATGAGGACAGTATCAATTAACATCTTTCAATTATTATACATTTGTGAATTTGTTCATTATTCAGATCAAGCATAATTTTAATTATAATAATTAAGATAAGCCACCCATTGTCTATTCTACACTCTTAATAATTGATCTAAATACATGAAAGATCAACAGACAAGCTATCCTGCATATGCATCATGCTCATGATGATAGACTAGCAAAAAATTGAAGTTCATTGGATCATTATCTCTCCAACTAGGTTTTTAATTCTCATTTTTTAAAGTTACTTTGGCTTGAAGACAAACATTGACAGTTGAGACTAATAATACCTGCTGTATGGTCAATTTCTTTAACCCTTTGCACTCCAGATAATTTCGCTCTCTATCTCCGTTGTCGCAAATCAAATATTGTAACAATGGAGTGTAAAGGGTTAAATAATCTACAAGACAGCCAAATACAATGACTAATGATAAAGTGGTCTCCAGCCTCTGCACATTATTTTCTTTGCCAGCTGTAGTATATTTGCATAGGAATAGCACTCACTGATATCATATGGAACAATACATCAGGTTGATATTGTATGGCAAAATATGAAAATCCTCCAAATAGCGTAGTAGATTAACATACAAAATCTTAAGTTAAAAAATTATTTTTGGTCTGGTAATAAGAAAAATAAAATTTTTTCAGAGATACTTCAGATGTTATTAAATTTCAACTTATAAAACATTTAAGCTAAGACTTGTGTGTTTTCTACCTGAAATGGTTTCTACGTGAAATTACAGTATTCTGTTTTACCCACGTAAAGCCATAAATGTTTTAAAGTAATCTGCATACATTTGTGTTTTACATTTCATTGCATTTCAAAATATTTTGAATATTATATAGCATGTTTGACAAATGGTTGGTTGGTTGGTTAGAAGGAGTTTTATGGCACTAAGTCCTCCTGGGACATATTGTGCCAAACATATAGTTAAAAATCATTCTACAATGACCAAATCAAAACAGCTATAAAAGGAGGACTGAAGATAAAAAGAAACAAGCAAAAAATGCAAAAACAGTGTAAAGTAGAGACATAAGACCAAAAGTAAAAAAACAGCGATGAGGTATAAAATTCAGATGTAAGGGTAAAAACCAATGTCTTTTAAAAACAGAAATAGATTAGGATGAGGTGGATTATTTAAAATATCTTTAATATGAATAGATGAAGAGTTAAAATATTGAATATGATGTTTTTTAAACCTGGGACAATCGATGAGAACATGCTTTACAGAGATGACTGTATTATAGTGGTCACAAAAGCAGATTCTCAGAGTAAAAGATGACAGTGGGTAAAATGTGTATGACCAATCTGGAGACAAGAGATAATAACATCAAGTCTTCTAGATGCTAAGATGTTCCAATTTTCAATGTTAGGTTTAATGGTACATAACTTGTTATCAGTCGTCTTATCCCAAGAATCCTGCCGCTTCTTATACTTTGACAAATGACATACACATAAAAAGTTTTCATTTATTGTAATAAACTTTTATCTGATCTCAGTTTTTGAAATTGTGTTTAGATTTTAAAAGTTCTTATTTATCTTTGCTGAAATAAATAAAAAAGGGATTTTTATAAGTTGACTAAAACTACCGGAAAAAAAAAATTATTAGTTCAAATATTTAATCTCTCCAGTTGATGTGCAAGAAGAAATTTTACTTGATTTATGTATAAAATATGTTTCTATAAAAAGAAATTATTAAGCATAATTTTTAATTGATGAAATAAATAAAAGGTGTTATGGGAAAAGCATTTCTTTAAATTTAAAAATCTTTTAATAAACTAAATATTTGTTTCTTACATTTAATTCTTTGTGTTCTTGAGTTAATTTGCAAATTACAGATTTATCTTTTATTTGATTTTGAGTGATCAATTTATGGTTTTAAAGACAATGGGTAATTTTTGTAAAATGAATGAAGCATATAACATACAAAAATACTTTAAATTATAGCACAAAAGTAAATATTTTAAAGACAGCTATAACAACCTGCAGTAAACTAAACTGAAGAAGAAACATTAATTTATATTTGTGATATATTTTACAATGGACTCCGCTTAATGTGATCAGTTTGGGACACCGTGATTTTGATAACAATAAATGATATGCAAAATTAGATAAATATATCCCCCCTTTAATTCACATGTACTAAATTTCAAAATAAAATAAAAAAACTCGCCTGATATTTATGCACTGTATATTATCATTTAAAACAAAGAATTGTATATATAATTTTTAAAAAATTGATCAATTGTTGACCGTCTACAATTTTTTTTAAGAAGCTCATTGAAAAATTGTTCGTAACCATAATGCTTTTTACAGTCATCAAATCGGTGTTGTACTCCCCGTTTCAACACTTTCAATGCAATTCGGAAGCTGAGAAATGTTTAACTGCACTGCAGCATTGCACTGACTTATTTTTTATAACTTCTAATAGCGATTTAAAATTTCGATATTTTGTTTTAATATTAAATCATTTCCCTTTCTGACTTCCATATCAACAAGCTGCATGTAAGTGGACAAGGCATAAAATGTGAACACGCTTCTTCTCACTTCCAATTAAAATGTGTTGCTATCTGCTTATCTGACAACCGGTGACCACTAGCAGGGTGTGCATATTTCTGAAAAATTCCAAAAACGTGTAATACCCCACTCCTTTCATCATTCTTCATTTCCCTAGGTGGAAGAGGGCGAATTCGCAGAAATTTAAACAACAGTGAAGGGAAATAAAAGAATAGATCCTTCTGAATGCATCTCGTGTTGCAAAAAGTAGACCGTAGAACTCCAAACCAAACCAAACCCTCTGAATGCATTGTAAATATTCCTTTGCCAGTGAAAATGAGGTTCGAAAACTGATAACATTAATTAATGCAACGATCACATAAAGCGATAATTTTAACATACAAATAAATAGAGAAAATCAAGACCAAGTGATTTCGATAACAATAAGCGATTGATAATATTAACCGAGATCACATTAAGATGAATCCACTGTAGTTAAGTTGTTGCTGTATTGCTAACACCAAATTTTAGAGTAAAACAATGCAATATTTACTAGTAATATAATTTTTAATTCCATTCTGTCTGAACTTAAATATTTTTTGGTTACAAACAGGCGCACAGAATAGCAAAAGAATTGGCTGATTTTGACCAATCAAACTTCCTTGTTCTTTTAAGAAACTTCAAGAGACACATAGGAAAATACATCTATGAAATAATTTTCTTGCTCTACAAAAGTTGTCATTGTAAGAAAGAAGCTGTCTGCATTGTCTGATATTTTTACCTTCTCTAGGCTTTTAGCTGATATTCTGCTGGTACCAGAAATATTTGTCGGCTTAACTTTGCAAAGGTCCTTCCCTTTATGCATCTCAATTCTCATGTCTGGGGAGCATGTTTAATTTTTCCTGACTCTTCATGATTCTGTTATAATTTGTTCAAGAATGTTTCATTTTGTGGAGGAGTTCCCTTTATCTGTAAACTGCAAGACATTATGTTAAATCAAATATAGGCGTAAATTTAAAATTGAAGTAGAACTATTAATGCAAATTTCTTCATTTTTCACTTTTATTAAATGTGATGATGATTTTATGACTTTTACTTTTATTTTAAGGGATTCAAAAGATGGTAATAATGTTGAAAAAGGTTGGGGCAATTCTGCTTATGTTGTATCAAAGGTTGGAATAACAGCTCTTACATTTATTCAACAAAGAAATTTCCTCCAGGATTCAAGAGAAGATATTGTTGTGAATGCTGTAAGTCTTTATTACAGATATTTTAATCTAGATAAATTATTATGTTGCTTGTGAGACAAAACAGAACAAACTCTTTGTTATCCAGTTTGTTATAATTTTTTACCTTATAATTTGTAAAATTGTATAATATAAAAGTTTCAACAAGATATTTCTGACATATCGGTGTGTACATTTTTATTTTGTATTTAAGACCCTAAAAAAAGGAAAATGGCTAAATAGTTTTGTGAATTTAAAAGTCTGTCTTAATATTTTCAGTAATTATATATGTGCACACCTATAAGTATTTCAAATTGATTAATCCTTTAATATCTAAAACTAAATATTCTTTTGAAAATATTTCTATAATTTTTTAGTAGTGTAACTTTTTTCCCATGATGCCCTTCAATTTTATGTAATAAAAAAAATATCAATAATAATATCAGTATTTTATGCAAAAATAAAATATTTCAAGTCTTTAAGATTTACATAATTGGGCTTCATAATGGTGACTAGATCAAAAGAAAAAGCATTTAATTTCAATTTTGGAAGGTGAACATAATGAGTAATGATCAACTGGAGAAATTCATATTCATATATCAGTTTATGATGCCCAAAATTACATTTTTAAAATTTTTGAATTCATTAAAAAATGTGTTCCTATTTATCTTTTAAGGTTCACCCAGGATATGTTGACACAGATATGACCAGTCATAAAGGGCCTCTGACTATAGATGAAGGTAATTAGCTCACTACACTCCTTATATTTATATATGTAAAGATATTTAACATTATTAAGTATTTTAATGCTTTTGTAGGTGCTAAAGCTCCAGTCATTTGTGCCTTATTACCTCCAAATATTAAATCCCCAAGAGGTGAATTTATCTGGAATGATGGAACAGTAGCTTCTTGGATATAGTGATGATTAAAAAAAAAAAGTAAGTTATGCCTATTTTATAATCTTATAATTAAACTTTTGTATTTATTGTGTGAGACTTTAGGCAAGCGTAAAATATCTTTAATGGTCTACTGATGCTAATATTGAGGTAATATGATGCTGCATTGATTAGTAACTTAATGTCTTTGAACTGAATTTTTTTTTTAAATCTTCCCAGAACTATTTTTTGACTGTCAAAGAGAAAAAAAAGTAAAGCTTGGGTAACTATTGTATGTAAAAAAAGTCAGTTTTCATTTAAAACAGGGATGCACAAACTATGGCCCGCGGGCCAAAATTGGCCCGCGGAGCCTTTTGAATTGGCCCGCCGCTAGTTATAAAAATAAAAATTATAATAAAATAAAAAATTTCGAAACAAATTTTTTTTCCGAAACTCGTAAAAAATTCTCTGTATCCCAGAAAAATAAATTGCAGCTATTGACGAAATTTCTAACCAAAACATGGGCTATTAGGGCCAAATCTAGGAAGCCTTGTCCCACTACCGCCTAGAGCCGTACCCACTGAAGCACGGATTTGGCGAAATCCCGTGAATCGAACGCCAACATACCAGACCAATAGCAGTAACCTTTTCCCTCCCAACCCGACCTTGAGCCAAGAGCAAAGCGAAATACCATTATGGGAGAAATTGACAAAGGACAAACAGAAAATATAGGTGGGAAATTCGGAGAGCCTTCCCTCCCCCTAACAATTAAAATGGTATCACCCAATACGAAGTGACACAGCTGGGGTCAAGTGCCACGTTGTATTGGTCGAATAATAGTTCATAGTTCATTTCTGCTTGGTCTTTGGTAGTGTAAGCACGTGGTTTTCCAAGTCTGGTGTGTTTGAGATTGCACGTGGTTCAGTTTGTTTTCACACGTTTAGTTTTTATACCCGGCTCAAAAGTTTTTAGCGCTTACGAGCATTTGTAGTAAAATGAGCGACAAAAGGAAAGGAGATTTTCAAAATCGAAAATTTCTGGATGCGTGGACTGATAAATATTGTTTTATTAGTAACAACGGCGCTATCACTTGCCTGCTGTGTAATAGTACCGTATCGGTGGCTAAAGAATATAACGTGAAGCGCCATTATGAAACGAAGCATAAATCGTTCTCATTAATCACCGGGTATGAGCGCTCACAGAAAATTGAGCGAATGAAAAAATCGCTAAGTACTCAAGTCAACTTTTTTCAAAAACAAACATCTGAATTAGATTCTAGTGTGGAAGTAGGCTTGGGTATTGCTCAGTTAATCGCGAAATCCGGACGGCCATTTACTGACGGCGATTTTGTTAAACAATGTTTGCTACTTGCTTCAGAAAAACTTTGCCCTCAGGAAAAACACAAGTTTCAGAGCATAAGTTTAAACAGAATGACGATTCAGAGAAGAATTCAACAGTTAAGTGAAGACATAGAAGAGCAAGTGAAATCTGCAGCTTCACAGTTTAAATATTTCTCTCTTGCTGTGGATGAATCCACAGATCTTACATCAGTAGCTCAGTTGCTTGTTTTTATTCGTGGAGTAGATGAAAACTTCTATATTACAGAAGAACTTCTTGGCATATTTCCCATGAAGGGGCAAACAACTGGAAGTGAACTTCTCAATGGTTTGTTAGATCTATGCAAAGGGGCATCTCTCAACATGGACAAATGTGTAAGTATAACTACAGATGGAGCACCATCCATGATTGGTGTGAGAAATGGAATGGTTTCTCTGTTAAAAGAACAACTTGGTCAGCGAGAGAGAGAACTGCTCCAATTTCATTGTATAATTCACCAGGAAAATTTGTGTGGGAAAGAATTAGGTTTTAAAAACTTAATGCAGCGTGTGTGTGAAGCAATTAACTTTATTCGTAGTAATGCATTAAAGCATAGGGAGTTCAAAGAATTTTTAAAGGAATTTGAAGATCTTCCTTCTGATGTTCTGTATTACACAGAAGTAAGGTGGCTCAGCCGAGGAGCTGTTCTTAAACGTTTTGTTGAACTATTTGATGAAATTATTAAATTCCTAAGAGAGAATGGAAAAGATACAAGGTGGTTAAAAGAACCGAGTTTCCAGTGTGATTTGGCTTTTCTTACAGACATTACAAGCCATTTGAATGATTTAAATGTAAGACTACAGGGAAAAAATCAATTCATTTTTCAGCTTGTCAGTAATATAAATGCATTTACGCGAAAGTTGAGCTTATTTTACGATCACCTGAAAAGCAAAAATTTTGTACACTTTCCCAACTGCAAAAAAATGCATAAAAAATTTCCACAAATGAAAATGCAATATGACGATCAAATACAAATTTTACTCAATGCATTTGATAAACGTTTTTCTGATTTTAAAAAATGTCAAACAAAAATTAACTTATTTGCTTTGCCATTTTCTGTCGATGTAAGTACTGTACCCGAAAGTATGCAGTTGACTCTGATTGACTTACAGAGCTCAGACTTCTATAAGAGTCAATTCCAAGAAAAAACAATACTGGAGTTTTATAAATCTTTACCTCAGGAATTTTCCAGTTTAAAAAACAATGCAGCTGAATGTTCTACCTTTTTTGCAAGCACTTATATTTGTGAGCAAACTTTTTCTCTGATGAATCTTAACAAGTCAAAAACTAGAAACAGGATTACTGATGAAAATCTTTCATCAATTCTACGGATTGCTACAACCAGTGTTGATCCTAACATAAAATCAATAATTTCGAAAATTCAATCCCACCCATCTCATTAATGTGAGTAGTCATTTACATGCTACATTTCTCTTCCCTGAATTTAAATTTTGTACATTTTCACGCCAAATTTTCTCTTCTCTGAATTGACATTTTGTACTTTTACATTTCTAATAAGAAAAAATTTTTAGCCTTGTGTTTAGCTATTTGTATATATTATTAATGCAATTTGTATATATTAAATTTTTTATTCGTTTTATTTATAGCAATTTTATTTCATAATTTGTGCATGAGTACAGTAATGATTAATACATGTAATTAATACCTATCTATTACATTTAAATAGAAATTGAAATACATTATGTATATTTACGACTACAACGTTGCGCTACTTTGGCCCCCCATCATAACACTTTCTAATTTTTTGGCCCTTCATGACAAAAAGTTTGTGCATCACTGATTTAAAAAGTCAGAATGCATTTCTTATCCTTCGAAATATAGGTTCATTAAAATGTTAAAGTTCCTCACTCATTAGCAAGTGTTTATATATAAAATGTGTGTATTTAGTGTTTAGTGTTTATGTATAAATATATATATATATATATATATGTGTGTGTGTGTGTGTGGTGCATAAAGCTTACAAAATAATTTTTTGAAGTTTTAAAATAATTTTTCTTCCTTATTGGAAGCAGAAATGCTGAAGATAATAAAGATAAAAATGTTCAAAATCAGTGTTTCTATAGCTAATGTCTGGCAATTGCTCATGTCTTCAACGTAGATATACAAAGTATTAACTCAACTAATAGATTCTATGTAAGATTAAGCCATCCACTACGTGTTCTTGTATATGCCTGAAAAAGGAAATACTATATTAAATACTGTTATATTTTGAGATGTCATGCATTTCCAGAAAACAAAATTTATTTTGTCATGATGCTATGTCTATTTGTATCATCATTGTATTTTGTATTGTGAGTCTATTGCTTGGGGATTAAAATATTTGAACCTAATACTTTTAGTACATTTCATATCTATATGCAAAAATCACAGAATAGCATAGGTAACACACAGTCCGTGGTGAGCAATCTCTTTTATTCACTTCTTAAAGTGCCATTATAAATCAACTGATATCCAGTATGACTTTTTGTCATTTGCAAAAAATGATGCAAATAGTAATGGGTAATCTTATTGATGAAATGCTATCCTCATATTTGTAATCCACTCCAAAGGTACCAGCCTTTAAAACTTAATTGGTGACACTACAGTTTTCATTTTTATCTGCATCACACATGTAAACAACAAGCCAAGGCTAAATAGCAAAAATATTTTTTCTTTTATTATCTCTATGCCAAAAATAACTTTTATTTTGTCTTAAAAAGAGATGAATTTTGAATTTTTTAATTAATCACTAATTATCTGGCATTATGCACACACACACACATATGTGTGTATGTATTCCAGGATTAACGCTTGAATATGGATGAGGACAAACAAAAACATGTTGTTTAATAAATTCTTTATTTTATCTTCAAGATTTCCTATGACATCTTCTTAAAATGGCTGCCTGCTTTGGCAGGAACTCCTTTAACAAAAGAGCATATATTGTAGATAAAACAGCTTCAACACTCAAGAACTATCTTCCTCAATTTTGGCAGACCAGATGCATATATATATATATATATATATATATATATATATATATATATATTATTTTAACCATAAGTAACCAACTTTATTATAATTATATTCTAAAATAAATTTCTGGTAATTCTGACAGTAAAATTACAACCTTTGGTAAAATGCCTTTGTATCTCTTGTAATTGTGGTAACCTTTGATGACTTCAAGAACACCAAATTAATTTCTGCTTAGCTCAACTATTCTGATATAACTCTTATGTAACTTAGTTTCATTTCTTAAGCATCATCATGTGATTAATTTTAAAGCACTGATTGGCTGGCTCACTTGCGAAGCACTATATAAGTGAATGCAATTTTTTTTGTAGGAGGGTAACCCAAATTGTATGAATGAACTTAACATTTTTATTTTCAAATTTTCCCAATTTCTTTCATGACCTAATGACTGAATTGTATTCAGAAAGGGTATCATTCAAAGCTTGTAGGGGATAAAAACATTATATATATATATATATATATATATATATATATATATATATTGCAATGAAGTTTTGGCAGGGTCGGTTTGCCTGCCAGTCTGCCCATGCCCATAGGTTCTAACTCAACTAAGGCAAGTATTTATTTAATTATAATATAAATGTAAAAAATATGCAAATTTATTTATTCTTTCTATAATTATGCAAATCTTTGTTTCCTGGAAAGGCCCTGGGTGTTTCTTATGTTGTATAAATATAGCCTATATTCAAGTCATCAGGCAGTTTGATTTCTCCTCCTGTAAGGTTTGGTAGGTTGCTGGCTTGCGAATAAAGTTTAAAATTCCAAATCTTGATACTGACTGAATTTTTTGTGACAATATGTATATATATATGCTATGTTTGGAATATCAGTCTCTAATTAAACAGTCAGGGCTTTGATTTTCCTTCAAATTCATTTTTTATTTCTATCCAGAACACATAAGACATCTTAAATTAGAAGTACTATCGATACAAAGTCTGATATAAGATCTACTGAAATGACAGTGGAATAGAGAATGTGAAATCTTTACCAAAAATATAAAATCTTACACTATGGGATTTTGGGGGCTGTTTTTGTGGCTGACCATTTAGAATTTTCGATGCTTGTTTTGGGCATTCTTGGATTTCTTCATTGGCCATTGCACTTTTTCGTTTTGTTTTTAGTCTAGCCAAACAAATAGCGTGAGATCTATCTTGTAGAGTGCAGGTGGCCGGCTTGGGACGTGACTATAGTGTCATGAGAGGATTACCCCATTTGATTTGAAGACTTCTGTAACGTCAGAGGGGGATTAAAATTGCGTCTTCGTGGCCCACAGGTTGTTCGCTGGAGTTGTTTGTTTCTTACACTTAGGGTCCTTGTATTGTTTTCTCTTATTCCTTTTTGTTTTCGGGAGGCTTATTCCTAGATCTGTTTCTCCTATATTACAATATTCCCATATTACAATATTATTCCCTTTCCTATATTACATATATATATACGCACATAAAGACACACACACACATACATAAATTTGAAGCCTTCCTCTAAAATATAATTGTAAAATGTCATAAGTTGATTTTTCTATTTGTGTTTTAAAAACTATTCACATGTAGCTTCAAAATAATAACACTGGTATTTGTTTAATTTCTAGCTTTACCCAGGAGCCAATTACTTTTCTGTGAAGAATGAAAATTTTTATGAGCGAATGAAATAATACTGAAAACTGGAGAATTATTTTGGAATGGCTATGTGAGTGTTTGAACAAAAAGCATCAGACTGATTTTATTCAAGTGCTATGCATTAAATTTTTCTTTGCAATTATTTTTATATAACCACCTATTGAGCCTTTTTTAAATTTAAAAAATATAATGATAATTAAAAGAAGTTTTAACCATGATAGTTATGTAAACAGTGATATTTTCTTCAGGTGTGTAGAAAGATGCTTATTAACCCTTGGGCAGAAATAATTGCTTTATAGCTTTTATATATCTTACAGGAAAAACAATTTTTAAATAATGAAATACAAAACTATGTTGTGATGAAGGCTATACACTAGACATATTTTTTTAGTGAGTGTAACTTAGTTAATCTGCTAATAAAATCAGTAAACTAGATATAAAAGTAAGATTTTAATTTCACGAAAGAAATTAATTTGGTCTAAATTATTTTTTTATTCATATGTAATTTTACTGTATTTTATTTGTAACTCTTTATGTTAACCAATGTTTAAACCATGTCACTTTTTATTTTATCAAATATTTATATAATTGTTATTAAAAACTATTTTTGAGTACTTTGAGTTATGTTTTTAATAATTCAAAATTTTATTTTCCGAGTTTATAAACCAGAATATTTTATTTCATCATTTGTACAAATATACATCATAATTTATGCAAATTCAATTTATATTTCTTTTTATTTATTTACAAAATGAGTCATTTAGGAACAACTTACATATCAAGTATGGCAAATTTAATGAACAATGCATTTTTTCAGCTAGGCATATCTACAAGCAAGCACACATATAATGGACATATTCAATATAATGATAAACCACAAGAAAGTGTCCATCACTATAAAACTAAGTTTCTTCCTCTTTTTGTGTCATCCTTTCATGATTCTACTAATTGCAAGTCTTATTTTTGAAGCAGAACCAGTGTATGTATATATATAAAGGAGTATATTGTAAGAAGTTGAATTAGCATAGTACAGTTTGATATAAAATATTTTATAAGAGCTAAAATTTTATTTTAAAAAAGCTATGAATTTTACTAAACTTTTCAAACTGCATAATTATTTTGGGAATTGTGTATTTTTGACATAGAATAAGGTATTTAATACTTTATAAGCTAATTATGATGGATATAAACTTAGCACAGGCAGCTCTCAAATAACATGGTTCTGTGCCAATTGTTATTCTGGCCCTAAGGCAAAGTTGTGCTATATGAGCAGTAGATAAGAAAACTATTTTTATATTAATATATACTACAGACAGTCAGTTTTCCTTGTAAGGTAATATGTATATTTACTACATAACTGAGTTAATTTTTAAAAGTAATATTTGCTGTTTCATGCAATTCTAATTCCATGTTATTCAAGGTTGGCACATTTTCTTACTGTGCTATTTGCGATTTTGCTCAATTCAAGTACTATGCTATGTGAAGGATGCCTTTAAAATTTTCCTTTTCATTCATTCATAAACAAATTACTATTAAAAAAAATGAGTGACACTTGTCTTGTGTGGTTTTAAATGAGACCTTAAAGTCAATTTAATTTCTACAAAGTTTTTTAAAATATAATTCTGTTTAAAAAATCCTTCCAAATATTTTATGAATTTTAAGAAGCTGAGTTACTTTGTTTAGCATCCTCCTCAAGCTTCAGATAAGTCATTAAAAAATCATACATGCTAGAATAAAAGAATTAAGAGATAAAACAGAACAGCATTTAAACAATAGTCAGTGTTGCTCAGCTATAAAAAATACCCATGTACCGAGAGAGATTGCTTTTCCTTTATGTATTAAAGCCTATTAAATATGTATTTAAAATTCAGCAGCTAGCTATTAGAGATTTTCTAACGTGTATCTGAAATAAAACAACTTGCTAATAATAAGAGTAATTTTATTGCATTTTTTATAGAAAAAGAACATAGTTTTGTGAAATTAGTCTGCTATACTAAAAAATATTCGTTAAAATTTTGGGTAGTTTTAATAGCTGGCATCACTGCTGCTTACAAAGCCGATACAAATCTAATGTAATATAACAGCAATCCGGTGCAAAACAATGGTATAGTGCTCATTGCTACCTCTTAGGTCCCTGACATTTATCTTAATGCATGGTTTTAAAACTTTCCATCACACATGCAAACATTTCATCTTAGATATCAAACTAAAAGTTTTCAGTCTGATTTAGGAAGTGGTACAATCCTTTGTACACTCAATTCTGATTCATTTAAGTCATATAAACCTACTCATCAGTGAAATTAGTTAACAACTTGCCTTGTTACTAGAACTCTACCTACTTGGTCCTTAAACTAACACATTCTTGTCTTCTTTATATTGATTTGTAAATATAAACTTTTAATGGAAAGTTCAATCTTTTTTGAATGAAAAATCATGCAAACAAGCATGTCGGGGATACACTGCAGAGGAGCATCAAAGAGATAAATAATTTCAGTCTTCTGTCTTAATATTTTGATATCTAGATTTCCTGGACAATGTTTGATTTAAATACCTTCTCTCTGGTGAATCTCTCATGAATCTTTTAATTATCTCATCTGCAGTATCCAAGGAGGTGCTAAAGTAATATTTAATGAATTTTGAAACAATATATTAAGCAAAATATCACAATGTTCTTGGTATCTTTCACTTTTAGTTTCTTTTTCTTTTTAATCTTTGTCAGATGATGACCACCCAGATAGCTAAAATGCTGACTTTTGAAACCATAGTATGGATTTAAGTCGCAATACTGGCATGGATGTTTATTGCCATTTGGAGTCAGCTTTAAGCAACAGGTCTTGGTGAAATTATATAAAACATTTACCAAGTTGCATAAAACATTCACCAGAATGATCTCCAACTTTATTTAGTAGTTGGGACTTATGTATTAGTAACCCATCTAAAATAGGTCAAGAGTGTTTGACTTTTTTGATTTCTAACATTTTTATTTGTTAGAAAGCATGTTTAAAAAGGAATTCAATACAAACACTGCTATATTCCTAACCTATCTTAACTTGGGGCTACTTCAAAAATACACAAAAATCAATAGGAAACAAAGTTTAAAAGTAGTCATCAGGAAATTAAAGAACATCCAGGGTGTCACAACAGATACTGACCAATGTAGGTAAGTCTCGTGTGATACTTTTTCTTTCTTTGATTGTTCACTTCACAATATCCAAACTATTTTAAAGTCTTTACCAGATTCTGGTCTATCTCTTAAATTATTTTAAAATAACATTATCTTGAACAGTGTCATTTTAATATAATTATTAATCCATGCATAGGAATATAAAAAATATTAATTTCAGAAGAATATAAGGATGCAAACACATCAAGTGCTCATGCTTTTGTATTGAATTTATACTAGATATATATTAAAACTCTCTGGAATACAAACTGAAATGGCAGAGTATGTATGTCAGATTTAATGAATATATACACAAATGCATTTTTTTTTTTTACATTGTCACTGATTGTAAAGTGCATGTTACTCGTTTCATTATATTATAAAGTTGCAGAATTGAGTTTCCAGTATTAACACTGTTGGTCTTATCTATAGCCAACAATTTATAAAAGAGTTATTTTGCTTCTGGAATTCTTTTCACTCTATTGAATTTGCAAGCAACATCAAGCTAAGGAATCATAACTAAAGCATAATCCAATTATGATGATGTAGTATATCAATAACAATATTGACAATTTGATATGTTTCACAATATATTAGTAGCAATGAATGGTAACTCACAATCTTGAGAGAAAAATATGTGTATAAAAATTGAATATTTAATAAGAATTAAAATTTAACAGATATAATGCATATTTTGTATAATTGGAGAGCTGCTTATATATATAAATATATATATAAAATCCTATATGCGTTGTTGATCTTATGATGCCATGTTTTAATGAAACTATTAACAAAATAATCTTTATGATGCTTGATCTTTTGCTATCAAATCCAGAGTATCTGCTTAAGTTTTTTATAGTTTCATAATTTTTGAATCATTTCATATGAATTTTAGTTGCCATACATAAAGCTGCACAAATACGACATCACAATGTAAATGACTTCAGAGTTCTTCTACATAGGTAGATGGGAAAACACCTACAGTGCCGTTAAGTTCCCCTTGCCACCAACCATCTTCAGTTTTTTGCACCAGAATAATCACATCACCTAGACATAAAAAATGCATATATGACTAAACACAATATAATTTAATTGTATATATTTAACACAAATTATATAATAAAAGAAAAATTCCTTAATATAGCCTGATTCTCTGTAAATGAATATTTTTGGCAAATTCTTATTGCACAATTTTAGATTTTATAGTTACTCTAACTTTATTATAATCAAACCTTTTAAGCCAGACAACAGTCTCTGTTCAGTAAAGTGTTACTTTTCTGTACTAGAGCTTGCAGGTTTAATTTATGCTGCAGCCACAAATGTTTGTAGGTATTTTGAATTAGCTTTAAAGTGAGTAGGTACCTGCCATGCTGGATTCCTCTTGCTTAATGCTAACCTACGGGAAAAATAAATTTCCCTCTAGCCAGCTCACATTTTAAGGTATCTGTCTACGTTAAAAACGTCATTTTTTGCCAAAAATCATACTTTTTTATTTCTCTATTGCAAAATTTCAACTTTTAGGTGTCTAAATCTGTTTTTGTTTTGTCCCTATGGCATTTTAAAGAAAAGTTACAGCTATTTAAACATCAGTGACAGCTGTCTAAACAAAACGGAAGTAGTTACTTTGGAACCAGAATTTGAGGAATTTTAAATATGTATTTTATTTTTTAATAGTTAAAGTTGCTTTCATAAACTTCAAATGCATTTTTCTCAGAATGGTATTTTTAATAAAATGTTGAAACTTGAAATGTAATTTCTCAAAAAGTTCTTAAAATATTTTGTTGAAAATTATTATGAATGCTTTTGATAGTATTTAGTGAATGACCTAAAAGCTTTAAATTTGGATAATTTTTAATGATGTTACACTCATAGTTATTTATAAAGGTAATGAAAATTCGTTAAAAATTCAATGTGTATGATTTTGAAGGACCAAAATTTTACCAAATTTAAATTAAGCAAAGATTTTAGGTGATTCATTAGTCCAGTGTATAAGAAATGTGTTGTCAAAAAATATTGAAATAATTTATTAAAAAATTAGACCTTTTGAAAAAACCAAACTTTTATAGAAATTTTATAAAAACTTCTCTAGGAATCAATTTTTTAAGTGCAATTCTCTATGATAATGTAAAAACCTGAAATAGTTTCTACATTTAAAGAAAAAAGTTCTCCGAACGTAGATGGATACCTTAAAGCTATCTTGTACAGCATAAAATTCTTCTAACAGTACTACTGCATAGTTATAGAAATACCCAGAAATATAAGTTAAAAAAGATTTTCATTTACAAAAAAAATGGAAGCATAATTTTTATATCTGTCAACTACTTTAAATTAATACTTTTGCTAAAAAAAAAGAAGAAAAAAAATGTAAGTCAAAGAGAGAGTTCTTGTTAGGCTCAAAGTAAAAAAGTGAATTTAGATAGGTATTAACTTCCCAAGCTGTAATATTTCTGTGATTTTATTTCATTATTCCATCAGCAATAAAGAAAGTCATTTACCAAATTTTCCTGTAATAAAACATTTGTAATTCAAATTTAAAAAAATATCTTTGTTAATAAAAATTGTATTTAATCAGACTGTGTATGTAAATAATACATTAACAGCACCACAGCTAAGCAAAACTGGTTTCAAGAGATTAATGCTAATAGTAAAATGAGAAAAAATAATTGTATATAAGGAGAAATATACCTGGATGAAGAGTTAATTCATCGCTTAACTTTGCCTCATATTCATATAAAGCTCGACACTGCAACATATTTGACACTCCATTTGTAGAAGCAGGTATGTTAGCATAAATATCATTCCTAGAATCTAAAGAATGAGAAGGTCACTTAACTGATAATACATAGAGTAAAAATTCCTTTTTTCACAACATTGATAAGCTACATAAAAATTTCTGAATTATTAAAAACTGATTTTATATATTTACAAGTAAATGATATGTTGATCAACATAAAATTTTCCTATCACAAAAATTTCTATTTAGAGAAAATTACAAAGGTAGTATAAGGCAAGAAAGAAAACTTCAGGACAAGAATTTTTCTTAATTTGAGGACATTTTCAGGATATAATTGAGAAAATATGTAATTATTTAAGCAATGATTACAGGCAAAATTATGATACAATCAAACCTTTATTTAGCACCAATACTTTTATAATGTCACATGTGTATGAACAAATTGTCTCTACATGACTTACGATAGCACGTCTGACATTTTTTGAAATTTTCTACCACTTCTATAACATTTTTTATTTATGATATCTTTTTGTCTGAGTAGTGTATACTATTTTTCCCCATATTTTAGCATTTTCAAACAAACTTGTATTTGATGTTAATGGCACTTCAAACTGAAAGAAATGTCTTTGAGAAAATTTCAGAGAAACAAAATTATTATTCAGCGAAACTGGAAAAACTTGTCAGATTTGTAACATAATTAAAATTTTTAAACATAAACAAGTTCACAGTATCTTTTGATTGCAGTCGATAATATAAAGAGACAACAGTATAACAACTTTATAAGAGGTTATGAATGAAAATATTAAATTAGCCTTTAACAATCCAAAGTCTGGATCATCTTCAGACAAAATTATAAAAATTCAGAGGAAATGAAGGCTTGTCTTATAAATCTAAGAACAATTATGGAAAAAATGCAAGAGATACCTGACAACAGAAGGATAACTAGATTCTTAGTAACAAGGCATTCAAACAGTTATTGTTGAAATACAAACACATTTTAAAATATTTCTGTACTGAAAAAAAAATTATACTAAAATTCTCCCATACAGGTTTATGTATTGTGTCACAGTGTCTAATTTTTTTTTCTACAATATAAAAAAGTAACTTAATGCCTTTATTCAATTTAAACAATAGATATATGCATAGATTTTGGTGAGCTGACAATTTCATTATAACACCAAACTGGTATTGGAACAGGTAATAGCACACATGCTAACATTCAGGCACTTGTATCAGGAGCAACAGTGTGGTTTGAAATTTCAACATGCTAATTACAGATTATACATAAGTACATATCTTATTGGTTTCTAGATTAAAATTAAATTTAAAATATTTACACAATAATAAGCTGTAAAAGGTAAATTAAAATTTATGCATTTAAAAATTTGTAAGTAGCTTTTTTAGCTTTAACAACTTATTTTTCAGAAGTGTTTTTTATAGCAACATTGACCCTGATTAAAATATTTCCATTTTTTTATTATCAGGGATTCTAGATTTTTTTTCTACTCAAATTTGATCAAAATTCAGTTTGGTTTTTCTGCACAGTACTGAAAATTTTTAACATGCAGCATTACTGTGTAAAAAAAAAGTAATATTCAGTATTATTTATTGCAATACTTTGTACTCAATTGCTGAAAAGTAATCTTTTAGCTGTTTAAAGGTATTGTTATTTTCCTGAGCAATCTGAGGAGTTTCCGGAGTTATCACATTTTCTCATTTCTCTGGAGAATCTGGACCAGTTGGTATGTCTGTAGTAGTGCCTAGTGCCATATTGAGGTTTGACATACATCATTATAATAAAAAATAAACAAACTATAGATATATTTATTAATAAAATCGGAAATAAATATTTATATACAAAAACTGGATATTAAATCTTGTACGGAGTAATTATTTGATTAACAAAAGATAGCAACATGGACAGTGTTTCCTATAAAATATCAATATACTTCGTAGGATTAAAATATACATAGTAAAAGTTTCTTACTTAATGGAGTTTGCAAATGCATCATGAAGTTATTAATTTACCTTGTATTTGAGGAATATCAAAATCTTGGGCATCACTTGATCCTGATCCACTACTTCCAGAACTACTGTTTCGTCTCTCCAACCTCACCCAGTGAGGAATTTTTAAAACAGTTTGATACATGCCCTATAATTAAGAATATAAAAGTTAACACTATCTGCATATACTCATATTTTCACATATATATATGTAAACAGTAGAGCCCATTTAAAAAGTTAAAACTTCTTAAATGGAAAAACTGGATTATACAGATATTTTATTCTAGTAGAGATTAGTTGTTTTTCACCTTCTAAATGTGTTCCCTTTAAGTATATAATGGTATTTTTCAATTAAAATTAAATTTTAATTAAATCTAGAATCTAAATTTCAAAAATATCTAAAATATTAACTTTATGAATAATTAAAACAGTTTTTAACAAAGAAAATATTAGGTACAAATATTGAACTAAAAGTAGGAATAATATTTTATTAATTTTTCTTAATATTATTTAATTTCCAAGAATTCATAATTGATTTCATTTTAATAGTTTTACTGTTATAATCCATAACTTTCAACATCATTTAATTCCTCTATAAATATATATGTTTTCTGTGTCAGTCCAATAAAAATTTATCAAACCTCACAATGAAATTGAAAGGGGGATAATAAAACTTTTTAAGCAGGAAATTGTTTACAAGTAAAACTTATTAACCTTTTATATCCTGAATTAATTTACCATCAACTTTCTTACTGCATTTTTGCATTATTAGATAAGTTTTAATGGAGAATAATCATAGAAAAAAGAAAATTTTTACTGTATTTTAGTAGTTAATTTTGCAGCTGGTACTTTCTAGCACCAACATATATTTTTGACTCTATGATAGAAAATAAAACATTAAATTATGAATAAAGCAAATGAAATGCTAACCCGCGAAGTATAGAAGTCTGTAAAAAATAATAGTACCAAATAACTGGTAATAAACCACTAAATTTACTCAGTTGAACAGCACGTGTATCAACTGTACCACAAAATGACCTTCGAATGCCGCACGCCAATTATAAAATCCCTACTATGCGAATAAAAAGGATTCCTGATTGGTGCTATAATTTCTTTTCTGCTGTAGGAACTGCATCGTTCATGTCCTTGTGAGTACCGTCAGGAAAAACGGCTTTATTAAGAATATATAGGTGTTTGATTGAAGCGGTACTTATAAGTACCGTCAGGATAAAAAGGGTTAAATGGGGAAATTTACTATGATAGGTATATAAAATTAAAAAATGGGATCACAGAAATAGAATGTATTAAGCAGGAAAACTTCAGTAAATACATATGCATATATTTCTAATTCATAGGACACTAACATTGATATATACTTTCAAGAAGTGTTAGCATTATTTGTTTTATATACAGCATAATATTACCTAGTCAATCTTTTGTAAACTTTAGATGTTATTTAACTCATCTTATGTTATCTAAAAGATATTAAATAAATGAAGAAATTTTTTACCTGTTTGTTTTTTACTTCCATATGAGCAAAAAGTGGATGAGTTGGTTTATTATGACCATCCAACTCAGCTAATATGCACTGCATTTTAAACCTAGTTGCTTCAAGGTAAGTCAACATTGCCCGCATCTATTCAGAATAAAGTGGATTAATATAGAACATATATTTTAGAAATAGTGATGAAGAAATATTAATCTATGTTATTTTAATTCCTGTTTGTCAAAAGAATATTAAGGGATATTTTAATTAATATTCAATTATAATAAAAACAACGGTACATAATCTAAAATGTTGTCAATCTGGGAATTTTCTTGTACACATACAAATTATTCATTGTATAGTGTATCTTATTATAGATCTTTAATCATGTCTAGCAAAAAACCAAAAAGAAATGAAATACTAACATGTTGTAACTTTTCAAAGACATCTTGCTGTGCATCGGCATCTCCAAATGTTGGAGTTTCTTGAAAGACTTTGGCTAGATTTTCAACACCTTGCTTGCCTTTTCTTTCTAACTCTAAATCATGCTTCAATAAGTTTAAAAATCTTTGTAGGATATCTCTTCTCCTCTCTTTCTTCATGTCATTAGTTAAATTTTCAGCCTAAAATATTAAAGATCCACATGAATCACATAAAATTCTAATAATAAAATTTTAACAATTTATTTATAGAAACAGAAATAATAGAAGATGATTTCTTGATAATATATTTTTACAGTTATCATATGCTCTACATTTTTTACTTAATAACTTATCCATACAGTTGTGATTAGTTTGCATTCTTAAAAGGCAGTTATATTATTTTGATATATAGACAGATAAATCTTCCTGCAAAACAGTTTTTTCCTTCATAATTACAAGTATTAAAATACTGAATTATGATTTAGATTAATTAGTTTAAATACCTAGAATGGACCTACACTATATATATATATATATATATATATATATATATATATATATATATATATATATAATAAACACATATATGTATGTATCTTTTTATAAGAAAAAAATTCCAGAATGTGCATCTAGCAAATTTATTATTAAAAAATCCCAATTATCCAAACTCTGGTGATTCTGGATCATTTTAAGAATGAAAGGAAAATATTTCTCATGAATGATGAATATTTAGAAGTGCCTTTGGTACTTCTTCCACTAAGAATTGAAAGTAGCAATTTCCACTAATATGTAAATATAAGGGTTGTGTTAGACAAGGGTATGTGTACAGATGGTGAAGCACTTGACTCTAGCTGATAAGTTTAAGTAGTAACATTTTAATACAGTACGTAAATATAGAAAACATAAGAAACATTGCTCTTCTCATACTTTTTTTAAAAAGAAATAATTGTGTTTTATTCCAGATAACAACTTTGTGGTGGGCCAACATAGTGATGCATTAGATAGGCTAACCCATGTATGGTACACTGGCCAGTTACAAGCCAACAGTTGGTAATTGAATGTTTCTAATAGAATGCCAATCTAATATTAGGATGGAACCAATGCTGGCCTACTAAATGTCAACATAAGAATATGATGGGTCAACTAAATGCCATCATGCAGTTGGAATGAGCAATCTTAATACCAATAATAATAAATTCTTGTTCACAGTAAAGTGTGCAACTGCATTACATTTTTCTCCAAGTTTGGAGAAAAAAAAATATTTTCTCAAGAAAGTAACTCATAAGATGTGATTTAGTTCTACAGTCAGCAACAAGCATACATAAGAATTATAGACCTATAATTACAGTTACTTTAATTAGAAATTGCATTTATTCTCCAAACTTGGAGAACGCAGTTGTACAGTTTATTGTGACCAGAAGAGTTTACAGTGTTTTATTTTTCCCCAAGTATTAATCTTGATGTATTGCAGTAATCTCAGGGTAAATAGCATTGGCACTAAAGAATGCAGTTGATTTACAGCTTTCTTGTTAGCTACTGGTTCTGCATATGCACATAGCTATAGTGGTGGTGGAGGATTACTTTTGTGATTCTTAGCCATTAGTATACTCATATTTGTCCAAATAGCCTAAACAAGAATATTTCTATGCTGTGTTAAAGGAAAACGAACATTTGAATAACAACCAAGGACGTATTTATAGCCCCCCCCCCAAAAAAAAAAATATTTTCAGTGTATTCATTACAAGGTTTTTAAACTTATTAAAATCTGTGCCCATAACTCGTTTCCACAGAAAATGCCGAAAGGTTGTTTTTAATCATGAAAATAGTACAATATTGATTTACAGTAGAACTGGTCACAAGAGGTTGACAAATTTAGAATTACTTTTAGGTGCATATTGATACTTTTAGGTGCCCAGTGGGATAGCACTTCGCGCTCCACAACACAGGTTCAAGGTTCGAACCCCGGGCTGGGCATAGTTGACCCAGCTTTCCATCCCTTCAGTTGGTAGATGAACTGAGGACCAAGCGTACTTGGGAACTGAACACTGGGGGTTCCATGTAAGATTGACCACCTAACTGGAACATATGCTTCACACCCCAGGACCCTTGGTCATGTAAACAGAAATTGGCACCGTAGGCCCTGGCCCCTTAGGAGCTGTTGCGCAGTAGAGTTTAGTTTTTTTAGTGCACATAACTATAAATACAGATGAAGGTTTGAACAAGTCTTAAAAGCTAGAAGAATTAATTTACTTCTATAAAACTGTGCTTATAAATGCGAATGTGCTTATAAATGATGTCCTATTGTTTGTTAATTTTGTTGTCATCCAAAGTATGTAATTAAAAAAATAAATAAAAGGATGTTATAATTCCTTTCTCAATATTTAAAAAAATTTCAATTTATTCATAAAATTTGTTTAAATTTGTCTGGTAAATACTAAATCACAAATTAAATATACTCCAGTATTTACCAGAGAAACTAAAACTTGGCAAAAACTTAGCATAAAATAAAAGAAAAAATGTGGTTGCAAATATATTTTTCATGATACAATTCAATTACATTCAGCATTGCTGATCCACTTTGACTTATTTTATCTATGCATGCATGCAAAACTATAGATGTATGTATAAGAGTTATGTATGTGTGTTCTTTGTGTGTGTAATGAATATTTTGTAAATGAGATTATATGTTTATACTTTGTACTAAGACTTTGGACCTTATCTCCCCTCCTCCCCCCAAAAAAAATTCTACCTATGTCACTATGGGTTACCATAACAAATATGTTATGCAATAAATTCTCATACAATATGGATTATCATTTTCCTTATGAACTTGACCTTGAAATAGAATTATTTCCCTTATGAACTCTCAGTCACAAGTGTGAACAATAAATTTGTATAAAAATTAATTGTGGGTAAAAATTATACATACATAAAAATCAGGTAATATTTGTTCTGGAATATTAGGACCTGTTCCTTTTGTTTCTATAAGTTTTTGTACATCTGCTGCAACATCGATAATATTTATTGTAGTAGTTAACCTCTCAGAACACTGAAAAGAGACAAAAATTATGAAACTGACATAGAGCATAAGCATTATACATTAATTTACATACATACTATATTTAAAAAAAGTTGGAAATTTACATTTATTAAAATTCTACAACACACCACATATTTATACATAAAATTATGAAATAAAATAACTTCAAAAGTGCTATAGAACAGTTTTTTTCAATGTTTTTATTTAATTTTGTGCCTGAATCTTCTGACTGATTTACCTATAGTGCACTATATATATAAACTATATTCATTTCAGTTGATAAAAGCAGCATAAATGTATGGCCTTTAATTTATGGTTTTGAATTTATAAGAATTGTACATTATTACATTTATGTTAGGACTTCATTTTTTATGTTCAATTACCAAAAGAAAAAATTAAGGTGATTAGCATGATTAAAAAGGAAAACTCTTATACTTTATCTATTCCCAACAAAAGGTCAATCATGTCGACTTTGGATTAACGTTTTTAGTATATTCTACCACAAAGGCTTTATTTTGATTAATTGCCAGAAAGTAGTTCACTTAATAGATAGCCAATAAATAAGTAGAATACATTTTGAATTTCATGCAATAACAAAGAGATGGAGTGTTAATATAAATTCAAGTAAGTTTTTCTCCACCTAAAAAGTGTGTGCTGACCTTAATTATTAGCATTCCCCTTTTTACAAAGCTGCAGGTATTTGCTGACCATTTTACTGTGACAGCACCATATAAGTATATCACTTTTGCACCCTATGAAGGGACTATTAAGTAAGCTTAACTGTGGGCGAATTGTGAGTATATTTCTAAATTTAAATCATAGTTTTTTTATACTGTTGGTTGCAACTCCAGCAGGGGTCACTAAGAATTTAAGCAATTTCTTTAATTTATCATACTAATTTTACCATTACCAATCATTTTTACACTGTGTATCTGAAAATAGATAAAGACAATAGAAACAAAGGAAAAACAAAAACGTTTCAATGCATTAATTTATAATAAAAATGTTCATTTCACTTACTCTGCATGTGATGCTGTCAGTTTGTTAAAGGTCCTAAATAATTCAAGATCAACAGGTTTTGGTAACATGTGTCTACTGAGCTATCTTTATCAAATGATTCAAGGTTGAAAATTGGTTTTTAATAATAATACCTTAAAAGATTTTTGACTAGAAGTCACAAAAGAATTTCCAACCATTTATAAAACTGCCATAAACTTTCTTTTACCTTCTATGACATATTTGTGTTGATATTTTTGTATTTTAATCATCATAAAATCAAAGTATCCATCAAATCTAAAGAATATTGAAGTGCTTTGTCCTGCAGTGTCAACTATTTTGCTGATATTTGATAATATAGTCAAACAGAAAACAGACATACTCTTCCCATTTATCACATACGAGAGCAAAGTGGGTTTTCTCAGTAGTGATTATCCTCATGGTTAGACTTAATGGATAGACTATAGTTATTGTTAGAATTTATTTTCATTATTGTATTATATTTTAAAGTTTGTTATTTTTCTTAAATTTTCCCATTGTTCTATGTCTTAAAATTAAAAATTAAAGTTAATGACCTTAAACTGCAATAGTATATTACAGTACAAGTGATTTGTGACATTGAGTGTGTGCTTATGAGGGGTTCATGAATGGAGACTGCTGCACAGAATTTAATTCCTTACTTTTAATGGAGTTTATTAATTTCAAAAAGTTCAGAATTGTGCATTTAACTTTCTACTACTACTCAAAGTTAGTATGGTAGAAAGGTTGATAACTCACAATAAACAGAGTTGTAATTTTGACAAGGACACTGGATAAAAGTGGTTTTAACCATCTAAAACTGGTCAAAAGAGGCCAGAATTATTAAAAATAGTTTTAAATGGCTTTAATTTTAATATAGATCTTTGGTACTTAGAAGTGACTTTTAATAAGCAATAAAAATAGTAGTAAAGTTAAACGAAATATTACACTAACAAGTTCATAAGATTTAACATGCTTATACAGTATAATAAGAATGTTTGAATGTTAAAAATGAACCATGCACATGCAATTGTAAAAATGTAATCCAGTTGCAGCATAAAACATAAAATACACTTGGACCTAAGGTCTGATGGGCAGCAATGAAGAAGGCTAAAGGCATTAACATAAAATTTGTTGATTTACAATGCATCTAATGAACTGTTGTGCCAGCTCTTCATCTACACAAAGATTATTTTCAAAGTTTGGAGTAATCCAAAATAAATTACGAAATTGCTTAAATTAAGAGACAACTGCAAAACTTGTTACTTGTAACCGTTTTTTTAATTCAACATAAATTACATATAAAATAGCCTGTATATAAAAAAAGTAAGTAAAACATTTTTTTTTTTTTTGTATCCTGGTGTTATATTTGTTTTTTGCTAGTGTTATTTATATTATGACATTTTTAACAAATGTAACTTGCCTTTAACATATCGTAGTAAATTATGTTTGATTAGTAGTAAATATATTGAAAAGTGAATTTCAGAGGTCAAAACTGGTCAAAATTGATATTGATTAGGATGGTTAAAACCACTGGTTTAAACCCCCATGGTTAAAACAGATACAACCCTGACAAAAAACCACTTACCCTGAAGAGTACAAGACATGGTGTAGATTCCCCTCAATTTTGATCATCCTCATGAGAGGGAATTGCTTGACACATATTGTAAACATCTACATCAGCAGTTGCCCAATAACTTGTTACTTAGAGATAGAGGCCCTAATTGCTAGGTCATCTCTTATTGAAGTATATTAAATTTAATGCATTTTTTTTTAAAATTAACTTGCAGTGATGCTAAATTCAATATGTGGTTTGGGCATATGTCAGCCTTCAGGTATTCTGACCTGTCATCTGCAGCCTTATGATGGTTCTTAAGAAATCGGTCTTTTTTCCCTCTATAACTACCAGATAACCAAGGCCCACAACACTCCTTTAAATAACAGAAAAGATATGGAAGAAATTTAAACTTTCATCATTCCTATCATTTTAAAACAAATTATTCTTAGGCTATAATTAATCCTATAAATATTTTATATCAATACATGCTAATATATAAATTTAAATAAAGAAAGGTTTTACTAACTTGAATTAAAGATGGTCCCATTGTACTGTAATGATTAGCATACTTTTCTACAAAATCCTGCATACTGTGCAAACGTTCTTCTTCGAGATGTTGAAATGCTGAATCTGCTCTATAAACAGCTGTCTCCCAGTCTTGTCGAGCTCGTTCAGCTTTTATACAGGCATTATAATAGTCAATGTCAGCTCGAGTAAGCAATTCTTCAGCTTTTCGTTTCTTAGCCTCCAACTTAAAATGAAGAATATATATAAGTATTTAAATTTAAAAAAAAAAAAAGAGGAAAGGAAAGGTTAATGTAAACAAAACAATTTTTCCATTCAGAAAAAATAAATTTACAAAACTTAAATGAGATAACAAATAAAACAAAAAAAAAACCTATCTTTCTACTTATGTGTGTGCACATATACTTATGTGTATGCACACACATACACATATTTATACAAATTTATGGAGTTTGATGCCTCTTATTCAGAAGCAAACACAGACTTCTTTCATGGGTGAGGTTTTAAATCAAAGTGTTGCAGATAGATAAATTTTTGTATCTAGCATCTGTGCCATATTGTCAAACTATAATGTTATAAGTGTTCATAATGTTAAAATTTGACAAAAATAAAATAAATCTCAATAAGCCAAGGTATAATCTTTAGGTTAAAAAGTAAAACTTTATATGTGTATGTGTAAAAATTATTCAGTGGTTCCCAAAGTGGATCCTATGTACCCCCAAGGATCTGAGGGAAGTAAACTTACTTTGAGGTACATGGATAATGTTTGAAGACTCACAAAAGGTTTAATGTAAAGTAGAATAATTATGATCCATTTTTATTTTTAAGAAAGTTAAAATAAATAAAACAGCAATGAAACCACCAAGGGTGATGCATAATTCTTAATTGTCCAAGAAATACCAGGCTATGCAACTAGTGCTTTTTATATTTTATTTTAATATTACTACTAGAAAATTCATGATTATGTCAACCTTTAAAGAAAGAAGAAAGATACAAAACCTATAGATATAAAATTTTGAAGGGTACCATCTCCTATACTTATCTTGGCAATGAGATAAACAATAAATGTGAAATCCATGAGAGTATAAGCAAACAGATACAAATTGGAAATAAAGCAGTTTTGCAAATAATAGATTAGGGGAGAGTGGGACACCTTGGAACATAGCCCACCTTGGGACACCTTTATTTTCGGGCTTTAATTTGCAACCAGGAATTAGTGCTCATGTGTATTGATAGATGACATTACTCTTCACTTCTCAAAGAATTTTGATGAAGATAGTGCTTATAGGTAAGGAACAATTTCATTTTCTTTGTTTTGAATAACCCAAAATTACATCAATGTGCATTTTAAAAAGTAATTTTTTTGAAAAAAAATTTAAATATTTAAAAAAAAGTGTATTGTTATGAAAGAAAATTCATTTATTATTATTTCTATGCTAATAAATAAACTGTATTGTTAAACCTAACTATATAATAGTTACCAAAAGATACTATGTAAAATGGGGCAGGTTGGGACACACATAGATGGGGCACCTTGGGACACTTTAAAAAGTGTAAACAAATATCAATTCAAGCAAAATAATTAATATTTTGGTGCCTAATTTTTAATTGATGATTTAACATGTCAAAATATTAATTTATTAAGTTATAGACGTTGAACACTCCTAAAGAAACAATAGGCCAAAGGTGCATTTTGTTAGAATTTAAAGAAGAATTTGCTGGCATCAAATATAAGATTTGTTAAAAAAAATGTATTAACTTGAACAATTTTCAGCCATTTCTCTTTTATAACAGTTAATAAAAATAATTTGAACAGTATTTTGTATTTGTTATTTAGTGTCCCAACCTACCCTATACAGTGGGGCAGGTTGGGACATTGGAAAGGTATTTTATTTCTTTTATTAGTCCTTAATGAAATGAAATATTAAGTAGATTTAATGTTTATAAGAAGCAGATATGATGACAATATATGAATGCATACTAATTTTTTTAATTAGCTTTAAAAAAATTCATAAAAATGTTTAACTGAAAAGTGTCCCAAGGTGCCCCGGTCTCCCCTACTAAAAAGTAAATTAATATCTAGAAATTGTAAAATGCAGATATACAAAACCCTAATAAGACCACTTATAACATATAGATCTGAAACCTGGGTGTTTTCTAACAAAGATGAAAATATATTAAGAAGCTTTGAATATAGAATAATAAGAAGAATCTTTGGTTTGGTTTGGTTTAGTTTGGAGTGCTACGGTCTACTTTTTGCAACACGAGGGCTAATGAGACCGGACCTACAACTTAAAGCCGCTTCCGAACGGCTAAGAACATCCATGCCACTGTGGGATTCGAATCCACGAACTCCGGTTCCGAAGGCCAGTACACTAACCAATCGGCCATCGTTCGACAGAAGAATCTTAGGAGCCATACATGAAAATAATTCATGGAGAAGAAAATAAAACCATGTAATAGAAAGACTGATTAACGGGGAAGACATTATAAGATATATTAAGTCTAAGAGAATACCGTAGATAGGACATGTAGAAAGAATGAAGGAAACTGACTTGTACAAAAATATTATGAGCAGAAAACTGTATAACAATACGAAACGAGGACGACCTAAACTGAGATGGATAGACCAAGTTGAAGAAGACCTAAACAAAATTAATATAAAAAATTGGAAAAGGAAATCAGAAGAGAAAGCAACGTGGCATTCTATTGTCGAGAAAGCCAAGGCCCACCAAGGGCTGTAGAGCTATTAAAGAAGAAGTTACTATTAGAAACATGAAAGTTGAAATTAGTTTTCTTATAGTGTAGTTGTATGGAACAGTTTCACTTGGAAGGTTCATCATAAAGTGTTCCCCATTATCAGAAGGTGTCTATGGGTATAAATGCTTGTGAACTACAAGGCAACTGGTACATGGAAGCTCCCTCCTCCTTGTGTACACCACTGTTCTTGTTCATCACGTACTTTATTTCTTATTTTATAGATAACGTTTTCATTTATCGTACACACTTTTTTCCTCTTTCATTTAGAAAATCATGATGAAAAGATAGGAATGATCCTTCAGCTGGGTTAGGCTGACGTAACTCAGAGAGAGTAACTCACGGTAAGTTCGGGCGTGAGTATACAAACACACACTTTCTACCGATAATTGTTGAAACACACATATATCGTCTAACTACTGGCTTATTCCGTGATCGCCACGGTTGATTACCGGTTTAAGTATTAAAAGATTATGGATGAGCTTAATAGATATTCCTATAAACATGGTGGCTTGTCACGATCTCAGTAACCTTGAACCGGAAATTAAGGATGATTCACACTATATCGTTTCCAGGGCCTGAGTACCGCACAGGTCAACTAGGTTGCGGCCTTTGGCCCCCAAATTTTACGAGCTAAACTAATTTGAACTTAATTACTAAACTTATTTTTTGGAAATCCAGAATATTACGGACTTTTTTTCAGTTCTTAAATTGATTTACGAAAAAAGATAGGTGTTGGATTCCAGGCAGTCTTTATCAGGCTATTACTGTGACCCGGTCATGATTTAAACGGGGCACGAACGACGCACGGTCGTAAACTAACACATATCTTTCAGCCAACACACGTCCCAGGCAGGATGTAGTTTGAATGCATTAATAGAAAATACATACGATGCAAATAATAAAAGTCTTCTTAAGTCTGGTGTCAATCATGATCTGATTTAGTGTTATACCCTTAATATATTTTAGTAAACACCAAACTATAAAGAAAAATAGAAATTTGAAACAAATGTCTTATAGTAAAAGTAATTATTGTAGTGATATGTGTAGCCCGCTTTATTAGGAGTTTTTTTTTTTTTCAGCGTGATTCTTAAAACTTTCAGGCAACTGTGTAATAAGAGAACCTATAATCAGTTGCAGGGAGCAACGGTGAAACCAGCAGTACACATACAAACACACGTATATAGAGAGATAGACAGATACTATAGTGGCAAATGTATAATAACTATACCTTCTAATAAATTATACACTGTTTGGACGCCTGTGATAGAAAAGAAAAACTAACTTTATTCAAAATCAATAGTTGGTAGAGCTTCCACTAGAGGCAATTACTGAGTGAACTCTCCGGGAGTTACTTTCAACAAATCTTTGAATTACATTTAGTGGTATTGTCTTCCATTCCGCTTGGAGTAGACACACAAGTTCCTTCACCGATTTTGGACGGGTAGTGCACGCCTTAATTCGGCGATCCAACTCGTCCCAGAGGTTCTCGATAGGGTTCAGGTCTGGGATCTGGGCAAGCCAGTCCATTCGCTGAACTCCATTGACACCATACCAAACCTTGGTTAATCTCAAAACATGACAATTGGCATTGTCGTCCTGAAAAAAAAAAAAAAAAAAAAAAAAAAAAAAAAAAAAAAAAACAGGAATCTAACCGTAGGAAGCACATTCTCATCCAAAATAGTGCAGTAGGCATCGGCGTTGAGCTTATCCTGAACTAACACCCCCAGACCATAATTCCACCTCCGCCGAACTGGACTGTTGGCACAATGTATTCTGGCAGGAGACGTTCTCCAGGCAGACGGCAGACCAGATCCTGCCCTCCAAAAGGTAAAGGGTGAACCTTGATTCGTCGCACCAAAGAATCCGTTTGCACTGATCTACGGTCCAATTTCGATGTTCTTTGCACCACATTAACCGAGCAGCGCGATTGGACTTTGTGATCAAAGGCTTATGGGCAGCAGCACGACCATGAAAACCAAGCAGATGTGCTTCCTTACGGATGGTATTCATTAAAACAATACTCCCGGATGCCTGTTGAAACTCCTCGCGGATGAGAGCCATCGATTGGGTGCTGTTCTTCCGAATTTCTCTGGAGAGCACTCGTCGGTCTCTATCTCCCAGTTTCGTTGGTCTGCCGACTCGGGGCACATTCCGACAATCACCGTTCACCTTCCACTTCTTAATCACAAAGGCCACTGTCAATTTTGGGTACTCCAGATCGTTAGATATGTCCCACATTTGTGATACCCGATAATTATACCTTTCTCGAAATCAGAGCTCCGAACTGCACGGCATCTTGCATGCGACTAATGCCGATGCTGTTTCCTACACGATGTATACCGGCGGAGGCCGTGACGTACCTCAGGACCGCAGATATCGTCATTTGCATAGGTGTTCAAATACTTATTGGCAGACAGTGTATATTAATGCTGTAATAGATTCTAAAAAATCTTAATATAACACTAGGCTATAAAAAGAGAATTGCATAATATATATATGTGTGTGTGTGTGTTAAATGAAAGCACTGGTAGATCTTTTTAAAAGAGCAAGTTAATGAAAGAAGGGCGTTATTTCATTAACTTCATGACTTGCTTCAAGTTGGAAACGAAAAGTACTGTTTAGATATTGGCCTCCCCACATACAGAAATTTTGGCTGCATTACTGCTTATCACTTTTCAAAAAACAAAAATTTCATGTCAATGAAACTTCAACGTAATGCTATAAAAAAATGTTGATTTTCTTTTAATAGATTTGAGGTAAGCCTACCTTATGGATATCTTTTTCCGTTAAAATTTTTCCTTTGTTGGCTTTACAGTCAAGAGCCTGCTCTTGCATCCTTTCATTTTCCCTAGCACAAGCGTAGCTCAGTTTTTTGGCCTTCAGTTCATCATTTCTTCTGTCGTTTAGTGTTTTGGAAATTTTATCTACAGTACTTTCGATCTGAAAAAAAAAAAAAAAAAAAAAAAAAAAATTAAAATGAGTGTTAATAATATTTTTAGAAAATTAAAAGCAATGAGGCTCAGAATATAGGCCCATAGTTATATATATTGTCAAACTTACAATTTTTCTTTGTTTATGTTGACAATCTAATAATACTTTCATAGGTTTCACTACATCATCTTCTAGGTAAATTGAAAAATGCCTGTAAAAGAGGAAAAGTTCATATTTTATTCTGTGCATAAAAAAATCCCCACCGGAATAAATTAATATAAATAATTCTTTTAAATTTTTTCGATGCAGTTGGCAATACAGACATATCTTTATACTAAACACGACTGCGAAGCTGTTACTCAGTTAACATCACCCAGGCAGCACGTTTAGCTTAAGGTATCAATCTACGTTCGGACAACTTTTTTCTTTAAACGTAGAAACTAGTTAAAGTTTTTACATTTTTAGATTTATTTCTTATATATTATCATAGAGAATTGCACTTAAAAAATTGATTCCTAGAGAAGTTTTTATAAAATTTCTAATAAATAAAGAAAATTTAGTAAAAAAATCGGGTTTTTTCAAAAGGCCTAATTTTCTGATAAATTAAATCATTTCAATATTTTTTGACGCAACACATTTCTTATACACTGGGCTAGTGAATCACCTAAAATCTTTGCTTAATCTATATTTGGTAAAAAATTTTTGTCCTTCAAAATCATACACATTGAATTTTTAACAAATTGTCATTATTTTTATATCTAACTATGAGTGCAACATCATTAAAAATTGTCCAAATTTAAATCTTTTAGGTCATTTCCTAGTAAATACTATCAAAAGCATTCTTAATAATTTTCAACAAAATATTTTAAGAACTTTTTGAGAAATCACATTTCAAATTTCAACATTTTATTAAAAATACCGTTCTGAGAAAAACGCATTTGAAGTTTATGAAAGCAACTTTAACTATTAAAAAATTTAAATACATGTTTAAAATTCCCCACACTTTCTTGCTTCAAAATTTTCTAATTGCCAAGTTGCTAACTATTAAAAATACTAGAAAAATGTTTAAACTAATCTTCAAGAAAATTAAAAAAGTTTTGTCCAAAAAATGCTCTTTGAAAGGCCTTAAATTTACAACTTCCAGTTCCGAAGTTACTACTTCCGTTTTGTTTTGACAACTGTCACTGATGTTTTAACAGCTGTAACTTTTCTTTAACCCCTTAACGGACAATGGTTTAACAGTGAAACCACCTGTTACTTTCTTTTCTTTTTTTTAAAGACATATGATCTTTACGATTTTCTGTGTTTTAGATACTCCAAACTATCAATAGATAGCTATATACTCAAACTTTCAATGGACTACACTTAATTTAAATTTCTGATTGAAATATAGTAGTTTAAACTTTCTTTCCGTGGAAACATCAGGAACTTGATTTTATCCCATACCATCCAAAATAATACTTATAAATTGTTTAGATATTTATTCATTATGTAATTTTAATGATAGTGTAACGTATCCGGTCCCTGTTTCAGGAGACACAAGGAAGAATCAGATATATCTGGAGTAATATATTTATTGACACTTCTGCTATATACATCATTTCACAACTATAAAAAAAAACCCATCTGATCACAGGTAAGTGATTAGTACACGTAGGCCTGAGTAGAGACGGGTACCTAAACTAAATTCAGTCTCTGCCGAAATATGGGTGCGTAGACGGAAGAATCAATTCGTAGCTCTCTCAATAATTCGCTGAAGGACAAGTAGAAGATCTGCACCGTTAATTCTGAAGAACAGTAAACAATCCTGAAGAGGATTATATTAGAATACGGAAACCCAAAGCACAGGGTATCGCTTAAATCTCACAAGAGATTTATCCCAAGACGGGATTTCGCTAATGAGAACTCTCCCATGGACGAGGTGACCTCCGGATTAGCCGATGCGGGCTACTCCTTCAAGAAAAGATCCCAAGGTGGGATTATAGCAAAAAAACTCTCCGGTAGAGAGACTGGTCAAGGCGACCTCTGAATTAGCTGGTTGCTAGCTAACTAACTTCTCTAAAAAAAAAAAAAAAATCTTCTTCGTCTCTTTCTAGGGGAGGGGCCTCCAAGAGACGGGCCTCACCCACAATTTTATTATTGGGTCACCTAGCGATGACCTCACCTTCGACCAACTGCATTGGTCCGGGTTAAACCATCATCGGCCGCAAAGCCAGGAGCTTAGCGGCTACATCTGAGAAGCGGCAAATCCTTTGTCGTTCCGCGATCATTTTTTTTAGTTGTCAGAGAAGGTGCCGTGTCGTCTGGCATATTGTTCCTTTACTATAGTGCACGGTCGTGTAGACTTCATGGTGCCGTAGAAAACAATCCTTTTGTATCCACACAAGTCCACCTTTCAAAGCAAAGTTCTTTGACGATACACCGCTAAATCACGCCGTTACAATAGTTATTCTTAGCTTTTCCCAATATAATTCTATAAGAGAGTATTATTTTTATGCTGTTCATATTTATAAATTCAACCACTTCCCAATTCTTCACCCTCCTAAGTTATATAAATTTTATTTCCTATATTTCAAATTTCTAAGGTTCATGGATAACATTTATAACATAATTCCTGTAAATTCCAAACAATTTGTACTAGTGAGCTTTAAAGGGTTAAAATGCCGTAGAGACAAAACAAAAACAGATTTAGAAGCCTAATATATGACATTTTACAATAGAGAAATAAAAAAAAAATTATGATTTTTGGCAAAAAATGACGTTTTTAACGTAGACGTTAAGAAACAGACGACTCTCAGACTTGGTCTGCCACATCCACAGTTTATCGTTTGAACTTGGAGGATATTGTGATCACGAACCCAGGGCCTGATTAAAGCACGGGCCGACTGGACGACCCCCTAATTTTAGGGGCCCCCTAAAATTTGGTACTTAATTATTAAATTTTAAATAATTTAATTAATAAAATTTGAAAATGTTTTTTGTTAATTCTTCGAGTAATATTTCATGAAACCTTATTCAGAAATTAAATAAAAACAGTTAAAACGCTGACAATTTTATCTAAAACACACTCCAGTTTACTTATTTACATCAATCCAGTCACTTTTTTTTTTTACTCATTACTTACTCCATGGTTCTGAGTAGAAAAATCCTTTGCTTTTGAGGTTATACTATTTTTTTTTCTGTCATTAATTTTGTCTGAAAATCTATGAATAGCTATTATTTGTTAATCTTACGTATGCTGTTTTATTTTATTTTTATATAAAAACTTAATTGCAAGTGTTACAGTTTACATCATTGAGGATTTACAGATTTTTGACATTCGACTCTACTACAAAGGAATGTAAACATAAAAAAAATTAATATAAACTTTCCTCCAAAAATATTCGTTTGTATCCTTTTTTATAAACTATTTTTTTGCCCAACTTTGCCTATACTCTGTGTAAACTCAATAGGCACTTCAAGGTCACTGATTTTTCCCCGATGACCAACTGTAACTATGGTAACGACAGTTGGGGAATGATTTTACTCTTTTTTTCCCACTGTGTTAAGGGGTGTCATGCATCGTGTGGGCTCTCCGTGCATGATGAAAGTATGTTTATTTAGACTATACTTTGAAGAATACTTAATACTTTACACAAAATTTTATAAGTCCTTTCAGACCTGTTTCTAAGTTCATAAATTTAAGATATAATCCCATTTCATAAAATTACAATTTAAAATTGTATGTTACATTCTAATCCGTAAGATTTAAAAAATTCTACTAAAAAAGTAAATCTAATTTTTTTTCACACACAGTTGCATTATTTACAGAAATAATTAATATCATTAAGATGATTGAATATTTCGCTAATTTTAATGATTAATTAGTTATAATTTCTCACTATTTTTCTTTATATTTGTATGATTCTTTTAATCTAAATATCAAAAGTATTTCTTAATAATTAATTTATTTAAGAGAATGTAGTTCTGAAATTCCTTAAATTTAAGTTGTATGTTAATAAGTATATTATGAAGTTATGTGGACCATAGTAAACTTTCTATTTCAAAATTGTACTGTATTAATTATTTTAAGATTTTACAAGAATTGAAGGAGGTCTTAATGCAATAACAATATTTTGTATAATTTTATTATGTATTTAAAGATTTTTGGTCTGTTGATACACTTTTAGAAAGTGAAAATTTCTTTAGAAGGGAGAGATTCCTAATGTTTTAATAAGAATTCTAAATTAAAATGAATTTTTGTATTTTTACAAAAAAAAAATCTGTGATTTATTATAATCATTTTATACATATTGTTAAACTTTTCTTTATGTAAATAGTTAACGCCTTTATGCACAACTGAAAATTTTGACTTTGCTTATAATAATAATAAAGCAAGTTGTCTGAACGTATTGGAATTAAATCCTCAACTGAAGTGCTGAAAATAAGTGTGAATGCACAGGCTTCTTCGTCGCTACCATAGTAACTGATGACTGGGGAAACGAGAAAGTGTGACCTTGAAGCGCCAATAGATTTTACATGGACTATAGCACGAACCTATTTTATGTGCCTTAGCCGAGTCGCCGTTAATGAACACGGCTGATCTTTGGCAGTCTTGAGCCTCGAATTTCGGTTATGATTATTTTAAATCAAAGAAGTACAACTTAATTATGATTTTGACCATTTTTATTCATAAAGGAGGTATTTCTTGCAGTGATTCCTTTCTAACTAATATCCTTGATTTTTCACTATATCTATAGCTCGAATTTATTACACAATTTTCATTTGACAAAAAGGCTAATGTAAAGAGTCTTGTCACCCCCCTCATAGTTGGTAACCGGTGCAAGATACACCCACAGCTGATGTTACCAATTTTATCTTGTTTATTGTAAGTATTTGAGCAGAAAATGTTCCCTAGATCTAGCTAAAACAATAATGCCGATAAGAAGTCATTATTTCATTATTGGAGGGGGAAAACTTAGTAATTTACCAATAGAAACGAATATGAAAAATGTTTTAAAAGATGAAGTTCCTATTTTTTAACTGAAAAATTGTATTATTAAAAGTACCGGGTGACCGAGCTCCGCTCGGAGAAAACAGGTATCGAAGCTAACTCGAAGATTTAAATTTTCAATTGTGATTTATCAAAACAAAACATGCCATAAATACAAAGGTAAAGTTTGAAAAGTCATAGAAAATAAAATGTAATTGATAACAAAAAATTATACAATTAAAGAAATGGTACAAAGTGAGCAGTGTAAAGATTGAAGTGTGTTGAATGGAGAAGCATTCTGACAATGACGGTATCTTCTAGTTGTCCATTTGCGGGTACAATTGAGTTGATCGCTTGTTGTTCCAAAATTCCGGCTCCTTGAAGAATTTCATGTAGAGGTGCGTTCTGCATGTTGAAAATGTAGCTTGAAATCTGATGAATGTTGAAATGTCGAACTTTGTTGACGGTGATTTGAAATCGAAATCAGTTCCTTAACACGTTCGCTGCCACCGACTCACTGGCGCGTCCGAGCGGCACCTCATGGTATGCCGACGACGCACTAACGCGGCGACGGACTTTGATAAGTTATATGCTCTGTGTTTAGTGTGGCTTTGGAAATTGAACGGCGAGGTTGTTTCGGCACGTTAGTGAAGCCTTATTTTTTAATTTTTTGTGGTTGGTTTTCAAAATTTTTGTTTGCATTATTTTTTTTTTTTTTTTTTTACTATATCGTTTATGTGTTATATATACTTTGCTACATTAATTTAATATTTAGAGTTGATAGAAAATAAAAATGGAAACCGATATTAAGGAATAAAGACAAATCAATAAAGACTTTTATTATTATTAGTATTAATTCGTCAGAACTACAGCCAATCGATTCCTCGAGGTCGAAAACCCCCGGGTACTAATTTTCACTTGGTTTGGACGCATGAGAAAAAAGTTTGCCCGCACCGGGGATCGAACCTGGCCCTATCTGTAGCTCCGAACTACGTGACCTTAGCGCGTCAAAACCGATGCCAATCGATTCATCGTAACCAAAACCCCCAGATCCCCAAGTTTACTACAGTTTATTAATTCTGGGGCGATTTTCGACTTGACAACCATTCCTCGTATTATAGTATAGGATTACAAAAGAAAACAGGAACCCACTTAAAAAGTTTCCGATTAAGAAGTTTTCCCTTTTCGTTTTGAGCTGCCAATATTATTAATATGTTGATAATAGTAAATTTCTCGTTTAAATTAGACGACATAATTTACTTTTACTTTATTTATTGTTGGGGTGAGAGCTAAACTTTCGCAAATCATAAGCAAACTCGCAGTCGCTTGTTAGTTTTAAATAATAGTTTGACAAAAATTTAACTACTACAGAAACTACTTTTTGTCCGCAAAACTTCTTTCCTACCCTCTACTGCTTCCATAGCAAGTTATGATTAATATTCAAATTTCTTTCAAAATTGGGCAGGGTACATTTATCAAAAAAAGAAATTTTAATCAAGTGAAAGGGTACTTTTTGTACGTCATCCTGGAGTTATTTCTCAGTAACATATATATAATGTGTAAAAACGGAATGAGTAAAAAAATAATTTTTAAAATTGAAGAAATCCGTTTTAAATTGGGAAAGAGACCACAAACAGATAAACTACGGTAGAACCATTGATTTATTCACGTATGTTAAATCTAAATAAATAATGTTGTAAATACTTTTTCTTTTTCATATGATATATAAATACATGTACTCCGCTTAACACTTTGACTGCCAAGCCAAAATTGCAAATGTTCACAACGGGGCCAAACTTTTTTTTTTGTGTAATTTGTATTTTTTCAACATAAAACTATATGTAAAAACAATATTTCAAAACAAACAATATTTTAAAACAAACTCTCTCTATTTATATATATTCCCTTTTTTGTTGCATGTTAAAAATATTTAATTTTTCATAAAACTTAGCTCATAAAATCGTCACATATACCAATTTGCGCAAACCACGTATACCTAACACATCGTAGGGAGCCCAACAATCAAACTCCAATACGATTTTCATGTAACTCATAACATCTTTGATAGCCATGGCCTGAAGTGTTAAAACACCATGGCTATCATATCGGATAGCCAGTGTCTCAACGGAAATATCACTGGATATCACATATGATAGCCATGGCAGTCAAAGTGTTAATGTGATCGCTGTTAATGTTATCAATCGCTTATTGTTATCGAAATCCCTTGGTCCCGATTTTCTCTATTCATTTGTATTTTAAAATTATCGCATTATGTGATCATTACATCGGTTAATGGGATCAGTGTTCGAACCTCCTTTTAACTGGCAAAGGAATATTCACAATACATTCAGAAGGAACCCATTCTTTTTTTTCTCCTTCGCTGTTGTTTGAATTTCCGAGAATTCTCCTCTTCAATCTAGGGAAATGGAGAATGAACAAAGGAGTGGGAAATTTCACGTTCCTGGAAATTTTTCAAAAATGTGCATTATATTTAATGTAGCTAAAACAATTTAATATAAGATTTGTTCTTTTTTTTTTTTCGGACACTTTTTGCCAGTATTACACATGGGGTAAAATGGACCACCAGAACCTGGGGTAAAATGGACCATGGTCCATTTTCCAGGTTGTGTTTTTTTTTTTTTATTTCTGTATCCCATATGCTTTTCTAAGTTGATTTTATGTGTGATACTTTAAAAAATATGCAATCGGGATTTAAAGTAACAGATATATGGCCATTCAATGAAAACGTCTTTAAGGATATCGAATATCTCTCATCATATGTGACTGATCAACCGTCACCAGATTTTGAATTACCAAGTACAGCTGATTTCAATCAAGCACAGGTGATCAACAATCAAGCGTAAGCATAGATGATTAGCAACCAAATACATCACAATCAGTACAAAGTGAAAATCATCAGTTGAAAACAATATCACCTTTTGAATTACGCTCCTTGGCAAAAGCTAGCATGCACAAGACAACAAACAACCGAAAGAAGAGTGTATCAAAAATTCTAACTGATACACCAGTTAAAACGATGATTTAAAAAGATGTCAAAGAGAAGGAAGAGAAAAAATTAAAACAGAAAAATGCTGCTTTATTAAAGCTAGGTAGAATTTAGAAAAAATGTTAGTCTTAGCTATACAGAAAAATGATAAAACTGTGCATTTTAAAGCAAATAAAGAAAATTTATGTGGATCAGAAAGTTGGAGTGATTCGGAAAATATGTCTGTTTATAGTGATACACAACACAATGATAAATAAAGCAATTAACAGCATGATGCTAAATTTGATAATGAATTTAAAGTTGGCAAGTATGTTTTGGTTAAATTTTTGACAAAAAAGACAGTGGTTCATTTTGTTGGTTTAATAACAGGAAGAAATTATGAAGATTACGTTCTTCTGAAATTTATGAGGCAAAAACCTAATCAAAATGTGTTCATTTTCCCTGACAATGTTGATTAATCACTTGGAAATGTTCAAGATATTGTGATGAGTCTCCCAGACCCTACTGCTTCTCAAGAAAATAGCAGACTTTCAGTAACACACAAATCTTTTGGTGTATCATTCATTAACTTCAATATTCGCTAATATTACGCTTTATATGTACAGATTGTAGCTATAGAAAATAAATATAATACATTTTATGTTTTGTACTATTAAATAACGTACTACATTTAAGTTAGCTTTAGAGATTTCTTTGCGGTCCATTTTACCCCGACCCCAGGGTAAAATGGTCCACTTTGTCACTTGCTATTAAAAAAATTATAATAAAAAAAGTCATTATAATAATTGGTTTTGACTGAGTGTAATATAAAGCCTAATATATAGGTAATATGCATATATATTTTCAGATTCAAAAAGTCTGAGAGTAAATACTCAAAATTCACAAAACTGGACCATTTTACCCCAGTTTCCCCCACAATATATTTATATATTTTCCCACTTATTTGGTGGTTAGGGGAGCAGGCCAATCTTTTATCACATGCGCAAAAGGATCTAGTAACGGCCCTGTTCATTTTGGTATATTTTTCAACTCCTCTTCTTAGCCCACTCTCCTGTTTCTAATCATGGATCCTGTTGGTGCTTCAACCACATTTGGCGAAATTGGCGTGCTTGCAGCGTGGCGTTTGAAATCTG
>CM063498.1:174381398-174396398 GCA_032207245.1 Pardosa pseudoannulata
CCTCTGAAAATCGTAAATGCAATTCAATCCTTTCATAGACTTACGCCCTCCATACTTAGTCAAACAACCACAGACATGTCAGGGACAGGGGCGGACTAAGGCTGTAATACTAGACTCAAGACTCGAGTTTGTGTTACATGGGCATGTGATTTTTTTTCGGCGGCCGAAGACGGACACCCCGAGAGAGGGTAGACAAGCCCTGTCTCAGGGAGGTAAAGGTTCAACAGGAGGGAGCGAGAGATGCCACCCCCGCCAGCTACGGAGAAGGATATTTTTCCCGTGGAGGCGAAAGCTTGACCAAGAGGGGGGGGGGGATTCCACCCCGGCCCTCGCGAACAGAGTGGGGAGATGCCCGCTCGGAACGACGGAGAACGGTCAGATTCTTCTGAAAAGAGCTGAGACCGAGAGATGCTTTCCGCTCGGCACATTTTTTTTTCCTCGGTCTTATTTCAGCCATGCTTAGGAGTAAGATGTTGAGTGTACATATGTTTAACAAAATAATGTTGTAATTAATAAACATATATAGTCAAGGATTTAGTCGCTGCAGTAATTAATTGTCGGCCAGTTAAGCATATCAGCGAACCCAAGATACCTGCTCCAGTAACAATAGGCGAGCAGGTATAGAAACGAGGCTTGCAGACATCAGAAAGTGCAGCCGGAGACGCACGAGGCTGGACAATGACCTAGGCAACCTACCCACGTACCTAGAGCCCGTAATTATTTTGGCCCAAAAATTAGGTTTTTAATTTTTTTTATTAAACAGAAAAACGTGATATTCATAATTATTGCTGAAACGCATCCAAATTATGCCGAATCATTGATAGATAAAGTCGACAAGTGTGGACGAGCGTTCCCGTGCTTATGCATCCACACCCGCGAGTGTCGATGTGTGTAAATACTATCGAGCCTCGCACTTATCAAGCCTATACTATGCACGTCTGTAAAGGCTTTAGCCTTTACTGAAGGTATTTCTCCTGTATCCATGTGGTCATTTATTCAGAAAAATAATAATATTGCGACATTCCCTAATTTAAACATAATTCTGAGAATTTATTTAACTCTTCCAATAAGCAATGCAAGCGGTGAAAGATCATTCTCAGTAATGGCCAGAATAAAAAAATTTTTAAGATCCACATTAGGCAAACAAAAATTAAAAAGTTTATCATTACTTTATATAGAAAAAGAGTTATTAAATAACTCTATTAATTATTGCAAATTAATTGACGAGTTTACAGAATTAAAAGTGAGAAAAAATGGCAATATAACTAATCAATCTGGGTATATTTGTTTAAGTATTATTCTTTATTTTAATAAATTGTATTTATTTAATTTTTGTACAGGTATATTATTTTTTTCTTTTTTTTTTCTTGGAATCCGATAATTAAATAGAACTACTTACTATATGCTTTAAAACCGAACTACCAAACGCAAAGTATGTGTCATGACTGAAAAACAGGACTGGAATTACAATGTTGCCTAGAGTCCGCTTTAGCCTTAGTCCGCCACTGGTCAGGGAGTAATATACACTGTACTTCAAAATAAAGCAGAGGGATTTAATGCGACAAAAATAAATGAAATTACTTTCAATTATATGATTTACCACTTCACATACAGAATTAAGAAAAAATTTGACAAATCTTTTAACGTGAACGAGCCTTTTTTTTTAGATACAGTAAAACCTCGATTAACCGAGCTTCTATTAACGATGTTTCTGTTAACCGAGTCAATAGCGAAGTCTAATTTTTTTCCTCCTTTTCAAAATGAGCTTGGAAAAAAATAATACACATTTTAGTTCGTTGTCCGTGTTACAAGCACTTCTTCCCAACAACATGATTGCCCAGCAATGCCAATTAGTGAATTCAGCTACAATTCGTAAATCATTCCACAAAATAGCTGTTGAAAAGAGGAGACAGGGTGAATCCCAGCAGATGGAAAACACACCTACATGGAACTTCTTGAGATCATCAATGGAATTGAAGGATGTGAGGAAGTTTTAAAAGAGGACATTTGGGAGTGGCTGGACGTTGGAAATCAACATCCAAATTTTGAAATTCTCAATAACGAAGAAATCATACTCCTCCTCGGCGCAACAGCCTCTAGAGGACCAGGGTCTATGGTGGCAATCTCCGTTTACGTGACCAAGGGCCCTGGGGTGCGAAACATATGTTCCAGTTAGGTGGTCAATCTTACGCGGAATCCCCAGTAGCCCCTTTACAAAAGCAGCGTAGAATGCAGGGTAGATACGCGAATTGTACTCCCCTTTCAAGAATTATCCCTAGCTAGGGAAAAAATTGAGGGGTAGAAAGAACCCACCTTTCTACCAAAGCCGTCTTAAGACCCTTAAGACGGCCCCTTAAGGGTCTTAAGACGGCTTTGTTTCTACCCGGATAATAGCAGAGTTTACTCTTCTTTCCCATCATCCTTTGCGCTTACAGATGATTGCCGTCCCGTATGATCACATGACTTCTAGCGACGATCCCCGCGAAATGGAGGTTAGAAATAATTGACCATGTAAACGGGTTTCTCCGACCTTCCAAGCGAAATCCCTTTACCCGGGTAAAAAGAAGGGTACATGACTGACACATGTAAACGGGGCTAGTGTTTAGTTCCCAAGCACGCTTGTTCCTCAGTTCATCTACCCACTGAAGGGAAAAAAGGCTAAGTCCACCTTCCCCAGCCCGGGGATCGATAATGTATATTAAATTTTAAAAATACATTTTCTTGAGAGTTGTGTTATTTATGGAAATGCGTCTTTCGATATTTAACTAAGTATAATTAATAAAAAATTGCATTTTACTTTTTAAAATTTACTACTGATTGTTGATTTCCTTTTTAAATCTTTTCATCTATGAAATATAAGTTCATATATGTTTATTTTTATCATTTAAAGAACGTTCTATTGTTTTTATTTTAAAAGTTAGTTAAATTTGCAAGCTGGTTTATATAAATGGTTTCTATTAACCGAGATTTCCAATATCCGAGGTACTACTGACTTAAAACAATTGCACCAGTTTTCTCCGCATGCTTTTCTACTAGAATAACAAGTGTTTGAATGTGATTTTATATTCTATGCGGATTACTAAATTTTTCTTGACTGGAGTGAGTCAGTATTTTTGTAGCTTTGATTTTACTAAACTACCTTTTTAACCGAAACTGATGTGAATTAGATCAAGGAGTCACAAAACATATAATGCTAGCCCGAAAACCTTGAGAAAGAGCAATTAAGGTTTGACCGATATAATCTTATGGCTACACTCCACAGTAGTAAATAACTCATAAAAGATTTGATTGCAAATGAACAAATAAAACATAATCTAGCAATTCAAACGGATGAAATTTTTAAATATCAAATAACGTTTTATGACAGCTTTGTGGATGAAAATAATATCCTTTCGCCTATGTAAACTTGACTGTGCCTACTCGTGCTCGATGTCTATATCTCTCCCACAGACAAGCACTCAGGGCCTGATTATCGCACGGACACTTAGGGCACATGCCCTGGGCACGAAATTTAGTGGAGTGCTTGAAACACATATTAAGTGGGGAAAAATTGCAAACTTACGCTACCATCGTTAAGTTTTAATAAATTATTGTACGAGGTAATTGTGTTTGTCATGAACTATATTGTTTCCTATTTACTTTAATTTTACTGTTATTTACCTGATAATTAATTCCCTCAACGAACCTGGTGCTCTTTTTATCCTATGGGTTATTGCATATTTATAAGACAGATTATTAGCAACGTACCACTATAAACCATTAAATCATCTCATCAATTTAAATTATTTTTAATTCTATTATTAATATTTATTTTCTGCACCACAGAGCTTGTGAGTGTGACAAGGTAGAAAATAAAAAAGTGGGTCACTCTAGGTCTTTAAAAGTCCTTAATTTTTAGCATGGCTAAACAGAGATAATAATGATTACGTAAAATGAAAATTTGGTGTTTTTTGATTTTGAATATTACTTTAATGCTAATTTCTTAAATCTGTTTGCTAATTCAATGTTATAATTTTCATATGTCTGTAATTATGATAATAACTTGTTGCTATAAATTTGCATGGGGGTGGAGGGCACAAAAACTGGATACTTTTGTGCTCTGGGTACTAGAGTATCGTAGTCTGGCCCTGCAAGCCCTATTCCAATTTTTCAATTTTAGACAACGATATTCACATCCTAATATCGAGATCGCATTGTTTAATGATTACAATACTTGATCTAGAAAAGGGTCATGGGATCCAAATAATTCGAGAACCGATAAGCTTTAATTATTTTCGCAAATGTTTTTAAAAAGAAGGAAACATAATAATGCAATATAAAAAAAAAGTTATTCATTTATTTCAGCATTAAATTAATAATCATCACACATACACGCGTGCCGGCTGACTACCACTACTGATGAAAAATAATAATTACAGGAACGAAGAAACAAGCTCCCGGTTAGCTCAAGAATTAAAACTTGAACAGCGCAGACAACGTGAGAGGATTATATTTAGAGGTGCAGAATGGTTTCACAATCCATTTATGTCACGCGACAACTTTCGAATTTCAACCTTGACTCTGTTAACCTTCTTGGGAGTTACGTGCGTAAGGAACAATCACTTTCACTCGAGTATTGCGATCGACGTTCACGGTATCCGTTTGCTATCCGTCAAGAAAACAACTGCGACTTGACCACAGCGGTCATTTGACGGGAGAATATGTCGAAAGGATACAGAGAAAGTAGACATTTTTTTCCTTAAAAGTTTTGCTTAAATTTGCCACGCAAACTTTAATACTCAGCTTGAGTACAACCTACCTTAACTGACCGTTAGGTTTCATCATTCTTTTTTAAATAAAAGCTGACATTTTTTTGCAAACTATAAGGAGATCTGGATTTGGTTTGGAGCTCTACGGTCTACTGTTTTGCAACACGAAGGCTAATGAGACCGGAACGTACTACCTAAAGCCATTTCCAAATGGCTAGGAACATCCATGCCAGCAGCCGAATTCCAACCCACGAACTCCGTTACCTAAGAGCAATGACATACAATTCGGTCATCGTTCGATCAAAATACAAAATACATACTTTTTACAAATATTATCTCCCTAGTTCATATTATATATATATATATATATATATTTCTCCCTAGTTCATATATATATATATATATATATATATATATATATATATATATATATATATATATATAGAGAGACAGAGAGAGAGAGAGAGAAAGAGAGCGAGATGAGTGGGAGAAAGTGAGAGCCCAGTGGCGTTGGGGTAGAGCTTCGAGCTCTCACAACACAAGTCCTTGGGCTGGGCAAGGTTGACTCAGCCTTTATCCTTATCCCTTCAGTGGGTAGATAAACTGAATACCAAGCATGCTTGCGAACTAGACACTGGGAGCTCCGAGTGTGGCCATCTAACCGAGACATATGCTTCGGCCACCTAACCGGGACATATATTCTGATAGAACAGCAAATACTCTAGGAAGGCATATTTCGATTTTGTAAAAATCTCCCAACCAATAAAAGTGCCCGTTGGTTTGGCGGGATTCTGACCCCTCCGTTCTTAAGTGGACCCCTGTTTTTTCTCCGGGGGTTGTAGCAGCATACTTTAGGGCTCCAATTTTGGAGTGTAAAATCCTAAGATTGCCATTGGTCCGTCTTCTGAAATTCTATTGGCCGAGAAATTGGCTCCTGGATTCCAACAATAGTTCTGTGCTTACACAGTCTCTGGGAGTTCTACTTGCTTTCAGTGTTTAAATATATATAACCTTCTTAATGTGTTAATTCATGTTCTGTTTGTCAGACCAGCTAACCCGAATCATGTTTGAACTTAATTATCATCCGCTGGTATTATCAACTTATTATTTTCATGCTATTTTACGCCCAAATTCAAGCCTTTTCTCTCCTTTTCCCCCCGTACCCATATTTAACTTTTCTGTTTATGTCAAGCCAAGTAATTACTCTTAGTCTGATGCATTACCATTACCAGCTACTCCAGTACTAGAGGGCTTGACCCAGGGAGTACTGTTGCGAAATCTTCCTGTGAGATCCTGTGATATTCTCCGGGGGCAGTCTGATTTTTTTACAGGACAAGGTTACACCAGAAAAGAAGAGGGTAAAAATGCTGCTGGCATCCTCTGCTTGTGGGATAGACATTTTGGAGCGACACGAGACAAAGGAAAAGCGACACCATTTTTTTGCGAGACTGACGCCGAGTCCAGAGGAATCTTACATATCTACTAATGATAAGTTGTATTCCATTTGCATTCCTTAATAATTGTATAAAATCATTTAATCAATACATATTTGTCAAGGTGCGTTTGTTAATGAGTATTAATTTCTTCTTTCTCAAACACTAGTCCAACGTAACATTATTGTCACACTAAGTTAAATAATTACATTTTTTTTCTTGTGTTAAGCCCATATTTCATATAGTTTTCACTAATTATCTCCAAATTATCTTTTTGTCTTTTACATCCTTTTGCTTCTTGGTGTCTGAATTTATATTGAGTCATTTTAACCGATTCTCACAAAAACATACCACTTACAATCAGACACTCTTCTTAAACGGTCCACGCTGAAAACTATTTTATGATGAATGGAAATCAGACATTCAAAAAAATTTTAATATGATAAATATCCAAAGATATAGCTAGCTTATTTCGATCGGAAACATAAAAATAAAAGAGGACCCTATTTAAAGTTCAAACACGACAAAGAATCTTTGAATAGCACACACGGTGTAACACGTGAAGGTCTTCAACCTCTGCTCAGCTGAAAACAATAAGTATTGAGGATAACTATCGGAAAATGATTCATATTTATCAGCTGTAAAGCCGTTTATCCGCTTTCACAAGTCATCGCTTGTATTATCGACAGACACTCGATCATTATGAGAAGATGGTAAAGAGTATTGAATCTACCAGTAACATTATCGATTATAATTTTTAATAATATATATATATATATATATATATATATATATATATATATATATATATATATATATCATTAATAAGATTAAATAAATTTTTGTAAAATAAATAGAAAATTCATTTATTTACTTATTCAAATATTGGCAACTCCCAGCAAACGCACCTATTGCCAACTATTAACACGGCTATTACAACGGAAAAGAAAATGTTAAAAATTAATTTTGAAAATTCTTTAAATAGATAATAAAGACAAAAAAAAAATCCAGTAAAATAATGTTTGATACCTCCCAACGGACGGCGATCCCTGACGTATGCCATATATACATATGTAATACATCAATATTATTTAACTTTAATATCTCCTTAAAAACCTCCTCTCTCCCATTCTAATTCCTTAAAATCTATTCCCCAGCCAAGTATTTTTAAGGAAATAAAAGCTTACTCATTTGGCTTAAAATTATGGAATAAATTTAATTTACTGACTTTTGAAGCCCACCAACAACATACACACTCCAGTTTGTCAATAACCCTTAATTCGGCTAAGTCCGCTACAACGAACAATCAAATAAATAAAAATTGCCGAACGATGGCCGAATGGTTAGGGTGCTGGCCTTCGGACCCGGAGTTCGTGGGTTCGAATCCCACTGTGGCATGGATGTTCGTAGCCGTTCGGAATCGGCTTTAAGCAGTAGGTCCCGGTCTCATTAGCCCTCGTATTGCAAAAAATAGACCGCAGCACTCCAAACCAAACCAAATAAATAAAATCTTTATAATAAATATCTATTATTATTTAAATTATTATTATTATTGTTATTATTTATTTAAAAATATTTTTAATCGAGTTTTGAAAAAAACATCTTGTCAAATTAAGGGTTAACAAAAGAATATTCATGTTTTCCTCCGTTGCCGGAAAACATGAGCAAATTCTGAGATGTACCAAAAAATTAATGTGTATTTTTTAAAATTTAAGGCGGGGCCCCGCGACAGTACCCAGAATGCCCTGCCGTAAATCACGCATTGCACCCCCCCCCACACACACACACATTGCACATCTAATGTGTTTGTACATAATGTGAATATTATAAGTCGGATTGTATTTAGGGATCTAATTTAGCTTTACTTAAATAATTTAAAATGTATTTATAGCAAAATTTCTAACTTCTTAGCGATTTTACTGAGTAAATAAGATGCATGGAGTAAAGAAGGAATTAAGCGGACCAAAATAAATTATCTTTATACGCAGGTTTATTTTCACTGTACAGAGATGGATTGAAACATTGTTACACAATATTTTCTTTCCGAGGCCAATGATGTTAAATTAAGTTACTTGGTCGCAATATTTTCTTCGCAAATAGAACAGTTTCTTGCAAGAGAAAAACAACTTCGACCGTTCGCGATAATTAAAAAAAAACTTTTTGTTTAACCCGACACCGAGTTATTTCATACGCACAATTGGATTACAAAACTCTTTCATTTGATACGGGATAATTTGAAACAGCAATCTAAGGTTCTAACATTTATCGGACATAAAGTAAAAGAAAAGTTCACATATGTAAGCTCTAAAATAAAATCACGAAAGATGAGCTCCAGTGCCAAGTGCAGCGCGTATTCATTCCGTTCAGCGCCTATCACTTTCGGCACACGTTCTAATATTTATTTCCTATGGAAAGATGGCAAACAGATAGTAACATTGGGAATAGAAGTGAAATTATTATTATTATTTCAAGTGTTGATGGCGCTTCTTTAAGTTAATGTGAATATACGAAAGCTTTAAATTCGTTTTTTGAGAAATTATGTGTAATACTAGACTCAGAACTATAGTTAATGTTACATGGGCACCTGTTTTTTTTTTCGGCTTCCAGAGACGGACACCCCGAGAGAGTGTGGACAAGCCCTGTTCCCGGAAGGTGAAAGTTCAACAGGAGGGGGCGAGGGAAGCCACCCCCTCCCGCGCCAGCTGCGGAGAAGGACATTTTTCCCGGGGAGGCGAAAGCTTGACCAAGAGGGGGGGGATTCCACCCCGGCCCTCGCGAAGAGGAGTGTGGAGATGCCCGCTCGGAACGACGGAGAACGGACATTCTTCTGGAAAGAGCTGAGACCGAGAGAGGTGCTTTCCGCTCGGCACAATTTTTTTTTTTTCTCGGTCTTATTTCAGCCATGTTTAGGAGTAAGATGTTGAGTGCACATATGTTTTAACAAAATCTGCAAAATAATAAAATGTATAGTCAAGGATTTTTTCGGCTCGTTAAGCTATCAGAGAACCCAAGATTCCTGCTCCAGTAACAATAGGCGAGCAGGTACAGAAACGAGGCGTGCGGTCATCGGAAAGGACAGCCGTGGACGAGCGAGACGCCTTTTTACATTATGTTTTGACGATTTATTACTTAGGAATAACAAGATAACAAAACAATTTTTTTATTATAACAATAATATGAAATTTATAATATATAATTTACATATTGCGAGTGTTATGAATTAAAAATTTGATTGTAAAAGTTATTTTTGAAAAATTACAGCTGTTATTTATTATAAAAAAAAGTAAAATTTAAAAAAGTAACTGAATTGTTTCTTCTATGATGAATACTTCTTATAAGTATTAATATAGGGAGCCGATCTCAAAACCGGAGGGATCTTGAAAAATATGTATATTAAAATATTTTATATAAAATTGAAATAAAGTATCTATTTAATCCCGTAAACATAATTTTAAAGATATGATATTTTAAATTTAAAAGAACTAAAAACTGCCAAGACAGAGCCACGAAGGTTCAGTCAGCAAAGACGTCGGTCTCAAACAGGCGGTTGTGAGTTCGAGCCTCGTGCCGGCCAAATACACCTGTGTTCATTAATGGCAGCTGGGGCGTGTAAAATAGGTTCGAGGTCGTAACATCTTCCAAGTTCAAACTATTATAATCTAATTAATTAAGTACATTATTATATGAGAAAAAACTTTAGAAACAAATTAGTTCTTATATGAATTTATTACTTGAAAAATTATTTATCGCAAAATTTGTGTTGCGTTTTATATTACTCTTTCTACTCCATATTCCCCGGAATAAATAACTAGACTCATTTAATAGAAGATTAATTACAAATTAAAATTTTTATTCAAACTAAATTATAAGAAATTACTAAAAATTCTCAACTTATTCACTAAAACAAAATTTTTCGAATTAATCCCGTTTATATGTGTCAATAAAGTTACCTTTATTTTAACGGGTAAAATGGATTTCACTTGAAGGGTCTAAAACTCTTTTACATGAGCAATGATTTCAATTCTCTTTTTTGCAGAGATTGTCGTCAGAAGTCATGTGATCGTACAGTCCTTGCCCCCATATCTCACAGCTACATCCCTGCCTGGACTTGACCGTTACACTTGTGCCACTCCGTGAGCTATAACTCCTCCGCAGGGGTCCCCACTAAAACTCGAAGTCAACAGCTGCACCTAAATTCTTCTTGGAAATTTAGTCCACAGCTGTGTATGCACGTGCTGACCATCGTGGGAAAGTACATCGGTACAATATCAATTTTTACTGTTTATCAAAATATAATACTCAAAACTAATAGATTACCTCAAATTAAAAACGATACTCGGAGCTTTATATTACAACCTAGAAAGATACCTATTTGTTTAAAACTAATTCTAAATGCATGATTTATCAAAAAGAAAATACCTGAGTATTGTTTTACATTTCCTAATTATTCTGTTTTGATTCAATTGTACCTTAACGCTGCTAACCCACTTATTTTAAGAGGAGAATAAAAAAAAACGAACTGCATTTTTTTAAACAAATAGTTTAGTTAACAGCTATTGGTACAAGTAAGTTTTTTATTAGAACGGGCACTAAACTTTGCAATAATTAACTAAGCGTAAGCAGTGTTTTCTTTAAATTGAATAACACATGGTGAATATTTCTTGTGCTTTACATTCACAATCAATAAACTTCAATCTGGAATAACGATAATAATAAGCTTTAAGTAGGTCGTTGCTGTCAGTCTTTTAAAAAAGTAAAGGGACACCCAACAAAACCAATGCGACAGTCACATCATTTCTGTTGTTTAATTTGCTGACTTTCTGTCAGGTGAAATCACGAACGTCTCAAACGAATAAGATCAGCTAAACGAAAAGAAACCTGTTGAAACAACACAAGTATGACCGCATTTAAATTAAAAAAAATATTCAGGCACATTTATTAGAATATTTTGCAGAACATATTTCAATATTTTTTTTTAAATTATTGGTACAATATTTTGCTTTCTTTCTTTTATTGTAAAACATTCCAGGTCTCATTGTTTGAATCATTCATTTGTGACTTATATTTCTTTATTATTGTTATTTCTGGTTTCGTTTATACTCAATGTTCTACTTCTACTCAGAAAAGTGTTTGTGAAGATTTGTGTGGCAACAGTTTGAAAAGAAAGTGAATGCTTATCGGATGGATAATCGTGCACTTCTATTGACATTACATAAAGACGTATTTTTAATGACTCCAGTACACTATGACCCTAATGGACCACTACAAACCATTACCACTATGTAGAGGAAGGATGGCCTCTAGTGGTCAACAGCGAAGGACGATGGAAATGGTGATGACGAAAAATAACTTTGGGAGCGGTTTTTCTATGAACATAAAAGACAGTCAGCGCATATAAGCCACACAGTAGGTGGCCCATTATTGCTCCATCAAGTGGTTCAATGTGTGGAGTCAACAAGTCAAGGCATGGCTTTGGCCGCCATCACGGCGACCACTGCAGTCGACATAGAGTAGAGGAGCCATTAAAATACTAAGTACTAATTAAAATATTTTTAATTATTGATTCCATATTGGTTTTTTTTGTTAATTGTAAAACAATTTAGGTCCCCATTGTCTGAATATTTATTTGTGACTTATCCTTCTTTGTCATTGTTATTTCTATCTTCGTTTTAACTTACTGCTATACTTTAATCCAGAAAAATTAACAATTTTGTTGATAACTGTGTGATAATAGTTTTGAAAGAAAGTTATCTTTTTCGAATATATGGTCATACTCTTCTACTGACCATACATATGTCAAAAAACTTGAATCTACGGGAATATAGTGTTTTTATTCAGAAATATTTTATATTTCTGTAAGCGTCGACACCCATGGCAAAGCCTCCAGGGGTTCAATATAAATTTCCCAACAGAAGATTTATACCAAACATATTTAACTATTTGCTTAAATTTTTAAAACGTGCATCATTAAATCATACATTGTTATAAAATATATAGACCAGGTACCAGGTACAGAGGATAATAGCTGTGTGATGTTTAAAAGAAGAAAAAACGTATGAATTATATATCTATACATCGGAAGTAGAAGGACAATATGCCCACTTTTTCAAGTAATATTTTTGCTCATTCGTGCATAATTTGTTCTCCTCTAATATGTGATAAAAGCAGTGCATCCAATTCCTACAGTTATCAGATTTAGCGAATCAGGGAAGGAAAAGGAAACTTATGAACCAACATAGTTTCAAGGCAAAGGCCACCTCCACCCTTTTTGGACATAAAACATCTTAAATTTTAGTTTTCATACGTTTATAGACTCTATGTCTCCCCTATTTCCTCAAAAATATTTATAAAGCTTTTCACTAAAAATTGTCCAATTCAAACAAATCTATAAAATAATCTTTTTCATGCTGTCTTATAAAATTTGAAATTTTTGACACTGTACCCTTTATTTTCGATGTATAGATATGTGTTAAACACATGGTTTCCCATATATCCCTATTTAAGCTTTTAATCTTAACTATTAGTCATCTCGAAAAATTTCATACAAAAGGAAAATTTTTTTCTTTTAACCCTTTGCCTTCTCTGTACATACACATCTAATGCTTTATGCGCTGGTATATCACGTGATTATCAGTTAGACGTATGAAATCTAAGTCTTTATATCTAATGTACATCATAAGCTATATTTCTCATATCATTACAGCTAAGAGTTAATAGAGGTCTTGTTAAGTGAGACACCAAATCAATTAACGTTAAATTAATTATATATAACTTCTTACTTCTTTCTCTCCCTCTCTATTCAATTTTTCATTTACAAAGATTAATTCCCGAATATCAACATTCGGGAGGACTTTTTCTTTTCTTTTCGTGTTTTCAATAAAAAAAAAGATTTCGAAAGAAAAATAATGAATATTTTTCAATAACTTGAAAGTTTGAACTGAACATTACACTGTAAAAAATTTCTACTTTCCAGAATTTTTTCTTCAGCGTGGTTCGATTAATAATGTTTCATATACCTAATGATAAAGGTACAATAACGTCATATAGAAAGTTCTAGTATGACTTAGTTCACGTTTACGGTAGAGATAGCATATTTATTTTTTATGACCATGGATATATTTTTCATCATATATCGGTGAACTACTTAAAACATTGAATTATAAAGATTTAAACTGTTCATTCCTTCCACGTCAAGGCGATCTCCTCCTCTCAACACACACATTTCCCATTATAACTTACGTCTAACGGATTCTTGAGAATATGACGTCATCCATTCATAACCTATCATTGGCAAATGCGTCCTTCGAGAACGCGAGAAAATTGTCGCCAAGGTTGTGACGAAGGTACGCTGAGTATAGTTTATTGCTCATATCACTACAGCAGTTTAGATTTTATCTCTATTAATTAGCAAAAGGGAAAAAAATAATAAAGAGTGAATGAATTAAATGAGCCTATTTAGGCTTGTAACGGGAAAACCAGACTCAAATCGCTTGGTGTCACGTTAAAATACGTGACACCAAATGATTTGAGTCTCGAAGAATCTTAATTGTTTTTTTAAACTTAAAAAAAAAAGACATATTTTCTATTTTAATTTCCTATTTTCTCGTGTTTATGCTTACATTTTACATATATTACTAGCCATGAGCTCCCAGAAATGTATTTTATAATACAGTAGTTTCGAACATGTTTAAGCAACTGAAATAACAAATTCTTTGTTTTAATCAAACTATGAATAATAAATCATATTGATCCTGTTTCTAGTTGCCGAATTTTACGCAAATTGACCAATTATGTAACTCGGAATTATGCACAAGTTGTCAATATGGAACTCGAGTTCTTACATGTTAGAAAACCCTGCTTTAAAATGTGAACAATTTCTACAGCACTTAAGCAGCGGGTTGCACTTATATTTCATAAGTTTTCAGGGAAAGGTTAAATATTATATTTTTGCGCCTATGAAAAACTGTATCTACAGAATATAAAGATCGAATAAAACGTATTTAAAATAAAATCATAATAATTTTAACAGTTCACGATAGAATATCTACATACATATCTAATAAATATATATATATATATATATATTATAATATTATATATATATATATAACTGTAGTCTAAAAAAGAGTATTGGCATTATGTGAGTTAAAAACCATTTTAAAAAGGAAATTTATAATAATAAAATAATGAAAAGACCCACGCTCGCGTAAAGCTTTTGTCCTCCGGCATTTGAAATTTGATGAGATAGCAAACAGATAAGAGCAATTGGCGCGTTGACATGGAGCGGTCAAATCTTCACGCATAGCAGCAGATTATGAAAATGGCGCAATATGCTTTCTTAAGAACGATGATTAATAAAAACTTATTATTAGCAAGAAACTGTTGTATTCGTTAACTGCACCACGACTTTCATATTATATATATATATATATATATATATATATATATATATATATATATATATATATATATATGCATGTCGTAACGTCTTATGTCTTAACGTCTTTTATGAATAAAAAATAATTTATCCATTTCAACTTTGCTAATGTTCTCCACTCTCGAACACAAAACAATAAACACATTATTTATATTTTTCATTGCCTTTCTCTGAATAAGTAAGAAATAATTCATTATTTACTTGATTCTTGGTCGTTTGCGTCTATTCCTTTATATATTTCTACTTATTTAATCCTGCAAAACTAGCTATATTCAATGATATATCTGTGATTAACCGTGGACTAAGTATTAGAAAAAGATATTAAAATTTACAATCGTCTTCTAAAATTTGTGTGAAGGAGAGTTAGAATAGAAGTCTCTTT
>CM063498.1:174403898-174433898 GCA_032207245.1 Pardosa pseudoannulata
AGTTAATGAAAGATTTTATTTTGATATTTATTTATATCTTAACGATACAAATTATTTTATTTTTATCATAGTTATTACATTTTTATATTTATATTACATTTTGTAAATATAATAGTAAACAGAATTATAAAAAGAAAAGATAAACATCAAACGTTAAAATAGAATATTTTTAGTTAATGCGAAACGTGAAATCTGGAATGTTCATTTGATATTATTTCTTCAAAATCTGGATCCAAATCACTTGTAGCAATCCTTAATACCGAGTGTAGATTTTCGTCAGTAATTTGTGATCGATATTTATTTTTAGTGTAAGTCATTAACGAAAAAGTTTTATTATTTATATATTTTATATAACTATTATTTATATATTTTTCATTATTTATATATACACAACGCATACAAATACTGTTGATTTCAACAAAATCGTATATAAGAGATTAAAAAAAAAATTGCATGCAAGATTTTTCAATGGGCCGGATAAAGTAAGCAAAAGAGCCAAATCCGGCCCGCGGGCTGGATTTTGCCCAACTCTACTCTACATATTCTACTAATGTATAAAAAGTTCTACCCGTGGTGGATGGATCCATGCAGGATACCCCCACAACGATCGTCTGTAATTAATTTTCAACCGTAAATCTTTTAAATTTCGATGGGTTCCGTAGGTAAGCTATGCTCGATCTTAGTGTTCAAGTATGCAAGTACCTCAACACTTTTTTAAAACATGAAATGTGTTTAATAATTTTATTCCACTCTACGTACTTTAAATTTTTCCGGTAAAATTTAGGAACTCCTTAAAATTTACACAAATTACGAAATTGCACAGCAATCTATGTTTCCTTCCCCATTCATTCTATAGATGATTTAATATGGATAGTGTTCTATGCTCGTCAATTTTCTAATGAATTATGGATAGTTCTTCTTTTGAACACAAATCAATGAAATTTCCTTCCTCTCGAAGTCGATTTACAGTTATGCAATTCCTTTAATCTTTATTTTATTGCAGTTTAAGTAAAGGGTCATAAAAAAGACCTAAGATGATTCGGAAATCTTTTCTTTTTGTATAACACATGCTGCCAATGCCTGACAACCGGTTATTTGCTATTTTTTCTTCATCAACCTATTACAACTGACCTCCATGCTCACGCCTCTCGTTTTTCTCATCCTGCATTGTAAAAAAAGACAGGATTTTCGGTTTTGCGAATTTCACCCAGAAAGAAAAACATTCGTTCTTCATAAAAGGTCAAGTTTAGAGAAACCACTGCTCTTCACTACAGGTTCATTATCTATATTACGTAATATATTACTGGAAAATTTAAATTAGTATCAAAGTGTGTTAAGTATGCCGAACTTTAAATGTAAATTTAACGATTGGATTGTCTTTACCACTTATTTGATATTACGTCAGAAGCGTAAGAAAATGGATTTTAATGTTAGACTTACACTTTGGCACAATGTGTTCGCAAAGTACTGAGCGCTGTTTAACTTCAATTCATACAATTCATAAGACAACTCTCAGAATATGCTACGCAGATGATCTTAGGAAGCCGTAGTAACCAGAGACACTAACAAAATTTCATACTTTGTTAGGACTACAGGGGCGTTAAACGTCAGAAATTTTGGACGTGGGCTAACACCGTGACAAGAAATGAAAAACTCCCAGTAAGAGTAAATGAAATAGATGCAGTTAAAAAAACTGCGTTTTACTCTGGTGGCATAGATTAAATACTTCAAACGCATTAATATCATCGTCACATATGTGTCATATAATATTTTATTCAAAGTAATCAACTTAATTATAATTATATTATTAAATAATTTCTGGCGATTCTCTCTATAATTATAACCTTCGGCAAAATGCCTTTATTTGTGGACTCCTTTGCTGATTTCGAGAACACTAAATTAATTTCTGCTCAGCTCGACTATTTTTATACAACTACTTTACGTAACTTAGTTTCACTTTATTATACTACTAAATGATCTGATCTATCTACTCGTTATATGGCTGTTATCTTTAAAAAGAACATGAATATAGTCTAGAATAAGAAAAAGATTTACTCAAATATTTTTTTAACTACACGTATTTTCACTTCTAGCATATATCATTTTAGCACTCTGATTTAACTTTCTACAACATTTGTATGTGGGAATAAATTAATAAACTCAACAATTCAAACATATTCTTTCATGAATATATTTTATGCACAATGATAACTTTTCTAATTATTTTAAAAAACCATTAATCAAAATATATTGTTCAAACTTCTTGAAATCTAAAATAAATTTCTGAAACTTCTGTATCTCAAATGATATTGAAATTAATGTAAAGGAAAAGCCATTAAAATGTATATTTGTGCACAGATGTCGTTTTTAATTTAGTTTGCTTGAAAAGATATAGTTGATTTAAAATTTTCTATACAGAGTATAAGGAAATATAAAAGTAAATGTCTTTACCTTTCATGTAGTATGGCAGCTATTTCTTTTGTGAAATCTTGTCCTTCTTTGATGCATTTTCTGAGTTCCTCAAAGCCATTGGGACCCTGTAAATGAAAGAATATAAATAATTACAACAAATGAAAAAAATTTCTTTTATTGAAAGATCGCTATAATAAAAATCCCAGATATACTAAGTTGAGCATTATTTTTAAGAATATATTTTAAAAAGGGATTTTATAGGAAACAGTTCTGTGCTTTGAATAAAAACTTACAGCACATTATATGAAAAATACAGTGAAAATGAAATCTATAGATCACAAGTCAACATGTACGTGTTAGTTAATAATTCCTTTTACTGGTGAAGAATGTGGAGATTTCTTGTGTTACACCAAAAAATAGTTTAATCCATTTCTTTTAGCTCAGGTTGATTTGTCATACTGCCTTTAATTGTTTAAAAATTTATCGCTATCACAACCAGGAGTCTAAGTATTCTACAGGACAACGAAACCTAAACTGAATCTGCTGCTTTTTCAATACGTACATGTTGAAATGTGATAAAGTCTTTTGGTGGATTATTAAAACAAGATTTAACTAAAGCCCTTAGTTAGCAACTAACTTTCCAACTCCTCAGACTACAAGATTTAACTAGTTAACCTTTTACTGGTGGATAATGTGGGGATTTCTTGTGATACATCGAAAATTTTTAGTTCAGGTGGACTTGTAATCAGACCTATAATTGCTTGAAAAGTTTTTACTATACACGAGAAATTCAAGTATTCTTCAACGAGAAAAGGAATCTTAAACGGATTCTGCTTCTTTTTAACCCTTTAAAGGTCACCTACATGAATTCTTTGGAATTTAATGAAATTAGTTTATAAATATTATCTATGAACCTTATAAATGTAAAATGTATTAAAGTTTTTCTTTGCAATCCTTAGAGGGGTTTGCCTTAGAGGATACCGTAGGAGGAATTGAGGGGGGTTACCTCACTGACAAACCTATCCCCTTGTACAGCGTGAACATAATACTTTTTTAAATTTTCATTATATTGGAAGAGCAATACATAAGTGTTCTTAAAAAAGTAAAATAAGTGTTGTTTCAATAGATACTTTTGTTTGGGGTCGTAAGTGAAAAACAATTGCATTACTAACTTTCCAGGTACAACAAGTATAAATAGATATATTTAACAAAAATTAAATGTAGTACTGCCATTTATTGTAAGTTTTAAATGTCAAAAACATAAAAAAAATTGAAAAACAATTCATATTTCTCCAAAAATTAGAGAAAAAAAAACTGTTTAACAGGAGGTTTTGCTGCAAAACCACTATCCGCTAAAGGGTTAACAAGTACATGTTAACGTGTAATGTGTAATAAAGCCTTTAAGTGAATTATGAACACAAAATTTAAATTATTTGATGCTATTTGAAATATAATATTTGAATTATATTAGCTTCAAAATAATTTGAGGTTAAAAAAATAAAACAGATAATCCTTTTTTCCCACAAAAAAACTGCCATTTTCACCAATGTATGAAACCTACATGCACTAACTACCATTAATCAGGTATTGAAGAGCAATTCCAGTTGCTTTAACACCACAACTCCTCTATCTCCTCATGTTACACAATCGTCTTACACGGAGGTATATGTTTATTCTATTTTACCGAGATTCAAGGCAAAAACTTCGAAAAATGCCGTTCCGTACGATCAACCGTTAAAATGACACGCTCTTGGCGAGTATTTTTTATACATGTCAACCTCAATTCAAATCAAAACCAAGTCAATTTCCTCTCACTTTGGCGAAAGTTTCACTTTCGTGCGAAGATAATGCTGTACTGACAATACTGCATTCAGGTTACAGTACGACACGCAATAATTACTTGCCAATTATGTTGAAAGTATAAGAAATCGTTTATTAAGCGGCAGAAAACACGCGCTTTCAAACAATGTCACCAGTAATTTAAATGATGTAATGTTCAACTCAACAGACTTTATCAAACAAAACTTTCGATAAATTGGAATGATTTCACTTATTTCCTCAATCCAATCAATCACTTTTACAAGATACTTTTTAAAACTAATCACCCAGAAGCTTAAAATTAAGATAATCTTTTAAAACTTTCAAATCTACGTATCTATCAGCATTAATGGAAAGAGAATCTTATTATGAATATTGTATTCAGGTTGGTATGAGATAATTTCTAGCTGCCAAGTGTTTGCATTTGTTTATTTGCTTTATCGTTTAATGCAGTCAATAGTGTAGTTCCTTCCCGTAGTATTTTTTTTTTGTTTCATTCAATATTCATGAGAAATTTTCGTTTAACCTTGATCTATCGGTCAAAGGCTGATTTCATCATAGTCTGTTAGAGTTAATTGACGATTAACATTATAGTTATGCATCAACGGTAGGTAAGAATTGTGGAGAACAATGATTCACACTAATAAGTTACGGCTAAAATTAAAGAACGATAGCCGAATGAGTAGGGCTTTTCGGTACTAGAGTTTGTGGGATCAAATCCTACTACTGTCATGGATGTTCATAGTTGTTCGCAATCGAATTTATTTAGTAGGTTACGGTCTCATTAGTCTTTGTGTAGCAAAACAGTACACGTAACGCTCCACGCCAAGTTTTGTTACAATGACAGGTGGTCTGAAAAAATAGTAATGAGGAAAGATTTATCTTAACAAAGATTATTATGTCAATTCAAAATGTTAACTTTGGTCTTGTTAAAATATTTTTTTAAGAATATTAAGGGTTTGATGGAGTGCAGCGGTTTATTTATTTATTTATTTTTTGTTACACGAAGGCTAATGAGACCAGAACATATACTGCTTAAAGTCGATTTCAGATGGGTACAAACACCCCTGTAATCATTGGGATGACCCTGGTACTGAACAGCAACGCCCTAACAGTTCAACCGTGTAAGAATGTTAAGGAGTGATATAAATATTTTTATCGGTATTAAATAAGAACATAAATTACCAAAGAAGTAAAAAGCAATAGTTTTAAAAAAATTCCCTCGCATTTTCAATCAGATCATTTTCTAGTTAGACCATTCAACGAAGCAGGTTAGTTCCAACCTATTGTATTATATTAAAATAATCTATTTGTTATCTGTTGATAATAGTTTTAGAGGATTCAGATCAAACAATACGAGTAAGCTAAAATCCTGTACAATTAATAATATAAAAAATCGGCAGCCGGAAAACATGCCATGCTGGCAGATACTGCTGTTTTTTTTTATCCTCCCCAGCACGTACGCAGCTGTTGCCTATACAGGTACAATTGCAGATACCTGCCTACGTCCTCTGCAGCGGATATGCCTGAACAGCAGAACTCAGTTCAACGTGAAACAACTGTCTTTTCCCCTCAACAGCCGCGTTTGAATGCCACACAAGGGAAAAGGTAACTCAATAGCAATAAAAATGGATAGTAGTAGAGAGAAAACAACCAGTCACGGAGATCGTAATTTCTTTAACAAACATTATCCCCGAATGCTAAGTATACTTACTATACTACACAGAGAAAGATATTTAATAGCACGAAAATGGTAGCTACGTGGCTGCAGCGACAGAATGTATAAATGGATGAATAATCATGAAGGAGAAAGATTACATGGATAATCAATCAATCTGAGTCACAGCGATGGGTGACTAATTTTGTAGTAATATCTACCCACAGGTAGGCGGCAGAGGTGATCGTACTGTATGGTAGGTTGACAAAGAAGGAATATATTATTAAAATGGGAGAGAAGCACAACGTTAGTATAAAATCAAGATTAATTTTTCTCGATTCATTTTCTCGAATATCTTTACATTCATATTTAATTTTATTTCTCTTTCATATTAATCTTTTTGTGTGGGTGTTTGTACTCTAAAAATTTCTCTCAATGACCAACACCTTTCGCTGAGCAAAGGCTGAATTGGTAATGTATTGCTCTTAAGTACCAGAATTCATGGGTTCGAATCCCAAACAGTAAGTATTGGTCTCAGTCACCGAGTAGTAACAGATAGACTGACGCGCTCCCAAACAACTAACTAATCAAAACTGATGAATAATGCAATGCAAACTTAATTAACATGGAAAAAATTGCTTGTGGTTCGAAAATATAACGTAGCTACGAAAAACTATTCGGGAATGGATTCGAAATCTTATGGGAGTAATGTTATCTTTTAGAGAAAATATAAGTCTGTTTTATCTAGTACATATAGAATGCACATTTTATTTACATAACGATGTTCGATTACTTCATGAAATTAACAAAAAGTATCTTCATCATTGAAGAATTTTACCCATGGATACTTATAATTAATATCCCTGCTTCTGGAGTCTATCGCCATGAAAATATACATGCTGTTATCTTAGAATTTCTGAACTACTATATCTACAATCTCATCGAAGACTTATTTCGACTACTTTCCGTTCTAAATTTTTCATTACTCTTTAAGAAGTCATATATTCCTACTTCTCATATTTTGGGCAAGGTATTTTCTTCTTCGAAGGAAGCGAATAAATTTACAGTCATATTTCTTTGGAAAGGATGCAGTAAAGACTATGAAGCAACTTTAAAAAAATCTTAATTTGGGGAGAAAGGATAATTTCTATTACCTGACTTTTACACTTCGTTATTTCTCTCAGAAATTTGAGATTCATTTATCCTACGTAATGATTAAATTGTTAGATTTAAAATTCTGAAAATATTTTCGAAACGCTGTAAAACCTATAAGATCAAATTTTTTTTCTACGCGTAGAAAAAAAACTGGAATAAAAATGCTATCAAAATCTTAAGCATGGCAAATAAAATATTTAGCAAGTCAGAAGTGATATATGTAATCAGAATCTGCTTAGATAATAAGATGTTCGTCTTTAATGAGAGCACTTTGAGGCCAATTATACTTAGAAGGCTAAATTAAAAAAATAATTTGGGAAAAATCAATAAAAATTTAAGTATCTGCAATTAATTGTTGGTTGGGATCTATGGTACGTACGTATTTTCTCGTGTTATCATTATATACCGTGTTACGATTCTAAAATGCTACAAAGAATCTAACGTACCTTCAGACTGTTTATGAATGCTAGCATTCCAGTTGTTCCGAATATATGAAATAATGAGTCAAAATCGATGTATAACCAAAAGAGACTTTATATAATTGGTTGTGGTGGAGGAACTAATAAGATTAAAGAATAGCAAACAAGTTTAGCGTAGAAGCACTTAGGTGCTCCATTTAACGTACACAAATATTTTTCGGTTTCAATTTGGGGTAGGTCATTGAAATGCAAAGGGATAGAATAATTAAAAGGTTGAGAGGAGACCGAATAGGATGAACTTAAACAGTTATTTAAATGTCACCTGTCATAATTTGGAACGAATTATTTAGAGTTAGTCAAAAAAATATCGTTTACTTAAACATAATGAAAATAAACGGAGGAAAAGTTAAATCGGAAGCAGTTAAGTTTACATCCTGCGCCTGAAGTTTTTGAGTTTTACAAACGTGCTAATAACTCTGTGATTAGTTTCACTGTAGTCTGTGATCATCGGGATGTAATAAGCATATGCTACACATTACCTTGCTTACATCCAATACACTTATTTGCAGCTTTGGACAGAAAGGGAACACATGGATTTTGCATGCGTGTATAATGGCTTACAACAGCGTGGAGTACAACCTTAAAGGGGTAGCGACAAAAGGCTTCGCATATATTTACAAAGTACGAGGACATAATCATTAAGGAGGTTATCAGCTGGTCACCGAGGCGGCAAGGTTACGTAACAACAACAAAGCCAGCGGGAGATGACAAAGGAGAGAGTGCCGACACAGGTTGTTCTTGGCCACCCTCCTTGTTAGGCAATCGTGAGTTTCCTCAAAAGCGTAAGTTGATTCATTGTGTAGCTACAGTCACACGGAATCCAGATTAATTTTTAAACCCGAGTCTAGTATTTCAGAAAACAAATTTGAGCAGAATGGAGAATAACTTGTGAAAAGAGCTTAAACTAGGAATGTTTAAACAGTGTGATTACAGGGTGATTAAATAAATGCTGCAAACGAAGCTAGAAGGATTATTCAAATCATAAATTGCGAAGACAATTCAGTTGGGGGATAGCATTCTAATTCCTGTTTGGTAAAAAAAATAATTTTCATATAATTTAAACACATTCTTTTATCTTATGTCATCTGCCATATCTTTAAAGATCTGACACCCAATGGTGTACAAAGGCCAAGTGTAACCCGATGTAGAGTTCTTACACTTGACCATATTCACCGAAATATAAAATGAAATTTATTGACAACGCAGTTCTTCATTCCTCAATAGAAAATCTTAACCCTTAATTTGACAAGATGTTTTTTCAAATATTTTTTAATTTCTGTTATTTTCCCATGTCTGTATAGACATTAGGATCTCTGTAAAATAAACAAAAAAATATATTTTCCATTTTTGAGATAATTAATGTCCGCTGTGGCGAACACTGACAATTATGTTATATAGTAGTTATAAATATACATGTCCGGTGTAGCGGCCAGACTTAGCCAAATTAAGGGTTAATTATTTTGTAAACAACTTTTATAAATAAAAAAGTAAAGCACCTTTTTGTTAATAAGCCAGCTTAATACACAAATTAAGAATTCACCTTTTACTGTAATAGTGTCGAGTATCATGAATTTATTATTATTATAACAGAATTTGATAAAAATTCAATAGTTTACAAGTTTTGTTGTCATCAGTGGTGTAATCCAGCAAAATATACTTTAAGATGATACTTAGAATCTCTCATTTCTAGGTTTTTGCTCTTCATATTTGATTTTTGTGTCATTCAAAATCGTTATATGTAGCTATACTATTTTCAATAAATATAATGGCTGTGGTAAGGTAATAGTATCATTCCCTCAGACCTGGTACCCATTCGGGTCACAGGCATCGCATCCATCTTCCTGCGACTCTGTTAAGACCATACTACATGAGGAAAGACGTTAGTTTTATTGGCAGGCACGAGAACTTGTGTCAGCTGGTATGTTTAGAGAGGCTGAGATGCAGATATAGAGTGGGACGCATTGGGCAGTATTTTTAAATAACACATGAATCGTGCCGCTTTTTATAGAATACCTATGGCTTAATCCACATGACACGAAGGTGAGAATTCTGTGGTATACAAAAAGGACTATTTCCATTTTATATATTCAGAAAAATCCCATCAGTAATTGTCCATGGAAGAAGATAGAAGAAACTAAAGAATTTGAGATTTTAATTAACTGTTGTTATGATTAATACGTGGATATGTGTTGTCTACAGGTTTTATCGCACGTCAACATGTACGAGTAAGTTTATGATTTCCTTTTCTGGTGAAGAATATGCAGATTTCTTGAGTTACAGAGAAAAAGCTTCAACCGATTTATTTTTGTTTAGATTGACTTTTGATCATGCTTTTAACTGGTTGAAAAGTTTTCGCTATCACACGAGAAAAAAAAGAATTCTAAATTGAATTTGCAGCACGTTAATATCGACGTCTAACAAGGTTTAAACAGTCCCAGTATCTATGAACAAACCTTCATTATATAAGTTATTTAGAAATGTTCGTAAATGATATTTAGAAACGAATATTATTAATATCTAAACACTGTTGATCAGATCTATTTTCTTTCCAGTTGAAAAAAAAAGTAACTAAAATTAGCCAACAAGTTTCACTAGAAAGAAATTTTGATGTATTCCATAATTTAAAACTTAAATGTGTTAGGTCATTCAGTTAAATATTTGAATAAAAGGTATCACCGTAAACACGGTAATATTAATTCAACTTATGCAGATTACATCAAATAAATTAGAACTAACCATTAGAAAGTTCTAATAAACATACGCCAGCGTAATTATTTTTACAATTCATTGACAAACGAGGACATGTAAAAGAAAAAAGGAGCAAACACGAAGCAATCAAATTCATTTCATTCCACTTGGAATGATATGAGATATTTCACAAGGATGAAATATACCGATCGTGCACATATTCCTCATTATAAAACTACTTCATTCACTTGTACACAGAGGGGCTGTAAAGCGACACATGCACCTATTTTTTTCCTCGAAATTTAAATATTATTTCAGGCTAATTCTTTTATTATTAAAGATGTTCTAAACTTAAAAAAAAAAAGAAATTTATTTTCTCATCATATTTAATTTTCTTTTCATCAGGAAGAAAGAAAAAGGAGATCCATTTAACTATGAAGTATTTGATTTGCCACGCTATGGTCTACTTATTTGCCAACCGAGAGCTAATAATACAGGGACCTATTGCTTAAACCCGATTTTGAATGGATATGAAAGTCCATGCCACCAGCGGACTCCAATACTAAAGGACAGCGCCCTACCATTCGGACATTATGAAATGGATTACACATAAAAGTATATCTGTAATTGAAGAAGTCTTAATTATTTTTCACAGACAAAAATGGAGAATAAATATAGCTTTGTAAAACGCAATATTTATAGAAATTTTAATTTCACTATACTTGTATTTTTTAAAGCCTTTTTTTAAAATTGTGACAATTTTATCAATCACAAAATAATAAGCAATTTTTTTTATTGATGTTGGATTCCTCCGATTCTAGCAAATAGGAATTTTTGCTCTCTTGGTAAGTATCTTTATTATATTTCTTAAATTATTTTTATTTTTGCAATTTTTACAGTTAAATTAAAGTTGTATCAATCCTCGTAAAGTATTAAATAATATATCCCTGATCCTCTTTGTACAATTTTTCCACCTAAAGACCTTATCGCAAGTATCGCTTGTACGTTATGAAAAAGCAACAGATTCATTTTAGGATTCCTTTTCCAGTTGAAGAATACGTGTGACAGTAAAAAAAATTTCAACTGATTAAAGGTGTTGTCACATGCTAACTTGAACCAAAATAGATCGGTTGAAACTTTTTTTGCTGTAACACAAAAAATCCGTACATCTATAACGTGTGATAAGGACTTTAAAACAGTTGAAAATGTCTCACTCTCACACGAGAAATCCGAGTCGTCTTCAATGATAAAAGGAATCTTTAACTGAATGTGTTGCTTTTTAAATACGTACATGCTGACGGGTATTAAGGCCTTATCAGGACTCATAAATTTGAGTTTAAAACTCAAATTTAAGTTAAATACATTAAGGGGATAGTGGACATTAAAAAATGTTCTTATAAATATTAACTTGTGAAATCTCATGCAAAGAAATTGAAGTACAAATAAATCAATCACGTTAAATTTTTCCTTAAAATCAGTTGATATTTTTGGATAATTCATTTTTAGTGAAATATTTTGTTAATTTTTAAAATGCTCCTTGCTACATAACTTTTCATACAGTACAAAATATGTACACCAAACGTTCTTAAAATACTCTAAAACAAATCTAGGTATTCCTTTTGATTTCGAAATTATTTAGATGCTTAAAACTCAATTTTTGTTTACAAAGTCCAAAATTTTCGTGAAAATTTTGGGAAATTTGGAAATACAGACATAATACACTTTCCTATGAATTAACTATTCAACTTATCAACAAAATAATACCCAAATGAATAAAAAAATATTTTAAAATAGTAATAAGAAGAAACTGTAAGAAAAAAACTGAAAATTAATATGCAAAGACTATTTTAAAAATTAAAAAAAAAATTCAAAATTTGAAATTAAAAAAAAGTTTTGATTTTAACAATATTTTAAAATGTGATTTATTCAATTATACATAAATTTATGGGTACGAAATTTTAGAACTTTAACTGATTTAAACTAGTAATTTCCAAAATCATTTTGTATAACGTGTACCATCCCCTTAAGTTAAATTAAATTAACAAATAGTAATCTATTATGTGCTATTACTTTTATATGCCTATGTTGATGACATCTTTGCAGATATTTCGACATATTTATTTAGTAAACTGCGTACACTATCCTGTAATTCCATATTTTCTACTAATAACACCTTTGGTATGAATCAGAAATGAAAATTTCAACATTCGAAGGTTATTAGGCGTATAAACCAATTGAAGAAAAAGTAATAAATTTTATTTGGCAAAACTTTTGAAATGGAACTTTATAATGCGTAGTCAAATCAAATAACTATATAATAAAACATAAATTATTCTCATTCATCTTTTTGGGATGCATTCCACGCGTCCATATATAATTGTAGTTCCTTTTTATCCTCAATTAAATTTCATTCAAAACATACTTTGCACATACTAAACAAGATTAAAGTTTAACAGACCGCAGCCAACAATGCATAAGGCTTTTTCATATTCAATGAGTTAACACTTATCGGTTTAGTTCCACTAGTTACGATAAAAATTAGACATCGGTATAATGTAAATCAAGAGCAACCTCCTAAAATTAAACTGTGAATCATATCCAATTTGTTCTGCATCAACACGTAAAAGCATAAAATAACCCTCAGCATAATGTCGATTTATTTGTTTCACTAAGTTACCTTTCTTAATGTATTATTCGAATAGTATAAAAATTACAAAAAGTGGAAAAGAAAAACAAAACCTTGCAGGTGTGCCGTAGCCCGATAGGTTTCAGGCCTTGCCTTTGCTTTCGTTTTTGTTTTTTCTTTCTTGCTTGAAATTCGCCGATTATTATCAGATCACAAAACCAGAAGCGACTTTTATTTTTCAAACAAGACTTCTAAGACGTGAAATATAAGCTTTTCGAGTTATTGAGTCACAGCAGATAAGAGCGTAAACTTGAATAATTCATTTCTTAAATATTTAATAATCTCGGTGTTTCTCGGTAATACGGGCGGAACCTGAAGGTAAGGAAATGGAATACAATCTGGTTTGAAATTTACTTCGCTGTTTAGGCATAAACACTGTTGTCTACAATTACAAGAAAAATGTTTAAGCTGTTTTTATAAAATATTTTAAAGTGGTATTTTCAAATGTGAAAAAGGCTTATTTTTTTTAGGATTTTAAAGAGGTATGATATTCTTTCATTTTTTTAAATTACAGTAACATGCAGTACATATTTTAAAAGTATTACAGTAAACATAAAAAATCATTGAACATCTAAAACGTCGAAATCTATAAAAATAAAAAAAAACCTTTAAAATAAAAGTTATTCAAATTTTATTTATTTTTTTTTTTTAAATTCCAGAATTTTACTTAAAACTGAATCGAGATTTGAATATATGTAACACGTTTTATATTATTTTTTTTACTCGCACCTAAGTGAAAAACAAAGATATTTGATAGTTTCTTATATATTTGAATATAAAAAAAAGAAATAAGTAACTTATAGTTAATTAATTCTAAGTTTATTCTATAGATTTAGAAAACCTGTATAAAAATTTAATACTTGTTTCTTAAATGCAAGTTTCTTAAATGCAAGTTTCTTAAATGTAACACTTGTTTCTTAAATGTCTTTTTAACACATAGATTTAATTAAAAATAAGCATCCATAAAAAACTATTTTCAATTTCCTTCCTTTAGAAGAGCTCCTATCAATGGAATTTATTTGGATAGTGTTTGGTACATATATTGTTTTGATACAACCAATAAAAGAGACTATATGCCAGGGGTGGCCAAGCTCCTTGATAGTCCAAGCCATTTTTCAAAATTTGAAAATTTTCGCGAGCCGCAATTAAAAACGTATTTAAAAGGTATGCGAAAAAGGTATTAAAAAATTTTTTTTTTACAGAAGTTATATTTATTGAATGTCATTTGGAAGTTCTTCGTCTTTTAATTTTTCAAGGAAATTTTTGAATTGTCGATGATTTTTTGCTTTGGTGCGAATGTAGTTTACAATGTATTACACTGTTTTCATAATATCAGGGCAATTTAAATATTTTGTACCGAAATGTTCTCGGTGAATTATGCAGTAAATCAGTGTGAAATGTGGAATTTGATAATCATATCTTAAAAGCACAATTATACCGATTTTCTTACCCAGCATTGCCTGAGATCTACCAGTTGTAATAATTTTTTAAAATATAATAACACAAAAATGAAAAGGGAACTCCGGTACATTTATCGAGAGCCACAAATAATCCTACAAAGAGCCGCATGTGGCTCGCGAGCCGCAGGTTGGCCACCTCTGCCATATGCATAGCCAAATTCGTAAAGCACCAATTGAAGTGAAGCAAATGAAATATTACTACCCAAAATTTCACAGCAAAATATTTTCGTTGTCGCCCGAAATATTAGGTTATAATCAAAATAGGGCATTGTGCAGAAAAAGTAATATTACGTTCAAATTCGTTAAGTAGTTAAACCACTACGTCAATAATATTGATTAAAAACAATAAAAGATAGAATAATAGAATAAGATATCCGTAACTCCCCCCTAAACAACAGGAGAAAGTTTCAAAGTGACCCCAAAATTTCTTTTTTTTTATTTCTTTCCACCACCATCCCCACAATAAAAGTGATCAGCAGAGCAAAACAATAAAGAAAACCCAAAATGCCAGAAGTGGCCCCAATTTTCTAAAACTGCCCCAATAGGCGGGATATTATTGGTCGCCATTCACTGTCAGATGGCATTTCTCACAAAAGGAAAACGAAAGAAAGAAAAAAGAGAAGGTTTTATAAGCGTCCGAATCATTCAACCGATTCCATCGTCGCAGGAGTTTAGCAACCACACGTGTATGCGTAGTCGTGGACTGACGTTGGGGCGAAAAATATTTGACAGAGTCGTGTCGGTGAGGTACGATAAACATGAGGTAAATATCGTGGCAAAAGAGGGCCAAACGGAGTCAGAGCACTTAGTGAAAATCGAGTCGCCGAGATTGGTGTCATCATACCGACGATTTATGCCTGAGAATGAGCTTTATTTTTACAGAAAATTTGCACGGAAGTTCATTGTTTGGACAGCATGCCATTATGACGTAGGTAATTCTACAGATGTAAAGCCCTAGCAATTTTTCGTGATGTGCCCTAAAGAAACAGTAAGATGCGGTTTCACTGGTGGTGATTTTAGAAATGATTAATTCTTTTTTCTTAACACGATATGTTATTTATAAGTTTTATTCTCTAAATAAAATCGTATACTCTAACAATAAAATACAAGAGTATGTGATATCAAATAAATTTCCAGGAATATTTTACGTCTAGTGGGGTACAATGACCAGTTTTATCGAAAAACATTTCAGACAGCGAAGGAGAGCGGCAGATAAAAGTAATTTTTTAAATATCAGAGTTATTTCTTTAATTAATTGCAAACACAGACACGCCAACTACTCCGGTTTCTCCGGAGAAATGAGAAAATTTGATTACTCCGGAAACTTCTCAGATTGCTCCGGAAAATAATTGTGGATGTGTTGTTAACACATTTTATAGTGAGAAAACATATGTGTATAATTTATCCATGGTTTGGTTTGATTTGGAGCGCTACGGTCTACAGTTTTGCACACGAGGGCTAATGAGACCGGGACCTACTGCTTAAAGCCGATTCCGAACGGCTACGAACAACCATACCATAGTGGGATTCGAACGCACGAACTCCGGTACCGACGATCAGCGCCCTAACCAATCGGCCAGCGTTCGGCTAATTTATCCATGATATTTGATGGTAGGGGCACAAGCCAGATTTTTGCCAGACAGGTGTCAAAGGTTCTAGATCCGACCGTAATTATTTGTAAAGCAAATCTTTTTCACAAGAATTTTTTTTTCATTATTATTACAATAAAAGATAACTAATGCAATTTCTTTTTACAATTTTCTCTCTATTCAGAAAGCAAATTAAAGATAAAAAATACTCCCGGAGCTTTACAAATTTTCTGTCGCTGAGCTGACTTTTTTTTCCAAGCCGAGATCTCATTGTTCCGCATACCTTTAATAACGATTCTTGTAGCTTTTCTTGTCTCGCCACAGAAATTACCTCCACATCCGATATGCCTCAGGTATCTTAATTGTTCCCGACAAGAATGCAAACAAAAGAAGAGTCATCAGAGTAAAAATTCAATCAGGGTGCACATTTAACAAGGAGACTCGATAAAAAGTAAAACTGGGTGATAAAGGGTGGAGGATGAGAACAGAGGGGAAAAAAATCACTGTTTAGCACACGATTGCTCGCTGAAGCGCCGCTCTACATGTTACAGACTTTTTTATATTAGTAACTACATGTGATAACTAGAGTGCAACAGGAGGCCGTTCTAATTAGTTCTTTTAAGATGGGTAGTATAAAAGCAGATCGGATTCCTTTTGTTACTATGTAATCGACACTTCAAGTAATTAAAAGTTCGTAATTTATCCTTGCTAGGTCTTTTTTTTTTCTTCTTCAAGCGAGGTGCTATAAAAAGCTACGAGTATACTTTTTGCCCTTGTGAGCAGTTACCTTACATTTGATTACGCTAATTCTTCTTCTAATAAGTTCAGGTTTGATTTCATTGCACATACGGTTGGCTTTTTTGCTACACGACCGCAAACGAGAACGGTTCCTGCTGTTTAAGGCTACAAATATTTACGACAGCAGATTCGATCCTACAAATTCTGGCCCGGATAAGTTAAGGAATAAACAGAATAGCGACAGGGAATATGGAAAGAGTTTAGGGAAATGCTTTATGAGCAGAACCGTTCCTAGAAGGTGTGCAGAGCCTAAAAGTTAGCTCGAATCTAAGTTCAGGGGTTGTCGGATTCACTAGGTGGGAACATAACACGTAGTAACAAACTACTTAAATGTTACAATGTTACGTAAAGCCGTTATACATAGTTTGGTTTGGAGCGCTATGGTCTACTCTTTTTCTACACGACAGTTAATGAATCAGGGTCCTATTACTTAAAGATGAATGGTTACGAACATACATGCCAGCAGTGGGGTTACGGATCAGTTCGGTACGGATAAGTTCAGAAAACAAGCAGAACTGCGAAGGAAGTTTAGGGAAATGCTTCTGAGCAAGACTATTCCTAATAAGGATGCAGCGCTTAAAAGTATACGAACAGACAAATTCATGGGGGTGGGGCAGAACGATGGCCGATCGGTTAGGGTGCTGGCCTTCGGTTCCGGAGTTCATGGGTTCGAATCCCACCGTTGAATGGATGTTCGTAGCCGTTCGGAATCGGCTTTAAGCTGTAGGTTCCGGTCGCATTAGCCCTTACAGAAAAGTAGTCCTTAGCACTCCAAACCAAACCAAGACGGGAGCGGGACTCACAGCTGTGTATATAACCTGTACGAAAGATCTTTTGATGTTATGTAACCTTGAGTCTTTAGACTTAAAATGTTCTAAATTAACTATCTTAAAATAACATTATGATTTTTATATATTTACTATTTACGTTTGCTGTTTTTGACTTATTGATTTATTTTTAAAGTAAATACATATAAATTAGGAAAAATAAATACATTCAGGGTATCTGCCAAAATAAAATTTTTCAAATCCATGACTTTTCATGACTTTCCCTGATTTTCCATGACTTTAAAAAGCTTTCGTTAAAGTATATATGAATAAAACTTCTGATGTACATACAAATAAAATATATGCTTTTAGAGAAATTACATGAATTTTATCATAAAAAACTATAAACTTACTTTATAAGTGTTACTAAACTCACATAAAATAAATTGTTATATCTACATACATAAGTTTAATCATAGTAATTTTTTAATCAAAATGTTTCCAATTTGAATTCAGGGCACTTTGGTATTATCCAGGTGACCATGAATAATAGCCAAATATAACCCTATAATATTTATATACAATATCCCTAGAGATAAACTTATATTTTGTGCAAAAATTTTAACTAATTTTTATTAAAAAATAATGAATATTATATTAATAAAATTTTAATCTACAATTTAAGAAAAAAACCAGAATAATATACATTTACCCATCCATTAAGCTTTCTTGCTTTGAATTTCCTTGGTGAACAAATTTTACTAGGCAATATGGTCAATAGGATAATACATAAATACCAAACTCAGTAACTTCAGCCAAATGAGAAGTAAAAATAGAATTAAACAATTCAATGCATTTTTTTTAGTCGGTAGTTTAGCGGATCCATGACTTTCCATGACTTTTACTCATTTTACTTGAAAAATCATGACTTTCCATGACTTTCCAGGTGCGCGGAAACCATGTACATTATTCATAATTTCTTTTTCTTTCTTTCTTTCATTCTTTAAATTAAAACTTATTATTTCGTTGGTTTCAAACTTACTAAAGTATGTACTTAGTTTAGTGAGTATGAAATAAAATTCTATTATTCATTGCGCATTTTTGTTTTAATTTTAGGGGTGGCAATTTTAGGAATGTACATTAATATTAAAAGAATGAACTGGACTGTTCATATATATCAGAAAGATGGACGAGGGAAATCCGGCAAAGAAAGAATTCATTTCTTCCATCTTTAAGTTCCATAAGAGATGGAAGCCTAAACTTCGTTAGATTAATTCAATTTAATTAGATTTTAAAACAATAAGAGTAAAGAATTGTCAGACAAGGGTGAAGTCTGTGATGGAAGAGTCTCCAGAAGGTCTTGGCCCACCTTGGTATGACGTGTAAATTATGATGATGATTCTCTGCAATATACACGGGAAGCCAATGGATCAGGAACAGTTCTGTTTCTAATCATATATCTAATTTCGATACGAAGACAGAACCAAAATTTGTATATGTTAGTCAATAAAAACATATTTTATATTTATCTTGAAATTCGAAAATGAAAATTAATCATTTAACCGATTGTAGTATTTTAAAGGTTTTCAAAACATTTGAAACTAGGCCACAGTTTTGTACACTGCTCTAAAAATCTATTCAATTTTACCATTTGTGAAATTGGCATGATGTCAGAAATTAGGTCATCGAAAAATAATAAATACTTTGCTTCTTGGTCAGAATATATCTGAAACAAATTAAAATGAATACATAAAAATGAGAATGATTATTAGGCCATATTTTTTTTTTTAATTTTACTGTTACTGCATCTAGAGAATTTGTTTTAGTACTTTTACATTATGAAGAATTGATTTTTTTATTTGGTTGATAATTTATTTGTTAAAAGTATCTAGAGTCAAAACCAATATATGTCAATAAATATATAAGTAAATACAGTTAACTTTGGTGCTACTCGATTTGTTGTTAAAAAATATAAATCTTTTACATTTGGACCTTAATTCCAAAACAAAATCTTGAATATTTTTAATGAGGAAGAAATATTCATGTGTGTACTTAAATATCCCAGTTGTCTTCTGCCGAATGATTTCCGAATGGGTAGGGGGCTGCTGAACGGTGCCGGTTTTGAAACCCTTGGTTTTCACTGCTGTTTATAGAAATTTCGGAATCAGTTTCAAGCTTAAGTTTATTCTTAACCAGCCACGAGATATGTATATGTGTGTATATATGTATATTTTTCAAATCCATGACTTTTCATGACTTTCCCTGATTTAGCAGATCATTTTCCATGACTTTAAAAAGCTTTCGTTAAAGTATATATGAATAAAACTTCTGACGTACATACAAATAAAATATATGCTTTTAGAGAAATTACAGGAATTTTATCATAAAAAAACTATAAACTTACTTTATAAGTGTTAATAAACTCACATACATAAAAATAAATTGTTGTATCTACATACCTAAGTTTAATCCTATAGCAATTTTTCAATCAAAATGTTTCCAATTTGAATTCAGGGTACTTTGGTATTATCCAGGTGACCATGAATAATAGCCAAATATAACCCTATAATGTTTATATACAATATTCCTAGAGATAAACTTATATTTTGTGCAAAAATCTTAACTAATTTTTATTAAAAAATAATAATTATTATATTAATAAAATTTTAATCTACAATTTAAGAAAAAACCAGAATAATATACATTTACCCATCCATTAAGCTTTCTTGCTTTGAGTTTCCTTGGTGAACAAATTTTACTTGGCAATAGGGTCAATAGGATAATACATAAATACCAAATTCAGTAACTTCAGCCAAATGACAAGTAAAAATAGAATTAAACAATTCAATGCATTTTTTAAATCGGTAGTTTAGCGGATCCATGACTTTCCATGACTTTTACTCATTTTACTTGAAAAATCAAGACTTTCCATGACAAAATTAATCCATTGTCTAAATCCATGATTTTCCATGACTTTCCCTGACTTTCCAGGTGCGCGGAAACCATGTACATTATTCATAATTTCTTTTTCTTTCTTTCATTCTTTAAATCAAAACTTATTATTTCGTTGGTTTCAAACTTACTAAAGTATGTACTTAGTTTAGTGAGTATAAAATAAAATTCTATTATTCATTACACATTCTTGTTTTAATTTTGGGTGTGGCAATTTTAGGTATATATATTAATATTAAAAGAATGAACTGGGCTGTTCATTTATGGACGAGGGAAATCCGGCGAAGAAAGAATTCATTTCTTCCATCTTTAAGTCCCGTAAGAGATGGAAGCCTAAACTTTGTTGGATTGACTCAATTGAATTAGATTTTAAAACAGTAAGAGTAAAGAATTGTCAGACAAGAGTAAAATCTGTGATGGAAGAGCCTCCAGAAGGTCTTGGCCCACCTTGTTATGGCGTGTAAATTATGAAGATGATGAATCTCTGCAATATACACAGGAAGCCAATGGATTAGGAACAGCTCTGCTTATGAGCATATATCTAATTTCATTACGAAGATAGAACCAAAATTTGTATACGCAAGCTAATAAACATATTATATTTTATATTTATCTTGAAATTCGAAAATGAAAATTAATCATTTAACTGATTAGACTGTAGTATTTTAAAGGTTTTCAAAACATTTGAAACTAGGTCACAGTTTTGTACTCTGCTCTAAAAATCTATTAAATTTTACCATTTGTGAAATTGGCATGATGGCAGAAATTAGGTCATCGAAAAATAATAAATACTTTGCTTCTTGGTCAGAATATATCTAAAACACATTGAAATGAATACATAAAAAATGAGTATGATTATTAGGCTATATTTTTTAAAAAATTTTTTTACTGTTACTGCATCTAGAGAATTTGTTTTAGTACTTTTACAATATGAAGAATTGATTTTTTATTTGGTTGATAATTTATTTGTTAAAAGTATCTAAAGTCAAAACCAATATATGTCAATAAATATATAAGTAAATACAGTTAACTTAACTTTGGTGCTACTCGATTTCTTGTTAAAAAATATAAATCTTTTACATTTGGACCTTTAATTCCAAAACAAAATCTTGAACATTTTTAATGAGGAAGAAATATTCATGTGTGTACTTAAATATCCCAGTTGTCTTCTGCCGAATGATTTCCGAATGGGTAGGGGGCTGCTGAACGGTGCCGGTTTTGAAACCCTTGGTTTTCACTGCTGCTTATAGAAATTTCGGAATCAGTTTCAAGCTTAAGTTTATTCTTAACCAGCCACGAGATATGTATATGTGTGTATATATGTATGCATATGTGTGTGTATTATATGTATTTATACACACATATATATGTATATATGTATTATATATATGTATTATATATATGTATATATATGTATATATATATATATATATATATGTATATATATATATATATATATATATTTATACATACAGATATAGATAGATAGATAGATTGATATATATAGATATATATATATATATATATATATATATATATATATATATATATATATATATATATATATATATATATAGAGAGAGAGAGAGAGAGAGAGAGAGAAGGAGAGTGAGTGTGTGTGTGTCTAGCCCACATGGTGCTTTGGGGTTGTCCAGGCCTTGCTTAAATCACACTATCAATATTTTGAAGTTTTTTTTTAACTCATTAAGCCTAGCGTTTCTTTTTAGGGACAGTTGAAAATTAGTTTGGAGATGAGGTTTGCTTTTCAGAGAAGGTAGATGGCAATTCTACTTGTTTTGTAGACTGGTTAGTCTACAAAATTTTCGAATATCATCTGTTATTTATAATTTTTTCATTGGGATCGATATTTACTCTTGCTCGAGTCTTTCACATAAATTTACTTTTTTCACAAGTACTTGGCCGAAATAGTTACAAAGATCTTTGTATATTAAAAGCTTCACTTACGAATACTCTGTTTACATGTGATACAAAATAAATCTCTTGTCACGAAGTTTTTTATTTTTATATATGGCTTTTTTATATAATGTTTAAAATGACAGCTGATAACTAATAAGCCAGGTTGTAGTATTCAAAACTGCTTAAATGTCATTGGCGTTATTCTGCACACAACTATATATACGAATATATGTTAGACAGGGATGACTCGGATATTAATGGGTTAAAAGGAGAACGAAGTTCAGAAAACATGAGTAGCTGTTCTAAAAAAAAAAGGTTTCTTAAAATTAGGTTTATATATATTTTCCACGCATAATGTAGTTTGCATAAAATCTCACTTTACATTCATGTTCTTTCCAGATGTTACCATACTTTTATGTCTAATTAATTTTTTTCTTCAAAATGGTAGTTCTTAATAAGTTTTTAAGAAAGCTCTGTACATGCTTGTCTTGCGTTGTACATATGCGTCTTGCATGTAAATGGACTTCCGTGTCAGATACCCCGTTACCAAATGCAAGTGTAAATAAATGTGTTACACGTTGCTGTAAAAGGTAGGCACTTAGCGCCGAGAGTCATTCGACACGCACTATCATGCGGAAGAAAACTTCTTTCTTTTCGATATCGTTTCCTATTCACATCGATATACTATGAAAGATATATGTGATAATCAGTCTTAATTAGGAAACAATTGTGAAACAGCCGCGGGAATCACAATTAATACTAATCAAATAAACGGTGTTACACTGGTGCTGTTAGCAATCGGACTAGGGGAAAATACAATGAATATGTGAAATAAATGTAGATCATTATCATTTTATACAATAATGAATATAGAAGATAATATAACAATGATACTTTTCGACTGTTCGGTATTAATTCTTCATGACTAGAAAGTGATTTACTTTTTAAAATCGTGAAACACGGAAGTAGAATATCATAGAGTAAACTAGGTTTTGGTTGTTTGCTTGCGCAAAAGAATGCAGTCTACCTAATTAAAGGTGTAAGGCTGTTTTGCACCCCTGAGAGATGCATTTGAAAATTTTGATATGCACAAAATACATGATTATCCGCACGTGGAGGGTTTTTCGACATAAGTCTGGTCCCACAAACAGGAATGAAAAGAATGAAAGGTTTAGTATGTGTTTAAAGTATGTTCTTGGTTCCCAAAGCCAGAAAATCAATCTGGCTGCATTTTGGCTAAGATAACTCATTGAATTCAGTTTCTTGGACCAAATCAGTTCATCTCTAAAAGGTGGCAGGTAGCAGTGAAAGGTTATTGTCAAAGGATAGTGGTGCATGTAAAGATAGTGGTAAAGATAGATTCATCTCGATTCCCACAAGCACAATTTGAATTATCTATGTTAAATCTCGCTAATTAAGATGGAAACACTTACTTTGACGTACGAGTCTAACAATATCGTAACGAGTCTGAATATTACAAGGTTTGGTTTAGAAGAGTCTCTAACTTATATAGGTTCGAGGGCCACATTGGGAACCTTATGCTATGATCCCGGGCCACACTTTCATAATTGGCCCCTTTTCGTAAAATTCAACAAGTCGTATAGAGGTACCGGTATGAAGTAATATGCACAGTTTAGTTATAAACAAATTTTTAGTCATTTTAGTTGCTTAAAACAGTTGGAACCCAACCCCACCGCATGTTACAAAATACATTCTTAGGATTCGTGACTATTTGTGCATTTTAAATGTAACTAAGCATGAGACAGCAGGAAATCCAAATAGAAAAATGCTTTTTTTTATTGAAGCAAAACAATTAAAGTTCTTATAACATTTTTTTTACAAAAGCATAAAAGAAGGATATTAAAAATAAACAAAAAGCTATCATGACCTTAACGATTGAATTTTGAAGACGATCACTCAATAGTGTCACAGTTTATTTGAATTACTATTGATGAGTGGCAAGAAAAAAAAATTACCTAAAGATGAACTAAAATTAATTATATAATCACAATGAAATTTAAAAAGACTAATTTAGTAGGATTATTTATTGTGGATTGTCACCTGCATCAACCAATGAATGAATGTCTATCACCAACTCTGCTAACACTAATCTCAGAAGATAAAGCAAAGAACAAATTGCAGTCGAGGTTTGCAATGATTTTTAGACAATTTTATCGAAGAAAAATCTACGGAACTATGAAATATATTTTTTTTCTTTGGAAAAGCTTTCGAGGACCACAAAATTGGCCACGCGAGCCACCAGTTTAAAACAAAAAGAACCTCGTTTAGGAAACTGTGTTAATTTTATTTTCTTTTTAGAATACGAAGACTAGGTATTATCACATGACAACATATACATGTTGAAAAAGCAAGTGATTCAGTTTAGGAATCCTTTTAATGTTGAAAAATACGCAGATTTCTCGTGGAAGAGCGAAACATTTTCAGCCGATTAAAGGCCTTAACACACATTAACCTGGACTAAAATAAATTTATAGAAATTTTTTTTATATAACACAATAAATCCATACATTCTTGTGCTGATTTCTTAAATGTAGCTATTATTTTCATTACAGCAAAAAATTTCAAACTATTTATTTTGGTCCAGGTTCAAGTGATATCTTTAATCAGTTGAAAATTTTTCGCTCTCGCACAAGAAATCCGCTTATTTTTTTACAGGAAATGGAATTTTAAATTGAATCTGTTGTTTTTCTAACACATATATGCTGACATGTAATAAAAGCCTTTACCGAAAATAAACTACATTCGCGATTAGTTAGTTAAGGATTTACGGCCTTTTAATCCTTTGTATCTCAAAAAGTCAGATTTGAAAAATAATTACTCAGATGTGAGAATGCATCATTTCAAGTATTTAAAAACATTTTGGTAGAATCCAAATATTTTTTTTTTTGGAGTGGGGGGGGGGGTAAATTTTTACAACACGAAAATTACTTAGACCGGAATTTACAGCTTACAGATGATTTTGAATGCCCACGAACCACAAAGAGGTTTGAAAATCTTCTCCGCTATCGAAATGCATCGCTCTATCGAGTCGACCACAGAAATCCGGCCTCAAGTAAAAGGACGAAAAAGTAATCATGTTTATACAGAATTTCGAAAATGCTGTTTCTAATGCACCATTTATGAAATACACCAGTTGCCTGTTGTGCCAAGGGCTTCGACGCAATGATTATAGCGTTAACAGTGTAATTATACACCTCGACTTCAATAACAAGTTGAATAGGTTTCCTTAGGATAAAAAGGAACGACATTCTTTAGTATTAATATCTGAATTATTTCTGACGCATATGTATTGATGAATATCTTAAATCTAAGTTATTAGAGACTACTGGAAGTTCAAAATAAATACGGAATGAAAACAGCATTGATTATTACAACCAGTCCTCATTTTCGAGAAGCTCTCATTTTAAGCATCATACGATGCCATTCATAAAGTGAGAAAAACTACTAATAAAAAACAATATTTATTTGGTATGTTATGAAAACACAGTACTGTAAAGAGAAGCTCTGTAATAAGTACAGCTATTTGTCCTGATTTTAGTCGGTGTAACTAATGTAACTACCGAGAAAGTAAATTTATATACTAGGATCGAAAAATCATATAATGTCAACCCTGATGACGATATTATAAATAATAGCAGATATTCGAAGATTTTGGAGATTGGTCATTGAGATGCTACCTACCTTCACCAAAAGAAAAAAAAATCATTGCGACAAAACATAAAAATTCAACAAACTATTTTTTAACAGTCCCTATAAATTCTTTAAACTAGCAAAAACAAACAAAAACAAAAGGGGTCAGAAGCAAATATTTTTCAAAATTAAATAAATTAACCACTTTATCTTATGAGACAACCGATATAGCATTCATATAATAGTTTAAAAGACAGTTTATTGAATTAAGAGAGTTGAAGTTTTAGGAATCGGATAATAAAGACATGATGTTTACTAGATAAAGGAAGCAGAAAGACATACAAAAAATTAGATCTACATAAACGCATTATATAACTAAGGTGTATTTTCGGCAATTTACTTTTAACAGGTTTGATTATGTAATTATAACTATAGCTCGAATTTTCATGAAAGTAACATTTCCTTAGCATCGTCATGCTTATTATTTTATCCCGGGTTATTGTTATTCACATCCATAGAATACATTAAGCTACACGTGCTCCTCAGGTGGTGCTAAATGAGTAACAGGTTCGCAGCCTTGTTAAGGCGGCGTGATAATGTCTGCATCGTCTGCTGCATTGGACAAAAAAGTTATTTTATCCCATTCCTTTTGAATCGTTTTTGAAAGTTCGTCCAGAAAGTTCGTATCGTTCCCGTAAGGCTAGTTTTAACAAAATCCTATTATTATTATTATTATTATTATTTCTTTGGTAAAAGAGCATTTGGCTTAGACCTATGAAGAGAGACTTCGTCCTCGTGAATCTCAATTTTATTGAAAATCTTCCCAAATAAAGCTGAAATTTCTTCTTTAAAAATAGATTTTACTAACATTCTGCTGATTGTGCAGGGAATTCATTTGTTCAATAATTAAAAACTTTTAAGGGGCTTTAATTTACTGTTGTAACAAAATTCTGTAATTATCGAGATTCCATTAGAGAGTTTATTTTTTTTCTATACAATAACGAAAATATTTCGTACTGTTATGTGTATACATATCCAATCCAGTCTTATGTATACATATATGCTTACTTCACTAAATCGTTTAGAAAATTATTCAAGCTTTATTTCTGACATCTTTCTTATTTTGTATTGCTTCGGTAATCTCCATCCATCAGGACCTAAGCATTACCTGCTGGCATTTATTCATCATTTGAAATAAGCGATACCGTTTAAAGTAAGACTTCTCGATTTGTAAGAGGCGCATTGAATCCAATAGGGTATATCTAGATAAGATGAACAGAGAAAGAGAGGAAAATAAAAAAAGAGCAAAATACGGATCAATGGCTTTAGGCGCTTCCCATGTTGTGGCCTGGTGCCCCGCATCTACACTTCAACAGACGTTTTTGAAGGTCTCGACAGAAACGAGGGCACTGCTGATTTTCCGACTCGGCTCTCAAGATCGTGGTTTCCTTCCTCCCTGCTGCTGGCATTTTTTTTCTTCTCGTTATTGTCTTAATTATTTTAACTTACGTTTGGCCCGGCGTCGATTAAAAGTCCAGATTAAATGGATCTCCGGGTCACTGATGAGTACATTTCAATGCAGCTCTGATTTAATCAAGGATTAGAATGACACAAACAGAAACACGTAACGCAAATTAACAATGATATACTTATCCACAGCTCTTCTTTTTAATCCTGGTCATTTAACTGCGTTTGGGAACGTGGATTATATTATACTGAGAAAAAAATATTGTTTACCATGGTTAATAATCCAACACTTCGTTGCATAAAATTGTGTTTACATCGTCGAAATATATTGGAACTATTCACAATTATCTTTCCCAAAACGAGAATGGGTCATAGATAACTATAGTCCTGGCTCACTATTGTTGATTAAAGTTAATCGACAATTATTTACCATAATGAGTATGCTGCTTAAACTACGATAACTTTAGTCGACTTGCTGACATGGTGCCTAAATTCTCCGTGAGTATCAAAACTATTATTTCAGAGATTAACAATTAATGGAGAAATAGATCAATTTGTCACAACGTCACGAACTACTATAATGTCCTTCCCATTCATTTTCATGTTTACAACAGCCAATATACAAACAATAAACTGCTCTTTCATTTGAAACTAAAACTAGAATTGTAATAAGTTTAGATGTGCCCTCTTGCGTGAAACCGCCTTATATTTACCCTTTCTGAGAGTTTTAAAATTAAGCTGGTACCATATTGTGGCCGAGATATGTCGCAGGGGACTTTCACGTCATAATGACGTCAGAAGTCGCCAGAGATGGTAATTTGATACCACAAATTCTCTTCTCTGTCGCGTCATAATGAAGATTTCTGATGCCATTTTGACGTGCATGTTGCCTGTGACATATCTCGACTGCAATATGGTAACACTCTTAAGTTTTATTCTCCCTAAAAATTAGAAGGTTAAAATTCTTTTTTTAAAGTCTTTTAAAGAGAATTATAGTTTATCTCTACTTTATATTAACCATATTATCAGAATTTACCCCTAGATAAATAAAAAAGATAAACTCTTTAGAAATTAGATAGGGAACGGTAAATTCATAATATATATTTTCTATTTTCAAATACCAATTTATAAAAGGCAATTTCATGCAGCATAATACAACTAAACTTATGAAAAATTTAATATTAATTTTAAATGAAAGGACAAAATATGGGTTGTCTTATTTTATTATCTCTACTTTATATTAACCATATTATCAGAATTTACCCCTAGATAAATAAGATAAAGAAGAAACTCTTTAGAAATTAGATACGGAACAATAAATTCATAACACATATTTTCTATTTTCAAATACCAATTTATATAAGGCAATTTCATGCAGCATGATACAACTAAACTTACGAAAAATTTAATATTAATTTTAAACGAAAGGGCAAAATATTGGTTGCCTATTGGCTATTATAGAAATACACATGAACGAGGAAGGGCATTAATGCAGTTAGTGACACTGAGTGAAATTCCCTTAGAGTTTGTTTGATTAAATAAACTGTTCATAAACTGAGCTCAAAATCTAAATTTAGGATCACAACAGCTAACAAAACCTTTTTAATCTCAAAATAACATCCAAATTGTATAGAATAAATGTCTATCCAAAATGATTTTGAAAAAACTAAATTGCAATAGACCAAAATTAATTTATATCAAATATTCATAAGAAAACTTGTCCGAAAAATGCTAAGAAACGAAGCATATTTCGGAATAAACAGACTGCAAATATAGCACATTTACACGGTTAATCTTCACAGGTTCAAAAAATAGGTCATTCTTTTTAAAATCATTTTATCATATAACCCTAAAAATTCCATGTTTGTATCGACCTTGAACAAGTAGATACAAACTGGGGATAATGAAAGAATATAGGACAAAAAATGATAATGATTTAAAAAATAATGCTGTTCATCAGACACCAGCCTAACCACAAATTTAAAATTTATGAAAAATTAACTGCAAACTAAAAACCGTAAAAATATAAACGACAAAGAATTTACGTTTAGTAAGTTCGATGTAACTTAACATATGATAATCTTAATAAATACTTTTTACATTTACACAGTTTACAAAATTTTATCTCAGATATTTCACAACCTGATTACTTTTTAATTCTTTTACTTACTCATAGAAAATGTTAAAGCTGGTATCTTATTTTTTAAATATCAAGATTGTTTTAACTTCATTAAAAAAGAAAATTAAATAAACTGTATCCTTCAGTGGTATACGCAGACTTATTTTATGGGTGGAATTTTAGATGATAGCACCGCAGGCAGAGAAATTATTGCCTGCAAAGTAAGTGCCATTTAGTCAAATTATATTATAATTTGACTAAAAAATATGTGTATAATTATGAGTAATATATTACAATTTAACGAAAATGTTTGAAAAATAATAGAAGAGTCAAAATATAATACAAATGCGTAAGGCGAGGACAAAGTTGTTTTTAATGTTAAAAC